>SJYO01049755.1:59537224-59608442 GCA_006410555.1 Capra ibex | reverse complement strand
TAAAACCCCCCGAGGTTTTAGTGACGTCTACCACTAACGTCGGTACTTTAATTTTCTGCGAATGAGGAACCTTCTTTTCAATACTGGTTGGATCTATCATATAAGTTTTCGTCTCTGTAATGAAACGGTTGTTTCCAGGCAGATCAGTTCCGATACCAAAAAGGTCACCAGTACATACCTACACTCTCAACCTGACACTTCGACTCGCGGTTTCATAACAACGAAAACTTGATACCACAACCTCTTCTGAGAACTCTCAGGGAACCTGACGTTCCTCTAGGTTAGTCAGGTAGGATTTCCTCTAGTCAGGAGCCACAAGTAACCTTCCTGACTACGACTTCGACTTTGAGGTTATGAAACCGGTGGAGTACGCTTTTCAACTGAGTAACCTTTTCTAAGACTACGACCCTCCCTAACCCCCGTCCCCCTCTTCCTCTGGTGGCTCCTACTCTGCCGACCTACCGTAGTGGTTGAGCTACCTGTACTCAAACTCACTTGAGGCCCTCAACCACTACCTGTCCCTCCGGACCGTACGACGTTAAGTACCCTAGCGTTTCTCAGTCTGTGCTGACTCTCTGACTTGAGTTGGCTTGACCACACTTTAGATCTTTCTGCCATGACTGTTGGAATACACGTACCGACGTTTCCTCTGTGTGTATTTCTTGTCTGAAACCCGAGTCACCCTCTTCCTCTCCCACCCTACTAAATTCTCTTATCGTGACTTTGCGTATGTAATGGCATATATTTCCTCTGTTGGCCACCCTCAAACTACACACTGCGTTTGGGTCTCGATCACGAGATACTGTCGGGCCTCCCTACACCACCCCTCCGTCCACCCTCTCCCATGCCCTACCTCCCCTGTGTAGATACGGATGCCGGCTAAGTATCACTACATACCGCTTTTGGTAGTGTCATTACATTTCATTAATAGGAGGTTGATTTTATTTCGAAAAATTTTTTTTACACCTTTATTTCACCCACGAGAAATATTATTAACCCTGTTACGACGCACGCTTCCTGGTCCGTCTCTCGGGCTGTACACCGTTGTCGAGTGAGTTGACGTCGCCGACAATCACATAACGTCACAGGAGAAGCTTCCCAGAGAGGGATCAGTCGTCAGTAGGCCGGATTTCTGTCGTTTCGGAGATGGGCCTCTACAAGCGCTGAACTTTCTAGCGGAACACTCCTAAGGTCTACTAAGGTTCGCGACACTTAGGAGGGAGGTATTAAGTGTGTTTTCGGACTGTCAGAGCGAAGTAAAGAGTCTTGTCTTAGACGACCCCTGACTTTCTAATTAGTCTGAAGTAATTAAGACGTTTTATTTGGCACCGTACAAATGGGCGCGTGAGTCTCCGTAATAGTATTTAGTGATTTTAATTTCGAGTGGACAGAAACCGGACGTGACCCCGGGACACTCGTCTTCCAGTACCGTAGTCACCAAAAAGGGTCACCGAAGTAAAGAAGGACTCGAAGGTACACTGGTCGCTCTGGTCGACGTGCCCCGAGGTCAAACTAGTAATTGTCTTAGGACTGGGGAGCAGGTCACCACTTCCGCGAGATTTCGCACACATAAAAACGAGTCTTATTCATTTCTCTGATTCGATGTAACTCTCCTCTAATCTTCAAACTCTCCGTCACTGAACAAAAAAGTTCGGTATCGAAGAATTCGGGTATCGGACTTTTCCAAAGTCTCTAGGCCTTTCCTAATCATCACACGGGTTCCAGTGTGTTTGGTAATTGTCGCCTAGACCCGGGTCTTGAGTCCTGAGGACCAAGAGTCAAATCACGAGCAAGGTGTGGTCACGTAGACGGATGCCCGAACCCCCTCTAATTTTACGTAAGGTTTTATAAATGAGGGAACACCCTGTTCAGATGGCGAATGGAACCAGAACCAGTGTGCTGAAAGAAACCGGAAGTTTATCTTTGACTGGGTGACGTTCGTCCCCAACCTTACACGAACTCCCCAACCAGTGTTCTGGAAGTGTTAGAGTACCCGGGTTCGCAATGACTTTCGAGCCGGAGAGGAACGTGGACACGGCTTCGTTTAGGGTCTCTATCTCATCTTTTCCTATCGAAATTTCTTCCGACTCACGAATTCTTAACTACGAAAGTTTGACACAACGACCTCTTCTGAGAACTCTCAGGGAACCTGACGTTCTTTTAGTTTGTCCAGTTAGGATTTCTTTTAGTTAGGACTTATAAGTAACTTTCCTGACTACGATTTCGACTTTGAGGTTATGAAACCGGTGGACTACACTTCTCGACCTGAGTAACCTTTTCGATCCTTTCTAACTCCCGTCCTTCTTTTCCCCTGTTGTCTCCCACTCTACCAACCTACCGCAGTGGTTGATTTACCTGTACTCAAACTCATTTGAGACCCTTTATCACTTCCTGTCCCTTCGGACCGTACGACGTTAGGTACCCCAGTGTTTCTCAACCTGTGTCACTGACTTGTTGTTAACAAAACGGTTCTTTTCCCCCTGTGTCGTCCGAGGACGGAATTTTTTTGGATACAGGGTTGAGTCCTCCTAAACCACTTAAAATATCGTCATGAAGGTCCTACCCTAAAACCCGTTCTAATCCCACACACGTCCCGGAGTCAGAGGATTAGAGTCCAGGGAAATTAGAACGGAACACCAAAAAACTGAGGAGGAGGAAACTAATCGTCGACAAACCTTGAGTGGGAAACCTTGAGTCCCTTCCTGTACCTCCGACGTCAGAACGGTTCTCTGTTCTCTGGTTTTTTTTTTTTTTCAAAAACATTGGTCCTCGGGTGTCGATTGAGGGGTGGGTCAAATTGATCACACTGAACCGATTTACTGGTTCAAGAAGAGTTCTTTCTATATTGACCTTTACGGTACCTGAAGACCTTGTGTAGGAATTTTTCTCACCTGAGTGGAGAAAGTAGTAAGGACGACTGAACTTTCACCTGTGTTACCGACCTCGAGTTCGTTGGTAAAACCTTGTCCTTTGACGTACGGTACATGTCGTCTTTCCTCTGTCTCCTCAGATCCGAGACTGTGGTGTCATGGTCGGGGCTTAGTCGACGGATACTTAAAGAAATTGTATTCTCTTTTATTTGGTAATTGAACTGATTCGGTGCTAAACAGCAACAACAGGTAAGCGATTCAATACAGGTCGAGAAACACTGGAGTACCTGACGTCGTACGGTCCGAAGGGACAGAAAGTGAGAAAGGACCTCAAACAAGTTTAAGTACAGGTAACTCCTCCACTATGACAGATTGGTAGAGTAAGAGACGGTGGAGGGAGGGGAAAACGGAAGTTAGAAAGGGTCGTAGTCTCAGAAAAGGTTACTCAGTCGAGAAACGTAGTACACCGGTTTCATAATCTCGAAGTCGAAGCCGTAGTGATAAATCGTATCGGGATCAAACGTGTTAGAGATGTGTCTAAGACAGTGGTCATGTCTCGACGAGACCCCGGGCCCTTAGACACAAAACTGTTCGAGAGGTCCATTAAGCATATGAGTTATTTCGAACTCTCCGTGACTAAATCTCAAAGGGTGGTGTATGTGGATTGGACTATTGACTATCTCATCAGGATTTAACGTCCAAAACAGTTCCCGAACCACTTTCGAATTTTCCGTCCACTACATTTCGGTCCTTTCTGCCGTTTCCGTTATTGACTGTTACAGTTCTAAATTTTACTAAAACTGTCTCACCTTGCGACCTGGTTTCGGTTCGTCTACTTACGTTATCCCTATATTTTTTTCGTTCAGATTTACAAGAAAAAAAAGAACTTCGTTTATATTTTACAAGATAGAAACTGAAGCATTTAATTTTTCTTCTTTACATTTTAATGAATAAAACTCTCTGGCGTTTATTACGATATTTAGTTACGGTTAATGTCGATCACGTTCCCTGTTTCCTTCCTTTCCGCTAGACCTTTCCCTTACTCTTGTTTTGAGTTGTAGTACTTCTCTACATCTCAATTCCTGCTTTTCCCTCTCTTACCCCCGAGGTCAAGTCGTAGTGAGACACCTAGGAATTTACCAGAAACGTAGACCTCCACTAGTACTATTTCGTAGTCTAATATAATTTTGAGTGACACGTGGTCCGTGACACACAATACGTCTACATAGGAAAGTCCTTGAGATACTCTATTCTAAATAATAATAGTAACGAAGGGTCTACGTCTTTGACTTCGTCTCTCTCCGACTCAGTAAAAGATTGTCGGTGTGTCGATCATGTTCCGTCTTCGTTCGAACCTTGGGTCCACTGATCTGAAGACCAGACACTGGGAGTCGTGGGGACCGTACTTGGGATGGGAAACCACGACGACGTGTGAGGAGTAACTAGTCAAAGATGACTGACTATCGGACGGAATTTTTGTTCCTTTACGTAATGGAGGACATTGACATTTCGGTCTTCAACTTGCCCTTAGATCTACGTCAGACTAATGTTCGTGTTTCTGTCGCAGTGTCTGTGTGAAACAAGGTAAGGGTACACGATGTCAGGAGTCGCAGACCTGAGTCGGATTCCGACCACGGGGAGTGCCAAGGTTCTGTCGTCCCTTGTCAGGACTTTGAAACGCGAAAGAAGAAGTACCGGTCGTTCCCTCTCTGCAGAAGTCAGGTTTGTACCTTATATGACCTTATATATGAGGAATTAAGTCAAATAACATGGCTGCATCCGTTCACTGGTAGGAATCTGTTGTCTCCAGTGGGCACCCTTATGATACTCAGCTCACCCTATCTATTGAGGAATACCAGTCTCTACCAGAGCGGTTCAGTCCCGAAACATGATGAGTCCTGTCTACCCACAGCGATAATCAACACTAAGAAAAAGGAAGATTTCGTTTAATTCAAAGAAAGACACAAGTTTAAGACTGTTTTGTTGTTCATGACTCTTTTAGTATGTGATAAGTAATCTTTCGTAGAATCTATCTTTAGTTATTTGGGGAGAATGGTTGATCCACGACCATGGTCCACTAAATCCTCCTCTCTCCACGGGTTACACATGATCTGTGGTTCTTACTACTGAGTACGAAATAATAAAGAAAATTAGTAATGTTCCTTCAGTATAATAGGGGTAATCCATCTACTTTGTTGGTTCCGGGTCTTAAACAAACCTACACTTAACGAGTTACGGTAAGTCGAACAGTTCACCGTCTCCAAGTTTGAGTCGGGATATCCTAAGATGTTGGGTTCAATAAAGGTAGGATGATATGACTGGGTCATGTCCCAGTAAAGGTAAACACTTTAATAATTTAAACTGGGAGAAAAAAGAAAAAGTAAAAACTGACGTGTGACGTCGTTACACCCCGGAATCTAGGGACTGGTCCCTGACTTGGGAACGGGAAGTCGTAACCTTTCGTCTCAGAATTGGTGACCTGACGGTCCCCTTAGGGTCGTAACTTAGAAAATTGACTCTAAAGAACCGATAAAGAATAGAAAACGATTTACGAAATACACATGTTAGAGTCAAATAGGACGGTTATTTGGATATTACGTCAAATAATATCTCTTACGAAAATCAACGTTTACTATTTTAGGGTTTAGTTTGCAATACACGGTTACCGGTGTAGGGGTCAAGAAAAGATCATTACTAAGAGAGATCTGAATCGACGTTCATAAAACTCAAATAAAAAGAAGCCACCGTCTTGGTGTGAATATGAGAAAAGGACCTCAGTAAAACAGGTCAACTTTTCTAAATTACCCACAGTGGAAGTAGGTAACTCTCCAAAGGTATCTCCCTGGTACGGAAGACGACCAGGAACCATGTTCTTACTCAAAATTAATTTGAAACAGTGAATTAGTTTGGTCAGTTAGGATTTCCTTTAGTTGGGACTTATAAGTAACCTTCCTGATTAAGACTTCGATTTCGAGGTTAAGAAACCGGTGGACTACGTTTCCCGGCTGAGTGACCCTTTCTAGGATTACGACTTTTTCTAGCTCCTGTCTAATTGTTATGACACAACCAAAGTCCACTTGCCGTTTCCTTGAGTCAGTATGTACAGAGGTAAGAGGGGTTTTGAGGAAGGCGTCGGTGTCACGGTGTATTGTGACTCGTCTCAAGGGACACGATATGTCATCCAGGAACACCCAAAAGGTAAAATTTATGTCGTCAAATATGTCCGTTGGTATTCAAGTAAGAGATTCGACTGTCGTCTATAAAAACTCGTTTACTATGTTAGATGGGTCATCACAAGACCACTTACAAATTGTTGATGGAGAACCCCTTATTTTCAAGACTAAATATCGTAAACGGTTAAATGTATTCCATTTATGAGGACGTTACCGACTAAATTTTTATGGTTACTCTACAGTGATTTACGTCTTAATCCTTCGCAACACACGTCAGTCGAAACACTTGTTCATGCTCGTCCGACATCGTGCCGATACTTGAACGGGGTAAAATTAATTTAGTTAATGGTAACTGGAGGTCTGGAGGAATCGGTGTCTAAGACTTAGCCCCTAATTTGGTTGGTATACAACTTTTATAAAACTTTTTTTCTTTTTTTGTAAAGTCTTTCGAGGTTTTCCGATTTCAACTTAGACGGTACGTGACGTGATAAATGTATTGTAAATGTAACATAAACGTTGATAAATGTATCGTAAATGTACCATAATCTATAATATTCGTTAGATCTCTACTAAATTTCATACACACATCCAGTTTACGTTTACTATACGGTAAAGTATATACCCTGAGCTCGTAAGCACCTAAAACCACAGGCACCTTCAGGATCAGGGGACCCTAGGACTTCTTGATAATTCACACACACGAATCAGCGAGTCAGCACAGACTGAGAAACGTTGGGGTACCTGATATCGGGTGGTCCGGGGAGACAGATACCCTAAAAGGGTCGTTCTTATGTATCACCCGACAGTAAAGAAGGAGGTCCTCTAGAAGGGTCGGGTCCCTGATTTGGAAACAGAGGTCTCAGAGGCCATAAGTGTTCGTCTAAGAAACGGTGGACCCTTCGGGATTCCTGATGATAGGATTTACATTAAATAGATATGAACAAGGTGTCGAACTGATACTTTAGGACGACACCTGATCTCGATAATATACCGTCGTATATGGACGTATTTGGACGAAATGCGGATTTAATTCCTAAAGGTCATCCCGTTCAGTCTGGATCTGTTGAGTCTGAAGTAGAGGTGTAGTAAACGATAAGGACGTAATTGACCGTTTAAGTTCTCCTCTCATTCTGAGACTCCAACTTTATTTTTATTGGGAAACGGAGATATTTATTCTAAGTCGGGGTCCAAGGAAGAGAAAACGTCTGTACGAATAATTCTTGAACCGAGAAGAGATTCCTTTGATTCCATCTCTAGTAAGCTTTTGGGAAAGTAAGGTTTAATGAGTACTATCCTCAACGAATTACTTCGATGGAGAACTAAAAATTAGAAATGGTAGTATTGAAAAAAAAAGGTCATTTTTCAAACAAATTTTATAGGGACTCGAACATTAATTGAAAATGTTTGTCTTCAAAATAAATAAATAAAAACCAGTACGACCTAGAAGTAACGACGTGCCTGAAAGAGATCAACGTCACTCGTCCCTGATGAAACGTAACTCCACGTCTCTGAAGAGTGACACCACCGAGGAGAACAACACCTTGAATCCAAGACCCACGTACCCAAAGTCTTCAACACCAAGTACCCGAGATCTCGTGCCCGAGACAACAACACCATAGGTCCGAATCGACGAGTTGCGTATTTCCTAGAAACGTCTATTCCCTAGTTTGGACACGGGGACATTACCGTCCGTCTAAGAATAAGTAACATAGTGGTCCGTTCAGGGTACCTCTTCAGGACTCAATAAAAAAAAGGTTTCTTATATGAAATTAGTTTAATTATAGTGGTAACGCCACTGTGACTCGTTCAACGAATACACGGGACTTAAAGAGAAAGCGGTAGATAGTCCACCCTATTGTTGAGAATAAAGACCGATGAGGAATATTGGAACGTTCCAACAATACTCTGTTCATAGGGCCGTGTGGATTTCGTGAACGTTCTCTTGGAACGAACACCATCAGTTAGTTATTTATTAGTAATGGTACGTAATGCCTCCTATGACTATTCTTAAAAGTACTAATGATAAGTCCGTATCATGATCTCCCAACCTCGATGGTAAATTTATCATGTGCCGAAAGAAGTCATCGAGTCTTGTAAACCGTCCTCATTAAACCGACAACTAAAACTCATGTAGACTGTCCTTACTGAAAACGTCGAAGGGACCTTCGCACCTACAATAACATTAAATTGTTGTGAGTGGAAGGATCAAAGATCAGGTAATACCGACAACCGGGGATCGAAGGGAGTTTAACGGTCGGGTTGTCTTTCTGACTCGTCGGACAGAGTCCTGTTTTAACACCGGACCCACCCCCGCCCCCTACCCACCCCTCATACCCCCCCTTGGGACTCGGGGTAGGGGACCTCTTACTTGTCAAGTGAGTCGGGACGACGTCAGAAAGTAGTGCTGTGTGTGTGTTTTAGGGTCCTCGTTTGGGACGGAGATCGATCGACGTCTCATCAGGACCTCCTCGACCTCCCGGTACGTGTGTGTCTTCGGACCAAGTCACGATGTACGGTGGACTCCAGTGTTCTGGTAGTCACGTCTCTCTGGCTCTACTGTTAGGTGTTTTTCCGATGGTGGAGGGAAGGACCCCAGTGGAGTAAGTAAGAAAGACTCAACGACACTTATCAGTTCTAATAATAAAGTTTGAAGAAATTTGGAGAACTGAATTTTTTTATTATTACTCCCCTGAAGGGATCACCGTGTCACCTACTCTTAGGTGGACAGTTACGTCCTCTGGGTCCAAGCTCGGGACCAGGCCCTTCTAAGGTGTACACCGTTTCGTTGATTCAGGCACGTGAACCCGAACTCGGACACGAGAGTTCGGGTCCTCGGTGTCGACAAGTCGGGTGTACGGGTTTGATGACTTCGGAGAGACGGGATCTCGGGTACGAGACGTTGTTCTCTTTGGTGACGGCACTCTTCGGGCGTGTGGCGTCGATCTCTCGTCGGGGCCGAGAGACGTTGATCTCCTCCCTGAAACGTCGTCCCTTCTGGGTCGTGTCGGTTTTTATTTATGTATTAAAAATTTCTATCGAGATTTTTTTCTCACGACTACGTCTATTTCTGTTATCAATTTTGTCATTTTCAATGGACTGTCAGATGTATCATGACACACACAGACACACACACTGTGATACGTACATACACACACAGATGACCAAAGAGGACTCTCCGGATTAATAGCCGAAGACCTTAACTTGTATTACTAAAAAAAGATCGTCACTGTCAGTGTGTATCGATCCGGTAGTTTTTGAACCTTCGTTCCTATGTCTCGGTAAGAATTGACCCAAGACCTCTTACATTACAATGAACATACTCGTCGAGTTATTTAGACCCCACATTTATACCGGTGTACCAGAAAAGGTTACTTCGGTATCTCATTTCGAATGACAATTTTGTTTATTGACGAGGAGGGGTTGCAAAAGTAAATAAAGAACGGGTAGATTGTCAGGTTTTACAGATATCAACTTCTAGTCGTAAGAAGGTGTCTCACTAAGTCCTTAGGTTCAGACTAATATGGGAGAAAAGACCTGTTACATCAGTGCTTGAATAAGATGTTTTCCACCGAAGAGGTCATGAGGGTCCTCTGTAAATTTCTTCGGTTGATTGGAAAGACCGGGAAGAGAACTATCTCGATCCTCACCCCTTTTTCATACAATTTCGAAAGGTAAGTGACCCCGTAGGATCATATAACCTAAAAAACTTTACGTTCTCAATCTACAGTAAAGTTCCAAAATCATCTACTCACAGATAGATGACTTCTCTTTATTCCTCTTAAACCTCCGATAGAAGTATACATTTCCCCGTATTTCTTTGACTTTTTACTATGTAAAAATAAATCAATAAATAAATTAATAAATCGAAACGGTCCAGAATCAAAACCGGGAGCCCTAGAGATCGATGTCTTACACTCTAGATCAAGAGACTAGTCCCTAGTTTGAGACGTGTAATCCTCGAGTCTCGGAATCGGTGACCTGGTGGTCCCTGGTGGTCCCTGGTGGTCCCTTTGGGGATATTTGAGAAATAAAAACTTCCTGAGTCAATTATAAATATCAAAAAATATATTCTGGTTATCAATGACAAGTTGTGTAAACAACTTAGGTTGGAGAACTTAGTACGGACCTTGAACCGACGAGTTAACAACGAATAATCTTAATTATTTACTTACCATTACGATAATCAGATCATTCATGAAGTTTTATACATGTCTAGGAATCTTTATTGAGATATGTTATTTTCAGTAAATTCAAAAACTCTACTTTTGACCACCCGTAAGCTATTTATAAATAGATAAACATAATAGTTTTCTTATTAACGCTAGGAAATTTAACGGTTTCATCTGTCTCTACACGGAACATATATAGTGTTAGTCCTGTCGATGTACAACTCATGCCATGTCTCCTTCAGTAAGCATCTCTGTGGGTACCTTTGTCGAAGGGGATCCCAACACGGCATGCGTAATGGGTGTGTCATTGGAGTCAGATAGTCAGACTTGTCCAATACTTCCACGTTGTCGCCCAAGGGGACAAGTGGTGGCCCTGGCTAACTCGAAGAGCCGATTGACCCATCAGTGCCGGAGAGTGAAGGGTGAAGAAAGAGTAAGTGGTGGAAAGGGATGTTCAGATACAAGAGCAGTTTCTACGACTGAGAGGGTCTCTCTCTCCTCACAAGGCGTCATCTCTGACACGAGTGTCGAGACGCCCTCGGGGTGAGGTGGAGATCCCCGGAGATTTAGGACCTCGTTCTCTAGGGAGGTCTATCCTTGACTTACAAGAAGAGTGAAAGATTACTCCGTGAATGGGTCGCAGAAAAAAGGATTGGGTTGTAAAAAAATTTTACACCAATAAATAAATAAACCGACGTGTCCCAGAATCAACGCCGTGTTCCCTAGAAACTAGAAGTGACACCGTACGTCCTAGAAATCAACGTGCCTTACACCCTAGATTAAGGGAATGGTCCTCAACTTGGACCCGGCGGACGTAACTCTCGGCCCTCAGAATCGATGACCTGGTTGTCCCTTCAGGGGGACCATCCACAATCTCAATGTATGTCCTTACTTTATATGGTTTTGGGGACGGGAGTTCATCGAGTGTCAGATCACTTCTATTCTGTACACTTGTGTATTCCATATGAGTATGGTGACTTATTCTCAGTACGGTCTCCCTACTTCGTACCGACAGGAGTGTCTGTATCGTTCGTGTTTACGTTAATTGAACCACCTCTCCCGCACCTGTCTCTTAGGATCCGTCCCCTCGGAAGCATATGTGTCTTGTCCATACATACTCTTTGATGTTCATAAGTTGTAAGGACCTCGTTTTCTAAAGAACGTTTTCATCACCCTCTGGACCGACTTCTTTGACCGACTCCTACTTCGTCATTTTTTTTTTTTTTTTTTACCTACTTCAAACTAGTAAAAAGGGTTTCTCCTTGTCTCCTCGGTACCTTCTAAAAATTCGATAAACTACTGTACCAGTTAAGAGACGGAAAGTCTTTTCAGAGAGACCTGAGATTTCATGTCAGCTTCAACCCGACCTGGTCAGTTCTACTCCACTTCTGTGGTTAATTTCTCCCAAAACAGGTCTACTCCCTAGGACACTTCCGACTCTCGTACCCCTCGTCAAGTACCGATAGGGGCAGTAAGTTTTCCTACTGAAATACCTTAAGTCTCTGATTGTCCTACCTCCACCCCTATTTGACTCTTACTGAACACGATGACCTACGAAGGGTCCACCCCGGTCACCATTTCCTGGACGGACGGTTACGTCCTCTGTATTCTCTACACCCAAGTGCGGGACCCACCCTTTCTAGGGGACCTTCTCCTGTACCGTTGGGTGAGGTTAAAAGAACGGACCTCTTCGGGGTACCTGTCCCCTAAAGGACCACCCAATGTTAGAGATTCCAGTGTTTCTCTGTGATGACTTCGTTAAACCGTACGTGACCCAACAAACCCGAAGGGACCTCCGAGTCTGTCATTACGTCCTCTGGGTCCAAACTAGGGCCCCAGCCCTACTAGGGGACCTCTTACTTTACCGTTGGGTTAGGTCATAAGAACGGACCTCTTAAGGTACCTATCTCGGACCGCCCGATGTAAGGTACCTCAGTGTTTCTCATCCTGTGCTGACTCGCTGATTGAGACCGTCACGGTAAGTGCACTCCTTATTCTCCTCATCCGGACCATCCCTAGGTGAGTGTGTGTGTGTATATCCCTCAATTTGTTATGTCGTTACCCTCTGGTCCTGATGTGTACCTTGTTTACGATGGTCATGTCTCATTCGTTTGTGACGAACTAGAGAAAAAGTTCTGAGGAGAAACGTGTTGAAAAGAGGAAATACCCTCGTCATAGTGAACCTCCTTAGACGGACAATAGGAATTGTTGTGAACTTTTAGAGAGATCCAGACGTCGTCGTCAATCATTCTGTAGTGCTGGAGAAGAAAAGACCTAAAGGATGAAGAAGAAACCTCCAAAGAACAAATAAACAAAAAATTCAATAAAATCGATGCACGTCCGAAACAAATCAACGTTACTCGTCGCCGATGAGAGATCAAGACTACGAGTCCGAAGAAAAACACCACCGAAGAGAACAAAGTGTCGTGTTCGAGATCTCCCACGTCCGAAGTCATCGACACCAAGCACCCGAGTCATCAACACCACGTACCCGGATCGTCGGGACGTCGTACACTTTAGGAGGGTATGGTCCCTAGCTTGGACACAGGAGGTGTGACCGTCCGTCTAAGAATTGGTGGCCTGGTGATCCCTTCAGACACTTGAAGATGAAGAACGAGACGAGTCACAGAAGACGACGGCGGTTCCGGAAGGAAGTAACGTACTCACACTGGTACATTAAAGACCACGTAAAATCTCATCAGTTTCTAAATATTGAAGGGTCTTTTATAAACCAAGACTCTATATGTGTGTTTCATTTTCGACGGGGATTCTTGAAATACTTCATCCGTTCCTCAGTAAGTCCGTAAGTTGTCGATCAGTAAGACATCAATACCAAGACTCCAATTACGACCTTTACGTTTCACCTCGATTTTTGGAGAACGTCAAAGTCTGAAAATGTAAACTACCTCTTCCACTTATTTAGTTTGGAATTTCCTTACCCATTCCGTACTGAATAATGTTGTATTGTACGATACTCTCGTTCCTTATCCTTCTCGGTTGAGTATACACCTACAGGTCTCTTCAAAAGAGATCCACTCCCTGTGTCTAGTGTCTTGTGTTACAGATGGTCCTTGTTACAGGGTTCGTTCCTTACGTGGTTCATGAGTCTTTTTCCGTGATAAAGTAAGATTCATCTAGGTCGTTTTGAAAAACCTGTCTTCATGCAAAATCAACTTTAAACTTTCCGAGGTCACTTAACTCAAGGCCTTTCATCCCTCGTATTCTCGTACAAACTCTTCGACTACTACAGGAAATGGGTCTAGTCTGAATCCATAAAACCCCCCTGAGATTCTGTCCCTCCCTCTGTTTATGAAAATTTGTGAATTGTCGTTTATATCTCAATTTGTCATGATATCGTAAGTTCTTTATGGTGCTCCGTCAATCACTGATTCTCGCTTCAGTCTCTTTCCTGATCTTCGTGTACCTTCTTACTCTAGTGGTCACACAGACTTAGTATCCCATGGGCGTATCTGGACTCCAGTGTTCAGAAAACACCCGACCTTTCCGTAAGAACGGACGAGTAACCTACGTCCCATATACAACCAATTGACTCAATTAGAAAGGAGACCATCGGTCTTTAACACCTCCTGGAACGATGACACAAATGTGAAATTGGTGTTGAAATCCTTTTTGACTCCGAGGGGTTCCTTTGACTCCTTTCACGGTAAGACCACGAATAAGCCCGTTTAAGTATCGGTCTCTCGACGGGAGGTTTTGACGTGGTTCCGACAGGTCTCCCGTACCCACACCTAATTTTTCTCTAAGGGTCTCTCGTTTCCTTCAAGAAGTGTACGAAAAGAATCACCAGGTGGAGGGGAGCTGGGTGTGGGGCGAAGGAACTCCCTTTCGGTACATCCGTTCTCATAACTTGAACTTCGGACCCAGAGACGGAGATGGACTGTTACTTGTCCAGTGAATTAGAGAAGTAGAGGCTCAGGAGACAGGAGTAAGTACCGACACCCGAGGTATGATAAATCCCAGATGAGTTACCGTGGGGTGAGGTCATGAGAACGGACCTTTTAGGGTACCTGCCTCCTTGGTCCTTCAGGTACCCCAGCGACTCCCAGCCTGTGATGACTCGCTGAAGTGAAAGTGCGTAACCTCTTCCTTTGCCGTTGGGTGAGGTCACAAGAACGGACCTCTTAGGGTCCCTGCCCCCTTGGACCACCCGACGGCAGTTACCCCAGCGTCTCAGCCTGTGCTGACTTCGCTGAATCGTCGTCGTCGTATACTTTCCACTCCGCAAAAGGTGCGAGAGAAAATTAGGAGTGTTGGTGATTCCATCTAAAGTCATTAGGGTAAACTGAGTTCTGTAAGTCAAGTCTCACACATTCATTGTGCGGGTTCCAGTGTGTCGTTGTCACCGCCCCCGGTCTACCGTTAGGTCCCAACGAACTCAGAGAGTGACGCGTCAGGGTCGAGCCGTAGTCAACTCGTCGGGATATGACCAAGGGACCCAGGGGGTAAGGACCTGATGGCCTGGCGGAGGGGAGGAGGGTGTATTTGGGGGTCCGATTCGCGGGGAAAGTGGTGGCCCGTACGAGTCAGCGAGTCCTTCTCAAAAGCGAGACGGAACCCTTTAAAAAGTGCGACGAGGCAGTCGGCTTGGGCGGGGCGGGAGCCGAAGAGGAGTGGCCTAACCAACTTGAGTCCCTGCGATGTTCCTCCGGGGCTACTGGAGGGTTGATGGGGAGAGTTGCTAGACCCGCGCGCGCAACGCTCGCACGCAGGCACGCACGCACGCACGCACACTCACTCGTGCACTCCGGGGCCTTGCACGTGACCCCCTCCCCCCGCCCTGACCTTTTTGGCCTCCGTTCCCCGCCCCGACGGCAACGGTATCGTCACTGCAGTCCGCAGCGCCTCGCTTGGGCCGGGGAAGGGGTGCGCGCGCGCGCGCACGCGCGCATGTGTGTGTCTCTCTGTCCGTGTGTGCGCGCGCGTGGCGGCGAGAGGCAGTCTGTGTGACCTCCCTTTCCAGTTTGATTTCCGCTCCCTCGACCCTCCGGCCTCCCTCGGCGGCGACGCGCGGTACTGCCTGCGCCGGCTCCGCCGAAAGAGCGGCGGCTGCGGCGGCTCGGCGACGAGGGCGGCGCGGGGGCTGGGGGGGAGTCGCGGGGCGCGGGGGAGGGGGCCGCGAGCGCGCAGGGGCGCGGGGGGGAGGGGCGACGCGAGGCCCGCGCGCAGCCCGGTGCCCGCGCGCGGCCGACCTCGCCCGCGCCCGCCCACCCTCCGGGGCGCCGGAGGCGCGGTTCTGGGGGGCTGGGGGAGCCGACCAGGGAGCCGGCCTCAGGCGGTCCACTCACGGCACCCCCCGCCCNCGGTCCACTCACGCCACCCCCCGCCCGCCGCCCCTCTCGCCCACAGTCCTCGCCGGGCCCGTCGGCCGCCCGAGTCGGGCGACGGACTGGGGAAGGCCCCCACGACTGTCCGCGCGCCAGGGGACGGAGACCCCCCGCAGCGCCCCAGCCGCAGAGAGAGTGCCCCAACCCCCCGACGCCCCCCCTGGGGCAAACCGCAGGGACGGGAAGCCCCAGCCGGCACCTCGCGGCCCGCGAGCCCCGGCCCCTTCACGGCGGCGGCCCGCCCTCAGCCAGCCCGCTGGCCCGGCACCCCTGGCCGCCGCCCTCCCGTCCACCCGGGGAGAGCCCCCCACTTCACACCCTTCCCCCGCTCCCCGGCCCGGTCCACGCGCGCCCCACCCCCCCAGGCGTCTCGAGAGTCCTTTACAAACTGGCCGTCAACCCTCTTTGAGGCAGGACCCCTGCTCCGCGGAACGAAAAACGGGGGCCCCGTCGCTTTCACCTCCTAGAAATGTCGTTTTGAGCCCCCTTCGGAGCGACCTGGCCTGATTACCCTCTCCCCCTCGGGTGGGGACGTATCCCTGGCCTCTGCTTGTCTGGACGGACACCCATCGTAATCCCATACTCCGCACCTGCAACGGTACGGTCACAACCTACAAACAACGACTACCAATAAAATCCTGACTTACAAATTTTTTTTTTCAATGAACCCTCTCTCCCTTGACGAACTTACCAGTCCTCAATCTTTTACCCAATTAGAAAGTGTGGTAGTGGTGGTGGGTTGACTTAGCTACGGGTCACCTGAAATTTTTATTATTTATGCTTTGGGATTTCGGGACTTTGCTTCACCACAAACAGACTACTCAAAGTCCACAGTCCCGAGGCCCAAGACGCTCTTTTTGTCTCTCCGTCCTGTGGCTTCATGAACTATACGAGGTCGTCGGCAGAAAAAAAAAAAAAAAAAAAACCATTATTCGAAACCTCGGGTAGTTTCACCTCAAATCAATATTGACGGTCCCAATTCATTAGTGTAACTGGGGCACGGTGGGTGGTTAGTCCTCGAAGGGACTTTCATTGAACCTTCGCTCGATAGTCACGTCAGGAGACGACTAACGCTTATTGGTGACGAAGACGAGTAAAGAAAAAGGGAGAAATTAAAAGGCGACAACATTACGTACGTATAAATGGTCTGCAACCTCGCTTAGTAGTATCAAATCAACGAGAGGTGTGTCAGTGAAAAGCTTTCTAGTCCACGATCGACATTGTCAAAGAAAGGTCCAAACTTTCAACAAACCTTTAAAGGTAATCTCATTAAAATGTACTATTTCTAAATAAACTCACCTTCAGATCGAATTTGTCTACTAATGGTTCACCCATTACACGAAATCTCAAATTTTAGAGTAGGTTCTTTTAGAGACCAAACATTTTCCACGTCCTAACACTGGCGATTCCTTTACAGAAACCATTTCTTATTCCTTGCGGTCCTGTGGACCACTTAAAGTACAATTAACCGTCCGAGGCGTATACAATGTGTTTGAAAGAGGAATGGATTCGTAAAGATTATGTACCCACGACGAAACCAACAAATACCTAGAAACCAATAAGTAGTAAAAGTTTTTCAAGATACTTCTCTCTTGAGAGTGAAACTTTAACTCAGGATCATCGGCATCGGTCCTATGGTTTCCAAAAGTCATGTTCTACACTCCCTCCTAAAAAGTCACATGGTAGAATTAAGAAAGAGACGTCGATAAAAACATGGACCAAGACACGAGACTACGGGGAAAATCCGAAATGAGGATACCGTCAACGACCGTATACAGACATATGTTAGGACATTACCCCATGAATTTACAATGCTGAATCTTGTAGTAAAGGACATGATCTATTTATTTAAAAACAGAAGGAAGGAAGAGACACAGATTTCCCTCGACATCTTGACCCGTTTAATCATGAATTAGTCGTATAGGGACGAAGACATTCAGACCAACTGGAACCACGGTAGCACCTCCAGTACGCAAGTACCTCTATTTGAAGAACTTAACAAAGGAGGTCCACTGTTTCCGTATACCCTTTCACTAAACTCTATACTCAAAGAACTAAAAAGTTTTTTTTTTTTAGTAAAATTAGGTCGTGAATTAACACTAGTAACGGTTTTTATCAAGTAACTGAACAGAAACCCTCAGGTATATAAAGATAAAGTGTAAAATTTCTTAGTGAATTAAATAAAAAACTGAAAAGATCACAACATATAAGATGATGTCTACTTGTCGACCAAAAAACCCACTGTAAAAATTTTGAACCCTTTCTCTCTCTCTTCGCGTCATTGCGACCCTTCTTAAACCGGGACTTTTCGTCAACACGAGTTGAAATTCTTTAAACTATAAATGTTCACATTCTAATGTTTTGTTCATCACCAATGAAGACAATGTACTTTTAAGATTTAAAATCTTTTTCCTAAGGGATTTCCTTTAGGAAAATCCTTAGGAAATTCCTTAGGATTTCCCACGGAAGTTTATTAATAGGGAAAATATACAATAAATGGTTTACACTAAACTAAAAACTTTTCTATCAACAGTATGTTGTTAAATTCTTGTCTAAAAACTGTATTACAATTCTAAATAGTCACACAAGGAACTTAACAGGGATTTCACAAAACCCCGTTTCAATTATAAATACCCAAAGGACTTAAGTTTCAACACGGTGAATATACGACGGATAATTCATTCCAAAATTGGCTTACCTTTTTAACGGTAGACTAAACACGACATGGCAAATGTCTCATGTAACTTTGGATTAATTTTACGGTTTTAAAATACCAGTCCAAACAGACCTTGGGATGGGCTCCAACATGTCAATGATTCCATAGTTTTCGTCGAACAACATTCTATGAGAGTGATCCTGCCACCAGGACGTCGTTTCCGGTTGTTCACCAATATGGGTCTGAAGTCGTTTTAGGTTTATTTATCTAAACCAGATTTCAGGTGTACGTCACTTTTGGTAATGCACCTTAAAAAGAGATCCACGTTCAATAAAAAGTCTTAATTTCCAAACTAAAAGGATTCGACATTAAGATAAACCCAGTGAACACTTTTTAGATAAAACTATTTTCTTGTTGACGTATGAGAACCTTGAAAGTTCCCTCGAAAAAAAGAGAGAGAGAAAAACAATCACGTCAACCCAAAATAAACCTTAGGGTCCTCTATAACTTACTTCAGGAACCCCTCAAAAGTAAGGTTTTAGTAAACCGAAACTACTGTAAAAAAATTTTTTCCTTACACTCAATTATACTCATCTTGAACGAATACCCAATCGAGTCTGAAATACAACCCTATTTCCCCTTTCCCTCCTTGACCTGTGTTTGAATTAATTCCTATTAATTAGTTTAAACAAAATACGACAAGTACGGACCGACACATTCTCAGAGTGGGAAGGAGGCGTCGAAATCTCTTTAGAATAAGGATCTCTTCCCTAAACTTCCAATTCTCGATTCGTAACTCATATATTCACAACAACCTCATAGAAAACTCGTGAAATTATCAAAAAACAGAACAAGAACACGTAATCTGTCTTTCGTCCTTTGATAAAAGTACGACTTATATCTAACTCTCGGGTTGAAACCTTATTACCCGTGTCAAAATAACGAGAATCGTATTAACTTATAATATTTTTAATTCCCTTGTCGAACTTACTACGGTAATTAAAAAATTATATCCGAGAATCAAGGAGAGGACTTGTTTACTTATTTTTACTTCTAACTTTATCACTACAATTTTCTTTACAAAAGTTCAAAACAAAACGAAAAAATTAGAGTTTCCTGACAGAGTTCCTAACGATTAAATCTTGTATCCATTTTTAAAGTAATGAACCCAAATAGTATTAACTCCTGTACATTAAATTTTTTTAAAATTCATGTACGTTTTTTTATTCATCTGATGACGTAAAATTTTTATAGACACGGCTCTAGATACTCTTATCCCCATTACTAATCTTTAAAATTAACCCTGAATTCCGACTAAATACAATAATTACAGCAATAAATTGGGTTACAGTGAAAATTTTACAGTAAATTAAAAAAAAAGACATTTTACGTTAGCCACCTCGTATGAAATGTATTTTAACCCAAGAATTTATAAACCATCTGAAGAATTCATATTTTATAATGGATTATATTATTTCTACAAATTCAGATATCCTAAAAAATTTCAAAAATCTGGAACATTAGACGTCTTTAAACATCTTTTTAAAATTTTTATTCTTTCCGACTCAAGTCTAAAAATCAGTATCTACTAGGGTATTTGACGTAAAATGAGTAAGAGGAATTTCCCAAAATGACAAGTCACAAATATAAAACGTCTGAGGGCAGTGTGACCCAAAAAAATAAAACTAAAAAACCAACGTGTGATGGACCGTACACCTTAGAGTCAAGGGGTCGGACCCTAACTTGGACACGGGGGGCGTCACTGTCGAACCTCAGGATTAGTGTTCCGGTGACCCTTTCGGAGACCAGTGTGACCAAAAATCACAACCTAGTAGAATAGAAATCGTAGTTTCAAGAAAATATTTTTGACAGGAGATAAAAGAAGGTCGAGGAGGTAGACCCTCTGACAAACTTAGACAATAACTTACAACAAATTAGTCTTCAATAAGATTTATCTTCCCAAAAAAGTCAAAAGTGTTTGAACCCTTTTTATGTCTAAATAGAATTAAATACTTGAAGAAACATAATTATGTTCCTGTTAATTTGTGACATATATTAAATTATAAGGATTGATAATCGTAAACAAGATTCAATTGAAATAAGCTACATAACAACTTTAGTTGTATCATCAACATGTCAGAGATTTTTTATAGATAAAACAGACACCCTATCAAAAGTTTTGTGAAGGGATTCACCCTTTCTCTCTCTTTAAAATGAGACTTTGAAAGATGAACTTATATATCAATTTACAAACTCTAACCCACAACAAAACTAACAATCAATGTACACTCCTAAAAAACATCGAAAAACATCCTAATGAAAGTTCATACAAAAGTAAACATTTTTCGATAACAAAAAATTTTTTTCAATAAAACAAGAATTACTAATGTTTAAGAGGTCGAAAATATAAACTTTCTTTATACACTCATTAAATAATTTGACAAAGGGATTTTACGTACACCATTGTAAATAAAATGATATTGTTTCTCTCAATAGAAGTAGGGTTTGTTTAAATATCGTCTTATCAACCGATAAAAACGTTTAAATCCCTCACAACTCACACGGGTCTTTACCACGTAACTTACGATCCAAAACCTGACTCAAATAGTATACCTCTCCCACAAATAGAATATTTCTACAAATATAAAGACAAATTCCTGATATAGAATGTATACGAACTTCACTGACACGACATGTACAACCAGCTTACTAAATACCTTCTTAATCAACCATAGGACTTGAAGGCAGGGGAGAAGGAGGAAAATGATTAACAGTGACCAACCGAAACTCGGTCCACGATCCTCCCTTGAAAATTACGAGCTATCTATCTATCTCCTACCAACAACCAAAGAAGGGTCACAGCATAGGATATCTCTTTTCACTCCAATAAGAAATTGAAAGAAAATTACACACAATTTACAACAAAACTTGTAAACAAAAATTAGCCAGATAAATATTTCCCCTACTATGAAATTTTTAAGAGCTCTGACAAATTCATCAATACAAGGGGTGTCGCCCTTTCCTCTCCCATCTCTCCTAACATCCCTAAACTAATTTAACACATTTCGCTTATATTAATAAAACTATATTTTGTACAATTAGTGATATATGGAAAAGACATCCTACCATTAGAACGAAAAAATTACTCGTATAGAGTGACACTTCTCAGTCCTCATCACTTAACGATCCTCTCCGTATACGTATAGTAATCAGTCAAAATGTACAATAACAACCCCTGTAAAATCTGCCGGTACTCTTTCTATTCGTCAAAGTGACTTCTAGTAAAAGTCTCGAGAGTGAACCTCGAGGTGTAAAATTTTCCACCCTCTTGTCTAAGAGTTCATTACCTACCCCTTCGTAAAAGTCTATGTTTCAGTGATGATTCTTTTGTTCACATGGCTAGAAATTTTTTAAAATAATATGGTTAATGTTAGTATATAGGATATAAAAGGTTTTGACATGGTCAAAACTTATACGACACCGGTATTTATGTGATCATAAACAGGTGGGTATTCAGGATTGAAACTCCAATCTTTCCTATTAGTGAATGTAATATCAAATGGAGTATTTACTTTTTCGACTAGTAAAAATAGAAGGAAAAGGATATAATATTGAAACGCTAACTAAAAACTTCCGGATTACAACAAGTCAACGAGTCGTCACAGGATGAGAAACGCTGGGGTACCTGACGTCGCACGGTCAAACGAGTTTGAGTACAGACAACGCAACCACTGCGGTAGGTTGGTAGAGCAACAGACAGTAGGGGAAGAGGACGGAAGTCAGAAAGGGTCGTAGTCCCAGAAAAGATTACTCAGTCGAAAAGCATAGTCCACAGGTATTCACAACCTCGAAGTCGAAGTGGTAGTCAGAAAGGTTACTTATAAGTCCCAACTAAATGAAATCCTAACTGACCAAACTAGAGGAACGACAGGTTTTCTGAGAGTTCTCAGAAGAGGTCGTGGTGTCAAGCTTCCGTAGTTAAGAAAAAACTACAGTTGGAAAAAATGACAGATCGAGAGTGTAGGTATGTACTGATGCCCTTTTTGGTATCGAAACTGATATACATACTACCAGTCGTTTCATTACAGAGACGAAAAATTATACGACAGATCCAACCAGTATCGAAAAGAAGGTTCGCAGAAAATTAAAGTACCGACATCAGTGGCAGACGTCACTAAAACCTCGGGTTCTTTTATTTCAGATAGTGACAAAGGTAACAAAGAGTAGACAAACGGTACTCACTACCATGGTCTACGGTACCTAGAAACAAAAAACTTACAACTCAAAATTCGGTCGAAAAAAATGAGAGGAGAAAGTGGGAGTAGTTCTCCGAGAAATCAAGGAATAGTGAACGATCCCACCACAGTATACGTATAGACTCCAATACATTGGAGTCTAAGATACTAACTTTTCTTTGATTCTTACTTAGGACCGTGGACTCTGCACTCTAAGTGTAACTATTTCTCTCCGTACTTCATTTATTTTGTATCGACACACCGACATAATTAAGAAGACTTTTCGTCACCAAAACTTCGATATAAGATATTTCCTAAGTAAGATTCGTCTAAGTAAGGTTAAAGTCGGTCGCGTCAAAATACAACTAGTCAAAATTTACACCTGCAAACGCATTCTCAAGTACTTTAGCCCCACGATAACAAATTTTATCTTTCACACTATCGATCGTACAAACCAGAATAGTCACAGGACGAATTTGGGAACGTTACGAACTCAGAAATAATACTGAATGTGTCGAATAAATAATCGAGGTCGAAGTAGGAAGTAGAGAATAGTGACAAAGGGAACGAAAGGAACCTTTGGAGCGTAACATCAGGATGAATTTAACGAACTATAAGGGATTCTTCCTTTACGAGAAAAGGTAGAGGTACAGAATTGTGCACCTCGGTGGGAGTAAGAGTAGTACGACTCTTTGAGACAAAGGAACCTCGAAACCAGTAACGAGGTGTTTTCGTGAACAAAGTAATAAAACATTGACGCCGAAAGGAACTCTCGTCTTCGGTAGATTAAATAGAAGTATAGGTATGACGAACCACAAGTAATTCATAAGTTTACAGACAACTTATTAACGTAAGTCCTGAACTCTTCATCTTCTTAATGAAATTACGCATGAGTACACTCATTTTGTAGTCTCTAGATCAGACACGTTTTCATGAGAATCACTGTAAAACAGTCCGTGTTACGATTCATATATTCTTCATCGGTCTACGTGAATAGTTCTTCATATTATTTCGGTTTTCTATGTAATTTACCTTTCAATCTAATCTAATCCATCATCACTAAATTTACTTCATTACATAACCGAAGTTAGTAGATTAGGACTTTCGACCAACACCTTCGTAAAATTATTATTAAGGTATGTCAGAACTTTTTCAAAGATACACTGATTACGATTATTTAAGTTTTTCTGGAAGTCTACAGTTTCGAATTGTGTCACAACACGCACACACACGAGTCAGTGATTCAGTACAGACTGAGAAACACTGGGGTACCTATATCGGGTGGTCCAAGGAGACAGGTACCTTATAGAGTCCTTTCTTTGACCTCACCCAACGGTAAAGGAAGTCCCCTAGAAAGACCGGGTCCTTAGTTTGGACGAAGAGGTGGTAACCGTCCACACAAGAATGGTGATGAACCCGTCGGAGATTGTATGACTTTGGATAGGCATTCTCACTCGGGACCTCGACAGGACGGACTTAGAGTTAGGGAAAGGATCGAAACACTAGGACACGTTCGACAGATTAGACACCGAGGAAAAAGAATAGACATTTTACTCCTAAAGTCAGTATGATGGAATATACCGACACTACTTCCCACTTGTGTTCAATTACATACAACTCGTCAATCTTCTTACGGGTTATGTGTCTTTTGTGAGTTGTGTATAACCGATATTAAAGATCGTCGAAGAATTCGTCAAAAAATTTAACATGTAACAAAGGTAGTAAATTTCCGTTAAAGAAATTATACACTCATAGATTAAATTTTATTTTTATCGTGAAAATCAATCAATGACAAGACAGAGGAATGCCGGAAGGGAACACCGAGTCGACCATTTCTTAGACGGACGTCACGGCCTCTGGACCCAAGCTAGCGACCCAACTCTTCTAGGAGACCTCTTCCTTTTCCGATGGTGAGGTCATAAGACCGGATCTCTTAAAGCACCTGACATATCAGGTACCCGAGTGTTTCTCAGTCTGTCCTGACTCGCTGAAAGTGAAAGAGGAAGGACGGAGTAAGAGGGCAAAGGGTCACCTCATATCCGACAAAGACAGGAGACCAACTGTACTCTATGCTTTGACAAGAAGACCAAAGACATCGTCTCGTAAAACAAGGGTACTGGACACGCCAAGGACTGTCACGGCTGTCCTCTCCTCCCCCTCCTCGTTGTTGACATCCTTTAGGTCACTGTCCAAGGATTGGTCGGAATTGGACATGGTTCAGTCAGGATTTGAAAGTAGGAAGAACCATCTCCTATCCATACGTTGAAAAAGGAAATGTGAAAGGGATTGAAAAAACAGAACCTTCTTATCTAAAAATTTTATAGACTGAAATATATACGTATGACCACAATCAACGAGTCAACACAGACTGAGAAACGTTGTGGGAGCCGACATCGGACGGTCCAAGGAGACAGGTACCTTAAGAGGTCCGTCCTTATAACCTCACCTATCGGTAAGGGAAGAGGTTTCATAGAGGACTGGATCCCTAGTTTGGGTCCAGAGAACGTATCGTTCGTCTGAGTGAGTGGTAGACTCGGTGGTCCCTTCGGACACCTGTGTCAGGTACCCCCGTGTTTCTCATCTTATGGTGACCCGTCGATTGTGTATATAGGGTCTTTCCGTGTATGTCTAAATTATTCAGTCACTTGGACAAAAAATTCGAGTCACAAGTGTGTACATGAACATCACTCCTGTCCTTCACCCTACAATCATTGAACACAGTCATGGGACTTTTAGGACACACGGAGCTTTAGGACAGGTTACACGGGAAAATACTACGTTTCTTGTGAAGGTTCCTTTCTCTTTAGACAAACGTTCTATGAGCCATTTCTCACGAATAAGTGCAGAGTGACATTGTTCTTGTATTATAGGTCACATAGGAATGTCGGATCACACTGACGGAGAGAACACATTGTTAATTTTATATTACTTTTCGAGTAATCAAAAAAAAATTATAAAGTAATTTTTTTCTTTAAATTGGTCATTAAAACTCGACTGACACTCATTAAACTTCCACTCCCCGGTTCTATATTTCTATTCAACTCGTGAATAGAAATGATGAATACTGGATAATCTCTCTGGTCTCATGAACCCTCAACCTTCGACCCTTACTCTAACCTGTTCACGACCCAAAACTTGTCTAATTCCTTTGTTTTATTCTGTAATTGCTCCCTGGTAAAAATCTACGGTCACCGTAGGACACACTAACAAGTGGAACCCTTCAGACTTAGGAATATGTTCAGTCAGTCATTGTGATCATCACAGAACATTAAACTTGTGATCAAAATGTAATCGTTTAAAAACGAGTTCCCGGAAACATCCTTGACAGTTTAGGAAACGTGGAAGTACGTTAACCACTCAATCCAGTATGTTCTTTTTGGGTGAACATTTTGTTTATGTCAAAAACTGATTTGTATAAAGAAGACATGTCTGGATCTACGACACAGGTACAAATTTACAATAGATCGGAACTTTAAAGTAAAGGAAGTTGTCGTACGGCAAGACATAAACAGTCCGGTTTCTTGAAGAACAAAATGAAGAATGGAGTCAAAAACAAGAAACAACAATCATCATAACTATCATAATAAATTAGTCCTTCCTCTTTACGACAAACCTGTAAAAGTTTACGGAGTTTTGACAATCCAATGGATCTCCTTACTCATTGTAAACATGCTGAAGGTAGGGTAACCTAGTGGAGTTCTTGTAGAGACACGACAGTAGGTGGGAAGGAACAAAATCCAAAGACTCACAATCTTTATTGAAGAATAACTTGAACTAAATAAAGGGGAGAATTCAAAGTGAATGAACAGAAACGGACAGATCCCGTGATATATGTACTTTGAATTGAGAAGAATGTGTGTCATTGAGAATTTTACTAACTTTCACTGACAATTTAGGACGAACTCAGAAAAACGGTGTTTCCCCCCTTTTTTTCGGGATTAAGAGTTTGGTATACGTGTACTGTACCAAATATTCTGGAAAGAGGCACGTGTAACGATTTGAGTACTGTTTCAGACAAACAGTCATTGGAGAGTTTTATGTCACCGGTTTTGACTGACTGCCGGAGTCTACACCTGACGGGCAACGACTTCTGTTACTTCGATAATAGACCTACGACACGAAGACAATTTTGTCGGACTTTAAATATAGTGTAAAAAACCGCCGTCGTAATAGGAAACTAGTATAAATCGAATACCAGTAGATTTTGCAGCAGAGAAAAAGTACACCTGACGAACTTCAGACCGAAAGAGTCAAAAATGAACGTTCAACTACGAAACTTTTGTTTACGTCCTATACTACATAATGTAACGGGACTTTCAAATTCACTTAAAAAAATTTAGTTTAAAATAGAATAAAACTGATAGGTCTCTATATCGTAAACATATTTTCTCGTGTTAAAAGTACCACGAGAGAGTATATAAAAATAAATTAGAAATGTCGTTGGTAGGGTCTTAGTCTTTTCACCGAAGGACGATTCAGTCAATAACCGTCCACACCATGAACCAGTGTCCCCAAAACCAAGGTCTAGGGGGCAAGTAGAATTGGTGACAAGTGAATCACTCGTAAATCGCGCAGGAGACGGTACACCTCTTCCTTTACCGGTGGGTGAGAGAGATCATGAAAACGGACCTCTTAGGGTACCTGACTCCTCGGACCACCCGATGTCAGGTGCCCCAGCGTTTCTCACCCTGTGATGACTCGCTGCAGTGAGTGAGTGCGTGACGGTACACCGGCCGAGGCGCGCCCCGACCACGCAATCACTCGCTCTGGCTCCTGTCGCAGGCGGGACACACCACATACTCCGAACGACACATTTATCACGACGGTCAAGGACTCGTGGAAGAAGTCTCCCGCGACACCACCTGACGCACTAGCAAGTGCCCCACACAACGGAGAGAGGATCCCAGGAGACATAGTCTCCTAACATAAAGGGTAAGACAACTGTAGTCCAAACCTGTGAACCGAAAGGATCTGACTATGGCACAATCTCCTTCACCGTACAGGGTACAAACTCGTCTACAAAATCTAAGACAAAACGCCAAGACGGTTACCGAGAGAAGGAAGACAGTACCTTGGTCGGAGGGAATCGACCCCGACCAGGGTCTTACTGCCTCGAAGTCTGTCTTAAGGACTTACTACCTCGTCTCGACTTCGACTAAGTACCAACTGTAGATTACATTCACTCTTTACTTGGGAACACAACCTCCGTGGTACTAAAACCTCGACAAACAATCGTATCGTAGTACATAGGGTTCGTCTGCCACTATGACTGTAAGTTCCGCGACAAACTACTATTTATTCTGAATTCGGAACAAGAGTTCCTTACACGTCAGAACCGCCCACGTCATTTAAGGATAGTCAATGACATCTACTCCTTCTCCTCTCATACACATACCTTTCCAAAAACTTCGACTCCTAGAAAGGACTGAGACAAAGTAGAGATCCGACTTAGTCAGTTATACAAAATTTAAGTCTCAGATTCCACGTCGATGAGTGTCAGTGTTGAAGATAGGTCTTAAACTATTCGTACGAAAGACACAGAACCAAGTTTAGTGGAAAAATTTTTGTTTACAAGTTCTCCTACCCGAAACTGTCTTATCAGTAATCTTTGAAGGAAGGATTCAGAATAATCAATCGTAAGTGATCCATTGGATTCTTGGACGGATCAACTTGATAAAGGGGTTACATAGGTACTTTCATAGTACTCTAGGAGCCAGGACAACCTTAAAATAAACAGTCGTAAGTCTAAAAGGTAACGGCGACGGCGCACATGGACCAAAACGTACCCAAAAGCAAATCTTTGCTTCGGGTCCGACCCTAAGACACTCCTTAAAGGAATGGACTCTTCGACTCCCTACGTACCGGTCCCAAGTGCCCTCGAGAACTTTGGAAACTTTTTTAATGCGTCTTTTAAAAGACATTTATATGGAACAAGACTCGACATCAAAAGTAATCTCATAGTTTCTCTTAATTACTAAGGGGAATCTTCCAACGTCGGTGACAACACCGCACTCTCCTCTTCACCTACCTCCTAACTCTTCCGCACTCACACATTCCCTGCCTCCGGCCTTGGGTCCTCTTCCCGGCTCTTCCCTTTCCCTGGTCCCGACTCCTGGCGCTTGTGTGTGTCACAAAGTCTTCGGTCAAGGAGTAATCAGTCCAACAATGTCTAGACAAGATCCTAAAACGTTCCTAAGATGAAGGTAAGAGTGCCGTGAATAAACACTAAGGAACCTTTAATGGGTTAAAAGTCTATGTATATTACAAAAAACCATATTAAAAAGAGTCAGATATTTTTAAATTTCGTCAAGGAAGAAGACAAGGGTAGAGGAAGGATAGAAACCGAAACTAAAAAAAGAAAGTAAGAAAAAATGGGGGAGGAGGGGAATTAGGAATAAATGGGAAGAGTCTCATTTCTAGTCAGAATAAATTCTTCCGACTGAGTTCTATCTTTGACAAGGAATCCAATAGACAACTATTAACTGGGGTTCAGTCCTCTATCGGAAACAATAAGAAAGAACAACCCTTCCGAAGGGGGTGGAGTGGGGTGGAGTCCTAGAATCAAGGGGTCGGTCCCTAGTTTGGGACCCGGTGTCCTGACTTTCGTGTCTGAGGAGATTGTTGACCTGATGGTCCTTTAAGGACTCCTTCCGTAACAATTCAAATTTTAAAAAATTGTGAATAATGTTTATAGAATTTTTTTTCATAACTCTATAACAATATGTCAATTGACGTGTATAGTTTTCACATATTAAACTATTCGAAACTGAATCAAATATGGGTATTTTGGTATGGACATCAGTTCTATGACTCGCATAAACAGTGGGGAGTCAAAAAAATCAGGGAGAACCATTGGAGGGGGGTGAAATAATGGGTCCGTTGATGACAAATAAAAGAAAAAGAAATCAAATCAGTCGTACAGGATGTCCTACGTGAGAAAAAAATTTAAATTGAAGAAAGTGAGTTGTACTAATAAAACTCTACATAGGTAAAACATCACACGTAATTATCAAATAAGGAAAAAATCGATTCTTTATAAGATAACCTACCTATGTATGATATTAGACACATAGACAAGTGCAGAACTACTCCCCCCACCCCCAAGATCAAAAACCGAAAATGTTCATTTCGACGACACCTGTAGGTACCTGTATGGAAATATACTTCTATACGGGAGTAAAGAGAACCGATTTAAGAATCCTCACTTCACCGACTTATTATACCACCCCTCTGTCCCTTCTTCTCCAACTCTTTCGTTCTCTCCAAATAACATTCTTTAACCGAGTGTCCTAACACCTCCGACCGTTCAGGTTTTAGGTACCCTACCCGGTCGTCCGACGTCGACCGTCCCTTCAACGACAACGTCAGGACTCAGGTCGTAGATATCCTGGCCGGGTCTCAGTCCCTCAAGTCCGTTCTAAAGACAGGGACAGAACTGTGTCTTAGGGAAGAACGGGTCCTTCGGAGTCGCAAAACGAAACTTCCGGAAGTTGACTAATCTACACCGGGTGGGTGCAACACCTTCCGTTAGAAGAAATGTATTGTAGTCGATTAACATGTACCATTAGTGTAGACACCTTATGAAAGTGTCGTAGGGGATTTGATCACAAACTGGTTTGTGGACCCGTGCTTCGGATCGGTCCGACTGTGTTTTAAATTGGTGATGTCAGGGATTTATAAAGTACAAAAATTACGACAATATGTAAAAATAAGTATAAAAATTTTTAAGTCAAAGGTTAACAACGATCGAGTGATCGTACGACAACCACAAAAGAAGAAACAAAAAAAATTTTAAATAAAAAACCGGCACGGTGTGTTGGACACCCTAGAAGTAAGGAGTTGGTCCTTAACTTGGACTCGGAGACGTCACTTTCGTGTCTCTTGACCTGACGGACCCTCAAGGGACAACAAAGAAAATTGACCGGAGGAAATATGATGAGAATTTGTCTATTCACAGTCAAAAAAGTAAGATCAAATCCTAATGGAAGGTAGAAAAATCTGTATTTTTATCTTTAATAAAATCTGCGAAGTATTACAGTAATGAAGAGTGAAGAGAATAAATAACCTTAGTAAACTGTCCTTACCGTTCAAGTAAAATTATTAGAACAGAATGGAATAAACTCAGTAGGAAAAATAAAAAGAAATTAGTATCCTAATATTGTTAAGAATTTATAAAATTTCTAAATTTTACATCCACCTAAATCTCAGATCTTGGATCTTTTAAAGTCTCGTCTCCGTGACTATGGGTCTTTCCTTTGTCTTTTAAACCCTCTCTTCTAAGTCCGAGTATAAAATCAGTAGTGGAAATACGGTAAGCGAAACACCAAGTGAAAAACTCGGAGTCCAGGAGTAGACATTTTACTTTATTATTGTAGCTAAAGGTACCTCGGTAACACTTCAATTCACTCGTCAAAACACACTTCTCCGACCTTAGCACGAAAGTTTGTATTATCGAGGGTAATGATAATCGTAAAATAAGTCGTTTACAAACTATGAAGATAAATGTAAAAAATCTTACTTAAAACGTTCTTCAAACAGTCTAAGAGGTGGTTTTCGAACGTCTGTGACAAGGTACGAGATCTTGACATCCTCAATTTTCCTACTCGTCCCAAGGACAAGAGTACTTCCAAGTTGGGCAGTCCGAGACTGTCCTGTCCATCTGTCATTTGTTCATTTCGTTGCTCGTCTCCTGTCGTAGAGTTCAGCCCTCTTCTTGACACTTCTCGTCGCCCCCTCTACGTCACTGCACCCACCCCCGTCGGGGCAGTTTCACCCGCCCGACCCCTCTGGAGAGACGCCTCTACTGCCTCTACTGCAACTTCGGTTCTGGGGTGGACTCCTCCCACACTTCCTTGGTCCGTACACTTCCCGCCACATTGTTGACCATACCGTCTCTTTCACGTCTCGGAGACGTCCCCCTCCTTCTCTCTCCTCGGGGTTTTCGACCACGTCTCCTCACCCCCTTAGTCTCTCCCCTACGCGCAAGGTGCGGTTCGTGCCCCCTCCGGAACCTGCCCAAGAGCCTTCCCTTCACTGGACTAGCCCCGCAACAACGGCACCCGGACACCCCTGTCCTCGGGTCGGGACTCCGTGGTCGAGTGACGTATAAAGTCACACTGAACCTAAAGGTCAACGGAGTCTTTGTAATTTGATGCATAAAAGGGGCTATATTTCTATGGTCGGTCTGGGACAGTTTCGGTTCACACATAACAGATTTCGTTTAAGACAAGATATAGAAGAGTTAAAATGATTCTAAATAATATATGAACGTACATAAAAGTTTTTCACAAAACCCCTAAAAAAAAGGGAAAGTTCGAGTACACCGTTAACTGACCGTAGCATCAGTTCCGAGTTGGAACCCCAGTCTATAGTCGTATTAATAACTGGTGTACCTTCGTAAACCGTTTATAATTATAGTTGTCTAGAAATAATGATCTTATACTAAGGGCGTATCTTAGTACCTTGGTCACTTGAATTCTTAAACAACCAGAGCTAAGGAAGGAAAATATCTTCTCTGTCGAACGCAGGTTTCTCCAATTTACCAAGTGTAATGTATTTGTAATTTTTTTACTCGGACAAAATACAATAGGAGGGGACTAGATTCCACTCTCTAAGAACTCTGTTTTATACCTCGGTCATTTCTGCGTCTGTAATTAAAAGAATCACAAACGACGACGGAAGGGACAACGAGCAAATAAAATATGGACACGATAAAATGTGAATAGGGACCTGATTCCTATAACCTTACTTAGTCTGTCGGTAAGGCATCACCCCTTTATCCCTTTGTCCGTTCATTTGTTCGTCAACGGTACGTACAGTGTACAGTGTCATTTCGGTTCGAATCGGGTACCCTCGCATCGGACAATGCTACCGGCGCAGACACTTCACACCGGGGTCCAAGTCTGAGACAAGTGGATGTCTCGACCTTCACGAAGCCGGGTGGAAAATTATGTCACTCGTAATATAACGGAATCGACAAACTGGAAAGAAGACCAAAGAACGGAGGACAGGTATCGGGACCCGATTTACATCACTCAAGGCTCCAGTCCGACACAGACTGGTCAGGTATAGACTGTTCATTCTGAACAGAACTATGTCGGGACGAGACGGGGACGGTGAACGAGTTATACCTGGGTGTCGGTCACCATTCACTGTCGAACAGAATAAAATTTATCTTTGGGTAAATCTCTGATTAAATTCTTATCAACTTGAACTACATCAAGGAGAGAGTTCACTACGTCTAAAACAAGAAATAAAAACTTTTTAAGAATTTGTCTTTGTTACTGAAAGAAAAAAAACCAAATGAGACCGAGTAAACGGAAAAACGACACAAAATACACCCCTCTCACCGGTAAGGATTCTTTTGATCGTGTACTTCAAGTAACAGTAGAATGTGACACGAGAGACAGAATTTTATTCCGAGGTCTTTACGTAAGTCTCTTGTCCATCTCTTTCGTCGCGAAGAGACTAACACTTCTTTGTCATCAAAGGACAATTCGGAAAGAGTAAGTTCTCGAATATTAAAAGACATTTTCGATTTGTAATAGGGAACCCGCCCATACAAAATAAGAACCGAGACTAAGACACAATCTTTCAAACTAAATTTTCCCTTCTATAATCGAAAAACAGAGGGTGTGTTTCTTACAAGAATTTAACAGAAATAAAAACCATTCTAAGTCAAAGTAAGAGGACTTGGTCCTGAAGGAACCGTCAGATCGCCAACTCTGAGACACGAAGGTGACGTCGTCCCGTGTCCAAACTAGGAATCAGTCCCTTGATCCTAGGGTATACGATGTGTCGTACCTGTTTTTTTGACTTTTGTTTTTTTATGGGGCTCGAACGGAATCACACTTCTCATCACAGTTATAGAAAATAGACGTTTTTTCATAGAAACGGTAGGATACACACATAAACACACACAGACACACACATATTTTAGTTTTGGACGTTTATGCCATATACAACAACTCCCATAATTACTTAAGGACCACTGATATAACATAAATCACAATCTACTGTCGGTAAAAACTATCAGGTCACACCATCCACTATGTCGTAAGAGGTATACCCCTATTTTACTAGGTAGAGATAATAGGTAGAGGAGCTAATAGGAGGATCAGGGGATCTACCCTTGATCTTAAAATCTACACACGTGACTCTTTTACGCTGAGTTCAACCCATCGAGTATACCATTTTTTCGACGGACGTCACTTCCTCTGGGTTCAAGATAGGGAATGAACCATTCTAGGGGACCTCTTCCTTTACCGTCGGGGGAGGTCATAAGAACGGACCTTTTAGGGCACCTGTCTCCTCGGACTACCCGATATCAGGTACCCCAGTGTTCTCAGTCTACACTGAATCACTAATTTGGTGTTATCGTCGGATTTTTTGTTATTTTGGTTTAACACATACTTATCATCAAACAGGAGGAGATAGAACACATGTAACTCTTTGCCTCGATATCCCCATAAAAATTACTGACCTTCTTCGACAAACATCACTTACTAAAATCGAACATGTCTTTTTTTCAGGGGTCCATATGATTGTGATTGCGACAGTCGAGGCTTCCAGAGACGTCACTAGTGAGGAGGACGAGCCGCTGTCGTTGGTGTGCATCGAGCCCCTCTTGGTGGAGACCTCGACCCGAAGTCCCAGGTCTCGGGCCAGGGGCTCGAGGACACAACGAGACCCGTCTGATGAAAGACGGAGTGTGAGGAAGAAAGGTTTTTCCCCTATTATGATCATGAAGGGAGTGTCCCACGATCCTCTTAATTTCCTCCATTATATACACTCCGTGAATCTCGTGCTCCATTCATAGTTGATAATAACTACGAAAAGACGGTATGTAAGATTCACCGGTCAAAAGTATCTCTCAAACCGCAAACTTGACCCGACTTTCTTATTTATTCCAAAGGTTTTTACTTTACATTTCTTAAATTTTACCCCTTTCGACACCCACCCCCCCTCCTTCTTACGATTCTCCTCCATTTTTCAGAAAAGGGGAGGAAAAACAGAGGGCAAATAACGAATGATTAAAATGTGGACGGCGTCTCGAGTCGTAACTACTTACAATGCATTAGAATAAGTCGGGAGTACTTTTGAGAACGGTCTATCCACAAAAATTTAGAGTAAAATGTCTACCCTCTCATCGGTATCTTTTCAGTTCAGTGGTCCAATTTATGGACCGGATCAAGACTGATATTTCGAGTCCGAGAATTAATAATAGGTCAAGAAGGAAGGATTCTCGTCCGATAATCTTCCGCTGAGGTCTTTTATAAATATTTTGCTACTCACGAGACACCAACCTCGTGTCTCACCACGACAGTCCCCGCGTGCACTAGGGAAACAGGGTCGCTCTCTGACCTCTGGCACACACGCTAGCAGTGTCTTCTACCTGCTCTTCGAGCGCACGGGCGCGCACGACGGACGCAGCGGCACGGGCAGTAAGGTCGTCGCACCTCTGCACACAAACGAGGGTCGACTCTTACCGTCGTAACCCAACAACTCCAGAAATAATAAAAAGAGTACTCTTTAACGTGTGCAAAGGGGGCGCTGTAGGGCTAACTGGGGAACCTGAGCTCACGAGAAGTGAAGGAAAACAACGAGTCTAACTGCCGACAAACTTGTGGGAAAAGTCAAGGGATGGATGTAGACGAAGGGTCGGACCTCGTGAAAAACCAAAGTACGGGGGGCACTCCAGACAACCCTTATGTCACTCCTGCTAGCATTAAGGCAATGACAATGAGGAAGGCAGGGGACTGACATGAAACAGTGTGACAGAAAACTTGGAAATTACCTTAGACAGTAAAGTAGGAGTCTGTAAGGAGAGTTTATCGAGTGACCGGAACTAAACTTAAAATTCAACAAGACAGGGGTGCATGATGAAGGAAGGTAATTAATCGACTACCGACAAAAAAAGGGAGAAATCACAAGTACGGAAAAAAAAAAAAGTTTAACAGATTTTGAGGAGAAAGGTCTTCTGTGTCGGTTGTTGAGTCCTGATCCGAAATATTTTGATCTTAGTCTGATTTTACTTGATCTTAGGACCATCGATCATAGAAAGGGATCTTAAATATAGAAAAAGAGGCGAAAATTCCCTAGCTTTTTTTTCTCTCTTGTAAAAGACTTTTGTCTATGGTCTCTAAGTCGGCTTTTAAAGTTTTCTTTTTCGTTTTTGTAAGTCCTAAATAGTCACTTGGTAATTGCAGACAATGTATCGGAGGTTCTTTGGTACTTCCAAAAATGAATGTTCAGTTAGAGTACAGATATGGAAAATGAATAAAGAAAAGTAGTAGTACTTTGTCCGGAAGTACTGAACAGACCTGACACCGTCGTCAGAATTGTCGGTCAAGGGATAGGAAGGGTGAAGGGGTCCAGCAGTAGGTACAGTCGTCGTAAGACTACCAAGAATTTGTCACTAGATTAGAGAACGGAATTTTCAGAGGAAACCGGGGAGGAACGGACGCGAACACAAATTTAGGGATTGTACGGAGTACGTCGGAACATCGGACGAAGTCTCCCCACGAGGTACCTTTGTCCATAAAATAAGTGGCAAGGGGGGCGTGGATCTAGTCACGGACTTTGTCGGGGAATACGGGACTCAAGTGATCCGGTCCCGAAGGGGTTTTGTCCAGGATCCAAACGGAGAGTGTCCAGTGTCCAAACAACTCTCCACGACCAGCCACGGGAGGTGGAAACCCTACCGGTCCACCTCGGACCGAGTCGGTCCTGAGTTGACTCATTACCCTTAGAGTTCAGACGTGTCGCCGCCACTGGACGGCTCGTGCCCGCTCCTCCATGAGACGGTGGACGTGTCGATACTATCGGCGGACGACGTCTCGTAGGACGACACCCACTCCCCGGGCCCCGACGACCGCCCAAATACTAGGTCCCCGGACTCGTCGAGTCGGTCTCCACGACGATGAGTCTTCGTCCCCACCCGAGTGTCCTCCGGTCAGTCCCCGCAGAGGAGACAGAAGTGAGGGTGTCCTATACAAAGTCACGAAGACACCCACGACAAGGGTAAATCATCGTAAGTCCAATCGGTGCCCGACTGGTTAGGTGACCGGCACTTTTTATATTAATTTTAGTCCGAATAGAAAATATGGAAATCCTTCAGAAAAGGATTGGATTTGCACTTTTGATTCTCATAACAAATATCATAATAACAGGAATACTACCGACTACCTACCCGGGTCAATCGGGACAAACCACACTTTATCCGGTGACAACAACCACGAGAAAACAAAAATAAAAAACGGGTCCGGTCACTTACAGTGTAGTTTCTCTTAAGACATCTTGGGACAGCACAAGGGTGTCTGGTACTAGGAGTACCGACAGGACAGAAAGTCTACGTATGAGCCCTCCTTCCAAACGTTCTTTTACATCTACGTTTGGACTTTGACGACAGTTGTAGACATGTCACGAAATAATAAATTCTATACGAAAATACGAGTGTATTAAAACAAATTTGAAGTGTTGGTAAGACACTCTCAAAAAAAAAAAATTAAAGTGTAATATCCTAAAAGATCAAAACGTCTAACTTTTTGAACAAGACTCATTTCATTGAATTTCAGTGTGTCGGTCATATAGTCATCTTCACGTTTCTAAACTGACTCGTCCACACTGACATCCCTGTGTTACATTCGTCTGAAATACCTTCTATTACTGACCCTCTCAGTGAGTATGGAGAACAAGAATCTTCTCCTGAGAAGAAGAGTTCATCTCGAAATTCATCTATAGAATAATCTTTTCCCTTTTGACTTTTGTCATAAATTTTGAGCCATCTATATGTACCTAGTAGAGGCTTCTGACTTTGTCGAGACTGTGACTCTGTAAGTGTCACTCTACGTACTGTGGGTGAACCCAAAGTGTACACCTCTATACAGACTATATACACACACACCTATGTATAAGACACAGCGATTCCGAGTGTCAATCCCAGAATCTAGGAATAAACGACTTTAGAGGAAAACGAACATACAGCTCCGGGTTCAACCGTTAACAGGAAGGTCCACACCTAAAACTTTTATTTTCAGCTGAACAACTTTACACTGGACGGACTAGTACTACGTAAGTATAGGTCCTAATACCCTTTAAAAGTCACAACATCAAACCGACTACCATAGGTACTCGGTACCTTTCGTGAGAGTCTGATTCGTTCAATCGTCAAAACCCACGTCAAGTACCACAAATAGATTCAGACATTTCGTCTCAAGCTTCGGAGAACGTAGGACAACCGACTTCTCTGAGACGTGCTCGCGACACCTTGGTGTCTGGACGAGTCGAATAGGACTAAGTTCACCAGACTTGCGAACCCCAGCCGCGGCACACAGTGACCACTGACTAAAAACGGGGGCAAATACTGGACCCTGGAAGTCACCTACCATAAAACTCTTAGATTTTTCTAGGAAATTTTAGCACTCTGAGATTCTTCGACCGACGGTAGTCAAGTGACAGTCACCAGTCTCTTAAAATAAAATTTTTTATGTCCCTTAAGGGACCGTCAGGTCACCAATCCTTAAACTCGCGGGTGACGTCCTCCATCCCCAAACTAGAAACCGGTCCCTTGATTCTAGGATATACGGTACACCACGTCGGTCTTTTAAAACTTTTGAAAAATTTTTAATTTTTTTATGTTTGAACACTGACGGGATATCAAATTATGTCACAAACTGGCAAAACAGGTCTTGTGACGGGACGGGAGGGAGGGGGTCCACCAAAAAGCAGACAAAACAAACGAACACGAAGTCCTGCACACCTTAGAGCCAAGGGACTGGTCCCTCGGTCGCACGTGGCGGACGTAACCTACGCGTCTCAGAATTGGTGGCCTGGAGGTCCAGGGAGGGCAGGTCTAAATTTCGTAAGGACCCGTTCGAAAAGAAAAGCTCATTCATGTATTGTTTAGTCACCAAGTTACATCTATATACCGTGGGGAGAGTACCTTTCGAGAAAAACAAGTGTTGTCATTACCTCTTTTACGCATTAATGGGACTTTACCATTTGATTTAATCGGTAATTGTGAAGGACCCTAAAGTTACATTGGAGGAAAGAGGTGGGTTTTCCGTTGTACTCAAGTCAGGTATTATAGTGACTAGGTAAGGGGGGGGGGAAAAAAAAAAGGTAAAAAATGCACTTATCAAAAAACCCGAAACTAGACATTACCGCTAATTCCATTGTCTAATCAGGAACGGACGGGCCCTGACAGACCCATAATTTTGACTATCAGGGAAAGTCAGGGTCTGTTCGGGATTGTGTCCCGACACAACAGTCACCCGAAACCGGTACAATAACCTTGATACCATGGTGGATCTAGGCACCAATCCTCTTAAATCACCCGGAGTCTTGTTGAACCTTCCGAACATTTGTGACTAAAGACGTAGACTAAGGGGGATTAAGGACTAGATCACCCAAACCCATCTTCGGACTCTTGATGAAAAGAATGTCACAGCACCCATCATGACTACGACGACCAAACCCCAACTCGGCACATATATGGAACACTCATATACTACTACAAAATAATTCGAAACACCTCTTTCCTTGACCAAGAGACGGAACGTTCGGATTCGCGACTGATGGGGTTTCCCACAAACACACAGACTCGTCACTAGTACGTCACGTTTTTTGGTGGGTAGGACAACCTTCACTGTCTTTACCCCCTTTTCAATTTTTTTTTTTTAGTTTGGTCCAGTAAAAATGTGTTTGTACATAGTCATATATGTGTGTGTATATATAAAATATCATTCAAAAGATCCATTTGAAAGTAAACTATTAGTCAAACTTAGAGCATTTCATAGACTGTACCCATCAACGAAGGTCTCTTGTGCATTAAGTAATAATATCGTCTTGGCTACATTCGACTCACCTCATCGCTACTACTATGGGTGGGACGGACGGGGAGCCTCGAGTGGTACTTGTGGGTGTCCCCTCCACACTCGTGTGGTACGTCTGCAGTCTACAGTGCCACTGCTAAAGGTACGAAAAGTCGTGAGAGGAGAAGTAGCAGAGTGACCAACAGACCACAAGTCAAACGGTCCGACCAGACAGGAGTCTACACCAGTGGAACATCTACCAAAGAACTCTCACCGAGTGTCAGTCACTCAGTCACCGACTCGAACGAGTCTGGTGGACAGGTCAAACACGGCAGAAGGAGTAGACATTTGCGGACGAGACGATGATTGGAGCCCTGAGATCAAGACGCCGACTGAACTCTTTAGTACACTTTCGTGCGAGTTCGGAGACAAGGGTTACCGCTAACCGTTATTACTCATTTATTATTTATTCGAAGTATCTTGTTCTTCGCATAACAAAACACGATTACGGTTCTCATTCTTGTCAAACGAGAGTTTATACTTTATCTAAACACAGTTCACACCTTCAACAATACGTGTGGTCTTGCACAAGTAGAAATCGGAGTCGACATGGAAGTAATCTAAGTTGGACGAATTAGACAAAAATTACTACTTATGTTCTTGCTTTTCTTGTAAACACTTTATGTCTAACGTATAACATTAATGTTACACACAGATCTATGAAACATTAATATCTTATGAAGTATTCATTAAAATAATATGAATTAATAAGTTGAAGACATGTAAATCAAAAGTCGACAGAAGTTCTTGTGTAGTATTTGTTTAATATCGTAAACTGTTTTAGGGGATTGTTGGGACTTCTTTTCTAAGACATATAATATACACTCCTAATTTATATCATCGAGACCATTTCTACAGTCAGAAAACTAGTTGGAAATTTTTTTTGTTTTTGTCCCTTTAACAAACTTCCTCTCTGAACGTTAGCGACCAAGTAACGTTGAGTCATACGTCATAGGCTTAATCAGTTCATAGCACACGGATGGACCCGTACTTTATTAAAAAAAAAAAAGGATTAAATTTGGACCTTTAAAAGTCAACATCTTGTCGAACTTATCGGAAACAACCTTTATCGGTGACCCAAGAGAAAAAATTCATAAACAGAAGTCTTTGTTACTTCCAGTAGAACATAGGTATCTCTGGTGTACGCGAAAGGAGTAATAAAGATCGTAACAAAGACCTTACCCATCAATGAATACTGTAAATTTCGTTTTTTTTTTTAAAGTGTTTCGTTGCAATTTATAATGGTGTCATTTATAGTTTCTGGCTTTAGTGAATGAGGTATCAAAGAGTTTCTTTAATTAATCTTTTAATCATCGGAAAGTTTTAACACACATAACTACATAAGTCATCAATAGAACATCCCACAGACACATACAAACAAGTAAAGAACCTTTAGTGACTTTGAATTAACATATGAGATTAACAAAATTGACCCCAACCAAAAAAAAAAAAATTCTTTGTCATCGAAGTGTATGAAATCTACTTTCATTGAGAACCAAAACCACCTCACGGCTAAAAAAAGTGTACAGCGGATTAGAAGTAAGACAGAAAGTCATTTCACCACACCATTGTTTTGCTAAAATTGCATAATGACGAAATATTTGTTTCGGTTCCAGTACTCAAGTAAAAGAATAATGGATGGAACGAAACAATAGAGGTACCTGACATATACGTAGAGATTCGATTGAGTCGACCCCTGCCCGCTTCTTTCATAATCTCAGAATCATGTCTAGGTGACGGTCACCTTGGGTGACATAATCGCTGGATCTAATCCTACGAGAACAATTACCTTCTCAGTGAAAATTACTATCGTAGTCGTGTCGTCCGTATGGAAGTCTGACAAAGTCCGTGTACATACCAGAGAGACTAATAAGCCTGACAGTAAGACCACACAAATAATAATTAAGACTTTGAGACCCAAGGCCCTCTCTTTTGAAGTAAAAAACGTGTATAGTTTATCTTTCACATAGAAACACATCTTATTGACCCAGTATAGAAATTACAATGAGTAAACGGTGCTATTGAAATGTTACATATAACAGAAGACATTAATTAAATAAATCCTTTTTAACGACAACTATTTGGTGAATAGAGAACGATTACTTAAATTAATTGACATAGTAAAAAAAACAGGGGTTTACAGTGTCTATCGTAAGTCCTGATTTTCCGGATTGTTCGTAAATCTCTACCACTGGTCGTTATGAACACAGCTACGGAAGACAATTGAACACGTCTTTCAGACAACAACATTTGTAGGGGCTGACCTTCGACATGGTGTGTCGATTCGAAAGTCAGTCTACAAACGACGATGGCCGATAAGCGTCTGCAGTAAAGTCACATTAATGTAGATTCTCCATCTTAACCTCGCCCCGACCCCCACGGACATTTCCCACACCCACTTGTGGTCCTTAGAAACCCCAAGACGGAAGTGACGTGAGACACACTTACGCACAAAGTACGGCTCATCACACCCTACGAGAGGAGTTTTGTCCTATAGGACCTCGCCTACGGTCGGCTCGAAGGTCTGAAATTCTACGACGACGACGACGACCCGGAATCTCTTAAGACAATTTTTTTTTTTTTTTTTTAAAAAAAAAGGTGATACCCAAGAATAAAGACAAAAATGGGACAGTCACTTGAGTGTAAGAAATAACGGAAAGGTTCATCCGATCTCAAACTGAAGGGTCGTCAAGTCTTCTGACTAAAGGAGGAAATCTTTAAGACATCTGCAAGAACTCTCATTTAAATAGTGGTGGCGGGGTGGGATGGCGGGTCGTCATATATTGGATCTTTAAAAGTCAAAAGAGACATCACTTCTTTACACACATATTTGAAACAGAGAACGGAGAGTCGTTGGGGGGTGGGATCGAAGGACAAGAGGTGGGACTCACTGCAGTGTTGAGGATCAGTCTTGACAGGAGATTTTTGAAAACGTCCTGGAGTTTGATGACTCGGAAAAATGTCGTAAGTGGCAACCAATATAAACAGAGGTAAATAACTCATACAAAAGGACGTATAAGAGTCCAGTGACGAACCGAAAAGAGAAGGAGTAAGCGTACAGCGACGGAACACTCGTCTACGTGACTTAGATAAAAAACCCCAAAGGGGTGTCTCGACTTCTTATGTCCCAAAAAGAGTATCGGCTGTAAGTTACGTGTGACAACTATTACATATTAAAATGTTGTCGAGAAATAGGCTCAAAACTTTTAAACGAAAGAATGGAGATGAACAGAACATCTGTGACCCTTTGTAAAGACAAAATAACTTTGGAAAGAGAAGTCATTTCGAAATCATAAAAATAGTACATAATTATAATTTGACGACTTGTACAATGACATATCCCGAGTCACGTATTAATTTGGTTTTCCATTTCGGGAACCATTGAAAAATGCACGTGTAGAAGGAACTAACCTAGTATTCGAAGGACTCTCACTCCTGTAGTATAGGAATGTTAATAGATAAAAGGACCGGCAGTCGTGGTTCATCCCGTGGAACGCACGTGCCTCGACGCGGTCGTTAAATCAAAACGACGTCCCCGATGATACAGGAAAATGGAAAGACGTCTCCTCGTCCGCTGTCAAACCCCGTAGCACATCGACGGGTCTACACAAGGATGTCGTCGGGGTGAAGAATTTGTGAGGAAACGGTCTCACGATCAAATGTTCGGACTGCACCGGTCGCACCTCCTCCCCCTCCTCCTACCACTCGACGAAGTCTGTGTCCACCGAGACGTTGAACTTCATATTAAAAGTTCTAACTGCTAAGTGTACGTCGTTCAACAGGGAAGGACGACTTGAGAATTATTTCGTCCAAAGAACACATAAGGAACTGGGAGGTTACATCCGGAGTCTCAGGTCTATCGTCGTTTGCCTACCCCGGTAAACCCGAGACTCTCGGGCTCCGTACAGGGGAGCTTCCCATCTTGCTCAGGAGACGATTGTCCCAACAAGACAATCTGTTCCCTGTCACAAAGGATACTTTTCAACACAATGTGTCGGAACTCTAAGTCATTCTACCTATCTTTGACGGGTCAAATTATTAAACGGACCGACCTAAACTCTCCGAACAATTTTACTTTGGGGTCTAGACACGATTTTCCTCCTACGTACAGACCGTGTTTCGACAGTGGGAGACGGGTCGGGTCGGGGAGTGGGGACCGACGTCCTAATTACATGTTAGACACAATGTATTGTAAACAAGGTACAATAAGACGGGACTACTCCACTTAGTCTCCGGTACAGTCGAAATTAAGACCTACGGGAACGGAGTCACATGACCTTATGGTGGAATATTTTCAGTAGACGTCTACTGAAGAAATACAAAATTAAACCTTTTTGACGGCTGAAGGGTTTACTGGACGGTTACATTGTTAACTGACATATCCTGTTTACGAAATTTTACAAACTCGTCATCACAAACGATTATTGGGATATTCTCGAACAGAGGGGTGTCAAATTGAATCATAACTCCTTCTTCACACACCAGAAATGACTGTCCAGGATTCTTCTAATAAAACTAACTTTCACTTTCATTTTGTAAAAATCAACGACTCATCATAAGACTTTTACTGTCCGAAAAAAAAGGAATCGTAAACGAAACTGTAAAGATTCCCTAATGAAAAATTTTCGTTTTGACGTTTTAACACAGACGTTCAAGTAAAGGTCAATCTGCGTAAACACACGTCTATAAGAGACAACTTTCGTGTGACAAGCTGTCCAGGAGTAACCAGAACCACGACCTCAGGGAAAATGGGACTGACCGAGGGAGGTAAGGAGACCTATTTCGAAATAAGTAAGTCACTTATTTATCTCCATGTAAACGCCACGTATAAGTCCTCCTTTTTTCAAAGTTCACACTCAGGCTTGAATTAGTGAAAAGTTTTGATACGACAAAGTCCAACAGAGACGGTCAAAGGGGTCGGACCAAGGAATGTCCGCCTGTCACACCACCCACAAAACTACAACCCACCCAAAGAAAAAAAGAAGTAAGACATCGTATAATGTTTGAAGGACTGTTAAACTACAAGTGACGATAGAAACGAGACCGAGAGGTCGTACAAACCATTGTGGCAATAATTACGCAACCAAAAGTTTATTATCGTCCATAGTCTTAATGAACCCTCTCTATCAATTAATTTTATAACTAACGACCCGGAACGCTCTGAAAGAGTAAGTCATCCAGACACCACTACGAACGAAGAGGATTTACGGGTGCACGAGACTACGACGACAGGATTCAGATCCGAAAGTCTTGGTGCCTCGAGTAGAAGGCAAGTAGAGGGACCAGTCACCATACCACCGACAAGTCAGTACAGGCTGAGAAACACTGGCGTACCTGATATCGGGTGGTCCGAGGAGAGACAGATACCCTGAAGGGTCCGTCCTTCTGACCTCACCTAATGGGGAAGGAAACGGTTCCCTAGAAGGGCTGGGTCCCTACCTTGAGTACAGAGAACACAGAGGACGTGACTGTCCACCAAGAAATGATGACTCGGTGGACCCTTGGGGAGGGACAAGTCATACGTACGGGTTAATCGTTGACTTCTCTTTATGAGTATGTTAGGGATTGAATTTTTGTATATCATTAGGTTTTTAAACAAAACTTTTTCTAAACAACCTTTGGACTCTGGGTGAAAAGAGGGTCTCTTCCGTAGTATAAGTAACAGATCGGGTGTTTTGGACAAACTTATATAAACGTTTCTTTTCGTCTTCCTTTTTTTTATCACAACGCCACCTTATGAACTTCATTTTTTTGTCATATAAACATCTCTCTTTTTTTCTACACACACAAAGTAGAACTCTTGAACCCTTAAATTAGTCTTGAGGACTAAATTAGAACCTAGTCCTTTTCACCGGACTTCTCTGTCCTCCAAGGTTTCCCGGGTCTTCCGTACGCTTTAAGGTCTCTAGTGAAATCTCAAACGACCGTTATTAAGACAGTAAATTAAAATGAAGGTTCAAACTCCTAAAAAGAGAAGCTCCGTTCACATAACTAACCCGACGAATTTCACGAAAGATCTCCATAGTCACCGTCATAAAAGAATTAGTCTCCTTAGGTCTCTCTGCTGCCTAAGGACCCTCCACTGAATCGTTGTGAGCCCGTCCTCCTCCTCCTGGGCCAGTCCCACACCCTCTGCACAAGGACTCCACTTGCAGGACTCCGTCCTCGTACCCTTCCTCTACCCCTCTCCGACCCCCGTTCTTCCGACGACGCCCCGGGACTCGAGGAGTGTCCACACGACGATTGAAACAGAAGTTGAACTTTGTCCTTAGAGGAAGGACTCCTTCTTACCTACGGGATACGCGGTAGGGTCGGTAGTCCGTCCAAGGACATTTACGTCCAACCGAACAAACTTTCCCTTCCGACATTAGGGTCGGCGTAAATCCAGACCTTGTAAGTACTCTACAGACGAATATAGCGGTGGTCAATGCTCTTCTTGTAGTGAACACGGAAAAGGGGACCTAAGATTTGGAACAGAGTCTTTATGGAGAACTAACCTGAAAACGGAGTAAGTACAATTAGAAACACGGAGGACAAGAAAAAAGTTTTCTAAGATGTTTCAATAGAAAAATTTTTTTAGTATATTCAATAAGCAGTAGATAGGGAATTAAATTTAAACTCAGAGTTCCTTTCCTGGTCACGTTTATGCCATTTCCTAACACATTCAGGACGAAATTTGGTTCAAAGGTCAAGTACATTTGTAGGATGTGAGTCGACATTGTGAACTCAGCCGACCCTCCACCTACAAATGAAGTCGACTGAACCTGACAGTTGGCAATTGTGCCTATCTCCTAAACCGTTTTTATCATGTGTCTCCGAACTAAAAGAAAGAAAATTACATCAATGACATTTGAAAGTAATGACAGTGTAGAAACGTCAACACGAGAACATAGAGATTGTACTGTCCTCTGAGCCCCTAACCCGGTTCCTTGCAGGAGTGAACCCACCACCGCACGGCCGGCACACCTCGAACACCACACGCGGCTCTTCGTCCCGGAGACTGTAGTCTGGGAACCTCGGCGGACCCGACACGGCCTGTCAAACGACACACTAAACCTCCTCCTTTTCCGTGACGAAGTGTGGAGTCTCGAAAAGAGTAGACGTTTTATCCATACCATAGGTGAAGTGTCCTAGCAACATTCCTGGCTGGAGGCACTACTCACGTCTCACCAAGTAATCAGTCGCGGACAGTGTAATTCAGGACTATTTACGATTGCGCGATCGACAACAAGACGGTCGATATTACGGATTACTATCATGTATCGGATAAAATTCACAAGTCACTTATTAACGACAAGACAAATTTCATCTAGTTTGAGTAAAAATAAAATCGTTATTTCTGTTATGGTCGAAAGGCTAAATTACCTTTACCAAACTTTAGTGACACTAAATCACCATCTCAAAACTTCGGATCGAAGAACTTGAGTATAGGACCATGATGGTGTATGATCCACACAATGAAACCCTTTTAATAAAGAGGTAAAGGAGTCAGACGATTTAACCCTAATATTGTTATGCAGGGATTATCCTAACAATACTCTAAATTACCCAATTACATTATTTATTCAATTATCGTCAGTTTACAATATTATTAAGGACCATGTGTGATTCGAGGACTATTTACCATCGATAATAATAACAATAAAGTTTTTGTACAAACAGTAGGAAAAAACAGTCTCGTATCAACACGGTTTGTAAATATCTATTAAATTTCTATTTGAATTGTGGACTATTAATCAGGATCTATATACAACAAACTAAATTTACTATGAGAGTATAAAGTACGAGAATAACTTTTGTGAGATGAATTTTAATTGAAAGACATTGAAACAAAAAGTCGGGGCACTTTAGTGGAGACGAAAAGTAAAAAACTGCTGTGTAAGTGTAAGATATATCCACTTTTTGTTTCGTTTGTTGTCGGTGTCTTAGTTTTCATGACTTCTTCCTGTATAACAAAGTTGTCGAACCGTTCATAGGTATTTGAATAGATACGGATGTAAGTCTTAAACTCAAGTGTAAACTACGAACATGAGTCCTTCTACGGACACAAATACTTTTTCAGTGTCAATTTATTTTGGTACTTCAGGTCCGTCCCTCTGAACAAGAACTTGTTCACTCACGACAGAAAGATTAACACAAGATAAACAAGTCATTTGATTTCAAAACACACACACAAAATTTCAAAGAAAAATAATTCACTCTCAATAAGACAATACATGAACCTACATTTTGTATAAAGTCAATCAAAGTGTAAAAGTAAACTTTGAACACTTTACGAATTCAATAAATTATTAAATATTATGAAGTTCTCTTCATAGTGTCACGTAATACCTTCGTAGTATATTGGATTCTATCAAAATACTTTACACAAAAAAGTATAAAAGTCTAATTCGTATAAACCTCCAAGGGGTAGTTAAATAGAAACTTGAAGTCACTTATTTTATATTTTAAAAGGAAAGTATAAGAGGTTATACTTTTTCGTAAGTAAATCGTATAGTAACACCAAATCCGAAGGTTTGCGGAATATCCAATTTAAGGATTAAATATCAAAAAATTAAATAACGAACAAAGAAAACAAACTATCAGGACACAAACATAGAAATATAATGTGTGAAAGGACTAATATATCATTATATTAAACCCGATAGTCGAAACGGAGTGAAGTCGTGAATCTTTTTCGAGATACACTTTCAACTCAACATCAACTCAGTTTTTTTAAAAAAAGTGAACTAGAACAAAATCAATTATGATATTTCGTAAGACAATATGACTCGACAAAGGGTGGAAAATCTATTATGTACGGAACTAAAGAAATTTTTGAGATGTAAATAATCTTAAAAAAGACTACTTGTACACGAATATTCAAAATTTACAACGTCTTAGACCCATTTACAATTTTACAAGGGTAAAAGGGGGTAACAAAAGGTCAACAGTAAAAAGTAAAGTAACTAACTATCTCTTGTATTATGTCAACCTAAAAAATATTATAAACTATACAAGACTTTAATTTGAGGTCGATAAAAGATAGTTCAAATTTCTAAACAATAGAGAGGAGTACTAATAAACGATACGTAAACCGAATTTAATAAATCGAAGAAGGACAAAGTAATGTAGAAAGAGTAGAGTAGTCAAGGGTTATCATCCTCAGGTACGAAGGTTTGTCTACAGAGGATATCCGAAGTCATCAACTTTTGACAGTGAATGTCATCCCTTAGACTATGTGTACTCAAACGGAAAATCCAGATAAGCAAAGTCAACAACAACAAAAAAAATTTCGTCAAAATGGAAAACTATTTCCATTTCATAATAAGTCACCTTTTATAATACGTGTTAATATTATTCGTTAATTTACTAGAGAAGTAACAATTACCGAACTATAATTCCAAACAAACAAAAATTTGATTTCTCTACTATCATAGTTTAAGACCGAAAAAGACCGAAAGTTACTTTCCACTCTAAATCAAACAAAACAAAAATTGAAAATTCAATGGTCACGTAATACTTTGGTCATCGTCAAAGTGAAAATCCTAAAAATATAGATATATTTAATCCTAATAAATAATTATAATCGTAATTGAAGGAAATTGAAATACCTTCTCTTGGACAGGACTCCTACAAACATATTAAAATACGTATAATAAGGACACTCCGACTCATTTTGACAAGGTAGTTAATTTTAGAATCATCATCTTGGACAAGTAGATGAATCGACAGAAAGAACCCTAATTGGTCTACGTTAATATTGACCGAAAATTTTCAAGGTTGGAAAAAAGGAACGAATAAAGTTTCACTAAGAAATCTTGACAATTCGATATACCAGTCACAAACAGGTATTCACGACAGATTTCGATGAATTTATATCCTAACCCCGATAAACAAAACAAAAAAAAATTCATCAAACTTTTTTAAAGAAACGATGAACAAGAAGTACTTTGAAAATATCCTCAAGTTTAAGGGACCTTTTTATTCCCAAAACATTCTAAAGAAACTGACTTCTTCATATTTCCAACGATTTCCATATATCAACAGAATTACAACTGTATTTAAAGGGAATAAGACATCTATAAAGACTTTTAATAACAAAATCTATAGGATAAATACAAATTATTAGTAACAAATTTTAAAACATCATTGTATCAGTCCTCGTGTTTTTTTATGGTATAATTGGTCTTATGACCCAATAAAGTTCATTTCCATACTGAAACTTTCTCTTCGTCTCAAACCCTTTATCCATGACCATTTAGGACGTAAGACTCTATTGAAAGATTTATACACCGGTAAGACATAATAAATCTGATTTGCACTTCTCACATATTTTTATGAGAGAAGTGTCAGTGTATGGTGACCGACGGAAAAAGAATGTGGGACGTCATAATTATTACCACTAGGAAGGTTCGAGGACACAAAAATGTGTGTTTATACAACCACTATATACACCCTAAAGAATATGGTACTTTAGTATGGTATAGAACATGAAAAAAGGTACGAAACCTTTTGAAAGGTATAGAGACAGAGTTCATAATAAAAAAAAAATCAAGGTATATATTTATACGGTCTGAGGGACAACCACCTACGTTTCCAACGAGGTCACGAAGTGACAACCTTCGACAGGACGTTTTACGTGTCATAACACTGCGTACAAGACACACTAATAAAGACGTTCTGGTAAACATTTCCACATTAACGACACAGTTCCCTGTGTAGATAAACTTTATGAATTCCCATGACGTCTTAACAAGAGGGTCCTCAGACACGGTTCAATGGGAACCCGACCATCATATTTTCTCACGGACAAGGGAGTGTGCGAACGGGGGCCCCGTAATGGTAAGAACAAGCAAAAACGACTAGACTATCGACGTTTTTTCATGGAGAAATAAAAGTAAAGGAACAGATTCTCGTTTCAATTATAGAAAAGTGTAAAGACAACCAAAAGAAAGAAACTAAAAATAAACAAATTAACAAGTAGGGGAATCGGGCATAAAGAAAACTAAACAATTAAACAAGAGTAACAAAAGATCCTTGCGATATATAAAACCTAACCCAATGATATACACAATGTTCATGAAGGAGGATTAGACAGTACACAAAAAATTTTGAAATAAAATTTGGCAATGCATTAGAAACCATTGAAGACCCAAAACAACAGAATCTTTCCGGACAACGTGGGAGTTATAATATTTACGTAATACGACTTATGTAATAGGAAATTAGAAAACTTTGACATAAAGTAGTTTCGATTCTTTATGGTAACAACTAAAGTACAGGGTCATAAAATATATGACTCTCCCCTGGTTTAGAACTCCTTACGTGTCTCATAAAAGATTAGTAAAGTTTAAAATAAATATCAATTACATTTCTAAAGAAGATTCTGTAAATAAGGCTAGTCAAAAAAATTTGAGTATTTTTCCTTGCAGACAAGACAGTCAAGAAAGAAACATAGTCGTTAGGAGTCTGGAACCCACAAGGGGAGTTAAACAGGGAATAAAATTATGTCGAAAGTAATAATGACAGACTCATAAGTAGACTGTCATTATTACATATACCTTGTGGAAAATACTATGTTCATAAAATAATCTATGAAAGTATTACAAGAGTAGATTGGGAACGTCGTCGGGAAATTCACAATAATCACATGAAATGTCAACTCCTTTGACCCTGAGTCTTTTCAATTCAACGAACATTAGTGTTTGTCAATTTCACTACCTCTAAGGACTCGAGTCTCGTTCGTGGGACCCATGGCATGCATTCACCAAGTCTCTACGTCCGACACCCAGACTCTGTAAACATCTCTAACCTTTTGATTTATGTACCCTCTTTAACTGGGAGTCCATATGTCAGTCAGATCTTACCTCGTGCATCTCACACACTAATTTACACACTAAGATTAAAAGTATGGAAAGTCTTGGCACGGAAGTCTATTTACAAGTGAAGACGGGAAGAGAATAATTATTTGGACGACTATGAGGCCGAGAACAACCAGAAGTATAACAATATCAAGAGTTTAGTCATCCTAAATATTGACCTAGAAGCGAAATTACACCCTTCATTCACGTCACCATGGTCGTGACGACGTATTGGTGGGAGAGGTAGATATACAATTTGGATTTGGTCCTGTCCTCTACTCTTAACATGTGATCGTACTTGTTTCAGTAAGGTAAACTTAGTGTCAGTCAGAGTTATCAGTAGGAGGAACTTGGAAATTTCATATAAAAATTTTGACGTATGTATTATTCTTACCGTCAAAATAACACTGGGAACCGTCTCAAAATAATACTGGGATTCCTTCAATAAATTCGAAAAATAAAGGTGTCTTCGTAAATTTCAAAAGCAAAGTTTGACTTGTTTGTCTTACTTGTCAGGCATGACAAACGAACACATATTTTTTACTAACTTGTCTAGGGTCCGTAGAACCTGTCCCGTCCATCTTCTCAGGGTCCCGAGTGCAATCCTTGCGCTTGAGTTCACGGATCTTTTGGACGACAGCGGTGCGGTATGTCCCTAAACACCGACATGTCCGACCTCCGTCTCGAGACCCATCTGTCTCACGTTCAGAGAAGAGCTCAGGACACCGATAGACCCCAAATTAGGTACGGAACGTCAATGAAGACACACATTGTCCAACTCACACACTCTCCGTCACGAGTATTTTCAACCGTTTGGACAAAATGAACAAAGAGTTGGAAACGTCTAGTAACGAATACTTTGTGACCATAAATGTCATTTATAGAACAAAATCTACATCCGGTCGGGGTAGGTTGGCAAACAGGAAGTTGTCGAAGCGGGAAACCATTCAACCGTGCACCAAACTCCACCGGAAACCACTACCCTTTTCCCTTTTCGATTTCCCTTTCCGTCCTTCTTTCATTGTAAAGGTCCTTTTGCACTAGTATGACTCCTACCCTCTCGGGAACTCTCCTTTTTCCCAATCGAGACAGACACAGTACACTGGAAACCGATTGAGGACGTCGTAGGACTGAAGTATCGGCAAACACATTTACCCTTGTAAACCTACATATGTGGGGGCATAGGGACACTGAGGTAGGCCACTGGACAAAGTGACACGCAAGAACACATAGTCGAGTGTCACGATTATAAATCGTCTAACTCAGGATCTAATTTGGTGGACTTAAGTAGACATTTTGCCCCAATGGACAGAGGATTTACCATCACCATTAAATTAATCTATTAGGTGTATCAGGGAATCACGTGTCATAGACCGTGGATGATTCGGGAGTCCTTTATTGAGCTAGAAGTTTTGAGACAAGTTTACAGGATTACAATGGACTTAGAACCCGGAGGGTCCACTTTCCCCCCTCTCAAGAGTAGTACGGCATTTGTACAGAAGGCGACAGAAGAGCAAATCGTGTAATACCACGATCATCACGATAAAGCGTGACCATGATTTTAATAGTGGTCAAATAGATGCACACATCACAAGGTGAATCTAATACTCGGGGAACTCCTGTCTTTGTTCGAATAAACAGAAGTATTTAAGTTACAGACCGTACTATTTAAAACAACCTCCCATTTTTCAAATAAGGACAAATTTATTCCAGGGGAGGAGAGAGTCTTCTTCTATTACAACCTTGTTTCCACAGGTCATCTTTATAAGAGTTTTTAGGACCCGTACCCCTGAAGGAACCACCAGGTTCCCAATTCTGAGATACGAAGGTCACGTCCCCCGAACCCAAGTTAGGGACGAGTCCCTTAATTTCTCAAGGGTACGGTGTTGATTTCAAGAGTGTACGACGATGATTCTGGGTCGTGTCGTTTTAATTTTTTTTTTTTTTTCAACCCGCATAAGAGGTTTGTGGAAAGAAGAAAGAAAGAAAGAAAGAAAGAAAAAAATTCAATAAATTAACGGCGAGATGAGGGTTCCTAAATTAGTCAAAAAAGTGAAACTAAGAAGTGTCACAAAAGCAATATTTTTTTGACTCCATTCATTTACTGACGGACCACTTCTTATTTCGTAGTGTTACCGTCGTGGTTTCTCAACGAGGACCTTAGTTCCGGGACCCAAGTGCAATGTCGTAGACGATGAAAGAGCGGTCTACTGTCACTAGCTTAATAACACAGACAGACTGAGATGTTTCACCCGTACGAAGTCACTGAACATTGCCATCTTTGTATCTGAGGCCCGACACGTCCCGATCTCAGGAACCCACCATGAGACCAGAGAGTTCAGAAAAGATTCAACAATATTGGATTAGCCTCCACTATAAGTACATCACGGTTGGGACCTGGACGAATGATCTTGTGTGAGTTAATGAAGTCCTCACCTCACTCAAGTCAAGTATGGTATGGGAACCCCCTTTTTTTTTCGGATAAATAAAATGGATTATGTGTTAAAAAATAATAATTTCCACAAATTAACATGGGAACCAAGGTACAACTTTTTGTCTTGATTCTACATTCACAACGAGTTCATTAATAAGAAGGTAGTACGGTCACAACATCCCTTCTTACTTGTCGTTTCCGTATGGACTCTTAATTCAACATGTTAATTTCCAATTATAAAAGAGTTGTGTTTGTATGCCCAGAGAGGTAGGACATTGAGAATGTCAATTAACACCATTGAACTCTGTGTGTGCTTTGTAATTTCGGCTGATCCAGAAACAACTAACGTACAAGGAATCTTTTCTACCTTCACATCCCTTTTAATAAGAATCATGACGACTATGTTTATTTCGATAATCCACGGAAAGTCGTATCACGTATACCATAGACTTGGAAGCAGTGGATACTTTAAAAACAGGTTTAGTGAAACGTCAACGGCACAAAATTTCCTTGGGGAATTTTAGGGGCCGACCATTCAAGAGGAAAGGAACAAAATGACCAAAACTTGGAGTATGACAAAATGATTTATTTGTAAAAGAGGATTGTGAAGTCAAAGACAAAAGAAGTAAACAAGACGAAAAGTCTTACGTAGTCACTCACTCATTTAAAATGTCGTCACATTATCTTTTGACGACTTAACACCGAATTCTACCGCCAAATGACAAGATGGGAGAAGGCACCAAACAAAGGTCCTTAGAGTTACTTTTCCGGTTGACTTGATTCTATTGGTAGGGTTTCGAGGTTTGAGTTTACAGTTTTATTTTATATTGGACACGTGTCGGTTGTCGTTTTCCTTCCTTTCCTTCAGGGTTGAAGGTCTTCACTTCTCTCTTGTCTCGTCATGTGCCTCCTTGACCTTCTCTGTGACTGGAAGTCCTAGTAGTAGAACCGACTCTGTAACTTGACACCCCGAAAATATCCCTCTGTCTCGGACTGTCAACGTCCTTCCCCCGGACTCTGGGGGCGACCGCGACGTCGGAGGTCCTGGTCCCACGTCTCGAGACGTGTCGTCGGAGACTTGGGCTGTGATCCCCTCCCTTTCCTTACCAAGCCACTCTTCTCGACTTTACAGGCCACGTCAGAACGAAAGGGTCGTAGGTTCGAGTCGAGTCCTTAATGACACGCGCGGGGGAATTACACGCCCACGTCACCCCACGACCACCACTTCGTGGTTTCTTTTGTCTACAGACGGGAGAACCCCCGGAGAGAAGATACGGTGACCCTTCCTTAAATGATAACATGTCTAGTCTGTGTGAACTATCAGAAACTTTGCCGTCCTTATTCTTATTCGCATTTTCTCCACCCCTTTTTACTAAGTGTGTTCCTTCTAGGTCATGTGTATATAAAATCCCCAAAATTCGTCCTCTTTTATCCACACCGTCAACACTCGACTGGATTTGGACACATAAGTACATGATGGGAACCATCTACGGGTGAGTGGGGTGTGTGTGAGAGAGAGGACGGGAGGGTAGTCGGGGATTGTCGGTCCAGTATTCCTTCTGTCAAAGAATCGTTGAATTACAGTGGTTGTGTCTAATTAATTTGTCAAGAATGACGGAGAGGACATCCGAATTCCTTCAACAAGAGACGGAAACTCTACGGGATTGATGACGGAATGGATTTTTAGGGGAAGTTCTTCGTCTTAAGACAATGGGAATTGTTTTGGAACAAGCACCGACCTGTCTCCTGGAAGATCCCCGGACATAATCCTGTAGAAGGGTTTCCCACTCCCAAGTCTGGTCCGACCTAAGAACTGGACAAGAACGTCCCACCTACACGTTGAGGTGAGAACCGGTCAGGTACATTAGAATGTCCGGTGATTAAAGTGGTTAATTTTGAAGACTGTAAATCATACATTTAATTGTTTCGTAATATACAACCAGTCCTCTTTGTGTTGTCATGAATCCTTTCAAAGAATTTCTAAACTGTCCGGTGTATTGTACCCCTTTTACAAACTTCGATTGGTTTGGGACACCTGTTTCTTCCGACCGTCCGACGACAGGTACCCCTGTGTTTTCTCACCCTGTGCTGAACATCTATTTGTTGTCACCACTGCCCCGGTCCTATCTCAAATATGACCGTTTAAAGTCATTTTGTTCGACTATGTTTTCTTCTACACTTATTCCTATATCAATTCCAACAATGGATCTATCCCCGAAGGGACCATCGAGTCGACAATTTTCTTAAGTGGACGTTTCGTCCTCTACACCCAAGTTAGGGACCCAACCCTTCTAGACTTCCGTCCGTACTGTTGGGTGAGGTCATAAGAACGGACCTCTTAGGGTACCCGACTCATCGAACCGCCCGATGTCGACATCAACGATTCTCAGCTTATGCTGATGTCTCTGACTCGTGCGTGCGCGTATCAATTCCACACAAAAAAGAAAATTACTGTTTCGATAACACTTATAAACATCTGTTCAAACTTCAAAATTTATAAAAAATTTTACACCTAGTAACATTTTATTGTGGCTTAGACAAAAAATTTTAGAGGGTTCATTAGGTGGTCTTGGTCTACTAAATACTACACTAGACAGTTTGTAAGTTCTTTGGTGGAAATATTTATGACATCATCTTTTAAAAAAATTTCCTCCCCCTTCGAGTTGACACTGCGACTTCAATTTACCCTATACACTTCCCTTCCATTATATCAAGTCAGAGAGTACTTGTACCAATTTGATTTAACATCTTAAAGTGAAAGTGGTTAATGTTATGTGAGTGACACCCTTTCATTTTAACTAACGGTCTTACCTTCTTACTATCTGTGACCTTTTTAGAAAGGTACATTGTACGGTGTAACTATTTTTATGGTAGAGTTACTTACGTTCTCCTTTGTTCGGCGTCGCGAGTAAAATTTTTAGTTGTTTTACTCCCGGAGGGACCGTAAGGGCACCGATTCACGAAGGTGACGTCCCCCATGTGCAACCTAGGAACTGACCCCTTGATTCTAGGGTCTACGGTGAACTGCACTGGTTTTATATCCCCCTTTCTCGGTTTACTTTGTAAGAGAACTACCTAATACTTATCTGTCTTCGACGAATTATACCAGAACTATACCCAAAGGGAGCACCGGGTCGACCATTTCTTAGGTGGACGTTAAACCCTCTGGACCCAAACTAGGGACCCAACCCTTCTAGGGGACCTCTTCCCTTTCACATGGGTGAGGTCATAAGACCGGACCTCTCAAAGTACCTGACATATCAGATACCCCAGCGATTCTCAGCCTGTGTTGACTCGTTGAAAGGGAAGGAATTATACCATTTACCATTGACCGAGTCACCCGTTTCTTAGACGGACGTTACGTCCTCTACTTCCTCTGTTCCGAAGTCAGGGACCCACCCCTTTTAGGGGACCTCTCCCTTTACCGTTGGGTGAGGTCCAAGTCAGGTAAATCAGTGTTTTCTCAACCTGTGTTCACTCAATTATTGTGTGCACGTGTGATTTTTGTACCAAACCCCGAAAGGACCACCAGGTCACCATTTCTGACGTCGTAATGGTTTCGTCCCCCGGCCCGAGGCTAGACCAGTCCCTCGAACTAGAGCGCACGGCGTTATTGCACTACTCAATTACCATATTGATCATTGATCTATCCAGTCGTCACCCTGTCCCGACTGAACACGTAGAACAAGGTGTAGCGCGACTCCCGGACCGGTCGTGTCCTTCTAATCTTCTTTATCTGTATCCCTAACATTTCACTCTTTGATAATAATAATCACCCGTTATATTAACAAACAAACTTTCAGGATCCTTTTAACTTTTCATTATTCTTTCAACTCCCAAACCCCGATCTTATACGTTATATGTTCTTAATCATCACGAGATAAATCTCACATTATAAATTTTCTCAAAGTAAGTGTCATTTTGGATATTATGTCGATCATTTTACGGATCATTTTTTACACGTTCTTAATATATTTTCGTCTTGGTTTTATTTACTTCGTTATAAGGTACAAAGTCCTACCCTTTTCGATTATATAATTTCACAGTCAAGAACGGTTTCAGTAGATCTTTAAGTGACTTCAAGCTTTGTTTTAAGAGTTGTTTTAAAAAGTACCTTATGTTATTTGGATGGATTGTTATACCTTTCTGTTTCTCGGTTCTGAAAAAAAAAAAAAAAATTTCTTAGTATTCTCCCCTCCCCGTGGATATAGAATCCGTTCTGTTGTCCTGTACCACTAATTTGTCGGGATCACCACGTTCAAACCCTACATATCTAGATAACACATCTTATTTCCAGGTCTATATACTCTTGAAGCATACTGTTTCACCCTTTTATTTCAAGAAAACCGAAATAAACGACCCAAAAGGGATGACGTGTGTTCAAAAGAGATCGATGACACTCACCCCCGATGAGAGATTAATTCCCCTCACCCGAAGAGTGACGTCACCGAAGAGCAATGTCTCGTGATCCGCACGTCTGAGTTATCAAAATTTCCTCAAAAGTTATTTACCGTAATCCTATTAACGTACAGGTACACCCTTTTTTTAATGACATGGAAAGAGTGTGGTATATGTTTTTTTAAACCATCTAACTCTTGTAAGATTTCAGATGTTCGTTATTTTCGACCTCTCCCACACCTCTTTTCCCTTAGGAGAATATGACAACCACCCTTACGTTTGATCATGTCGGTGATACCTTTTGTTCACACCTCTAAGGAATTTTTTGACCTTTATCTTGACGGAATACTGGGTCGTTAGGGTGACGACCCGTATGTGTGGCTCCTTTGGTCTTAACTTTCTCTGTGTACATGGGGTTACAAGTAGCGTCGTGACAAATATTATCGGTCCTGTACCTTCGTTGGATCTACAGGTAGTCGTCTACTTACCTATTCTTTCGACACCATGTATATGTGTTACCTTACAATCGGCAATTTTTCTTACGTAAACTTAGTCAAGATTACTCCACCAACTTTGACCTCGGCTAATATGTCTCACTTCATTCGGTCTTTCTTTTTGTGGTTATGTCATATGATTGCGTATATATACCTTAAATCTTTACACCATTGTTGGGACATACGTTCTGTCGTTTTCTCTGTGTACATATCTTGTCAGAAAACCTGAGACACCCTCTCCTTCTCCCACCCTACTAAACCCTCTTACCGTAACTTTGTACATATTATATATTCTTTGCTTAGCGGTCAGATCCAAGCTACGTCCTATGTCCTGCGATCCCCGACCACGTGACCCTACTGGGTCTCCCTACCATACCCCTCCCTCCTCCCTTACCCCAAGTCCTACCCCTCGTGTACATGTGGGCACCGTCTAAGTACAACTACATACCTTTTTGGTTATGTTATAACATTTCATTTTTTTATTAAAAAAATTTTTCCCTTTTTTATAATGAAACCTTTCTGTCTTTTCTTTTTCTGTCTTTTTATAGTACTGGATGATGTTTCTTTATCAACTTACACTGTGTTTTACTACGTATCTTTCTATTTACGTAGACAAACATAATTTGCATCTTTGAATTTAGGATGTTTTCTGTGATTTATACTCTTCCGTTAGGTGTTTGAACGTCACTTGAACGTTACACAGATGGTCATTGACTGTTTCCTTCGCAGGTCTAAAATCTTTCCTACTTAATTCCCCTTTTTTCATTATGTACTTTCTGGGTTTTCCAGTTAATTGCGTTTTTATAAAGTCCAGGGATTTACATTCTGGTCTTTGATATTTTGAGAATCTCCTTTTCTATCCATCTTGTGAGTTACTGTATTTCGTTCTAGGAGATACTGGGTGGAGGATTACATTACCTTTATTTTTGTTTTCATTTGTTCACCCTGGATCAATTTTCGAAAACGTGTCGTTTCCTTTGATATTTGTTCCACTTTTCTGTTGGGAGTCTTACCCTCTTTCATTATCGTTTACTTTGTTGACTGTTTCGTAATTAAAGGTTTTACATGTTTGTCGAGTATGTTGAGTTATGGTCTTTTTGTTGGGTTAGTCTTTCACCCCTTTTCTGGATTTGTCTGTAAAGAGGTTTCTTCTGTATGTCTACCGATTGTTTGTGTACTTTTCTACGAGTCGTAACGAGTAAAACTCTTTACTTTTAGTTTTGGTGTTACTCCATAGTGGTGTTTGGTCAGTCTTACTGGTAGTAGTTTTTCAGATGTTTGTCATTTACGACCTCTCCCACACCTCTTTTCTCTTGGGAGAACGTGACAACCACCCTTACATTTAACCATGACGGTGAACCATGTCGGTGGTAGGTACCTTCTGCCATAACTCTAAGGAAATTTTTGCCTCCTTTTTTTTTTTTTCTTATTTTGGTGGTATACTGGGTCGTTAGGGTGTACTCAAGTTAGGGGGTCAACCCCTTGATTCTAAGGTGGACGAAGCCCTTTTGTCGGGAGTACAACGTACATACGTCGGTTTATTTATTAAAAATTTTTTCTCTACATTATTTTATTGTTTTATCAAGTATGTAGGTGTATTTTTGTGTTGTCTCGTTGAACAACGAATACTATGTTATGTATCTGTTGAAATTATAGAGACACTCTGGAAACGTAATTAGAGAATCATAGATTGTCTAAAATATAAATCAAGTGATCAACATTTTAGCGAAAGGAATAATTCTTTCCGACTCTAAAATATCAGGATGCATATTTGTGTATTAAAAATTTAGGATCATCGATCGCAATATCTAACTAAAGATTTCTCTCAGATTGAAAGATTGAAGTATAAAAATAAAGACCTTCAATGAATACAAACAAGGGTGTTATATAACACACGAATAAACCCGAGGGGACCACCGAGTCTGATATTTCTTAGTGGATGGTTACGTCCTCTGGGTCCAAACAAACTAGGGACCCACCCGTTTTAGGGGATCTCTTCCCTTACCGATGGGTGGCGTCATAAGAACGGACCTCTTAGGGTACCTGTCCTCGGACCGTCCGATGTCAGGCACTCTAGCGTTTCTCATCCTGTGCTGACTCGCTGATTGTGAAAGGAAAGGAAAAAAAAAAAAAAAAAAAAGGTAAGAAATTCTGTAGATGTCCCTGCAAAGAATTGTCGTTACAAACTTCATTGTCCCCGTTTTGATCCACTGAATGTACATCGTGAACTCCGAGGTCAGTTTAGGTCAGATATCGGGATTCGATTCTTACCGAAATGTCCACACGTCACTTCCCGAATCACTCAGACCGAATGAGTTAGGACGTGTAAGGTTTCCATTCAGACTGGGAACCGGTCGAAGGGACCCTCTATTGGAAATTCGAGAACTTTATTGGGTGGAAGGGACTCATGGACACAGACGGACCCCAGACTTAGTGTAGTCTGTCAAATAGGATTATCACCAAAGACCGTCCTCCCCGGAACACTTACCGCCCTAGTCAAACGAGAGGTCTCCTAAATCCTCGACTCACTGAATTCCAGTCGGTACACCCACGAGGTACGGACACTCCTGACTGGCAGTTACTGTCGGGACCTGTACTTCAGAATCCGTCCAAAGGGACCAACTGTTCAGATGTACACACGGGGTGTAGTGAGACCCCTCTTAATTTACGACAGGTACACCGAAAAGATCTCTCCTGTGGACCTTCGAACATGGACCAAAAGACTTGAGAAGGGATACACGGAAAATGTAAATGACTAAAATTTGACAGAAAAACGATATCTGACATCGACAGTCAGTGAAAAGACTCAAAATACTGTGACTTGATCTCCCTAGAACACCAGAACCCCTGGGACTGTGTTGTATAAATTTCTTTTTTTAAATTTCTTGGCATCTCTGGTATACACAGGACACTTCGAATTTTATAAAAGACAGACCGGGATATGTCTTTTGAACGTTTGAGTACGTCTTTACATCGTTTATTTATTGGATACAATAAAAGTATGTGACTTTAGTCTAGTCAATTTTACTTACTTATCTCTATATTTATTTCGAGGTTGACAAAATTCACTTTTTTTATCGTTCTTACTTTGTCTTACTATGATAATCACATTGAGTTCGATAGTTCTAATATCAAGTCTACCATTTCTTAGAAGGACGTTACGTCCTCTGGGCTCAAGGTAGGGACCCAGTCCCTCTAGGGAACCTTTTCCTTTACCGTTGATTGTGTGTGTGCTCATTTACATGTCGAACAAATAAGCTATATAGCACAGGGTGAGAACACTGGGGTGCCTGACAGCGGGTAGTTCGAGGAGACAGGTACCCCTAAGAGGTCCGTTCTTATAACCTCACCCAACGGCAAAGGAGGAGGTCCCCTAGAAGGGCTGGGTCCCTACCTTGGGCACAGAGGACGTAACCGTTCGCCTAAGAAATGATGACTCGGGGTACCCTTCGGGTTGTCATGTCCATTTTGAATTTTCTAATGATACCTCCTGTAGAGCTTGAAATCCTAACACCACTCCAGACTCTTGTTTACCTTACTTTCCATTCTAAGTAAACAGTCTAAAAGTAAGAATTTTCCTCTCTAAGTTCCCCGCTCCCCACCCTTTACCCACAGAGGGTAGGTTCACGATCGAAGGGACTAGCCCATCCTAGCCCGCGTAAGTACCCCGTACCATGTCTGACTCAGAACATTTTGTTTACTTTTCCAAAATGAAATAACTATGATTATATATATACTTCACTTCAACGAGTCAGTACAGGTTGAGAAACGCTGGGGCACCTGACATCGGGCGGTCCGTTCTTATGACCTCACCCAACGGTAAAGGAAGAGGTCCCCTAGAAAGATTGGGTCCCCAACTTGGGTCCAGAGGACGTAACGTCCGTCTGCGAAATAGGAGACTCGGTGGTCCCTTCGGGCTTATATATATTTTAAAGTGGTTTAGACGAATAGAACCTCAAAATCTTACTAACAAGATTTCTGGAGTCGACGAAGTTTAAGGAGTTCAGGAGTCAATTCTTTGTCCGGAACCATCTACTTAACGGGTCCCAGTACGATTTAAGAACAAATTGTCCGGGAGACACCCCTCATACCAGTACGACCATCCCAGTCAATAAAACTTGACACCTTTGAACTTTGACTAAGAGTATTTCTATACTCCCGACACCATATGTAAGGTCTCTGTATGGTTCAGGAGAAAGTTAAAACAGTCAGATATTTAATTGTAACTCGTTAATCTACTCATTCCTCTCTCTCCTCGTATGTAAGACTCTTAAGTATTTTGTTCGAGAAAATGTTTGTCATTCGTACAGGAAGAGCCCCCAATTAAAGGAAATACGACCCTCGTCCTAAGACTCGGGTAAATCCAAATGTCAACTTAATTACATGTATTAAGTACAAAAGAAAATTTTTTAAAAACGAGAAACTTCGTCAATATCTCTAGTACGGTTCAAATAACAGACGACTATGGATCGACTAAAATTTCCATAATTTTCAATTTATGATCATCCTAGACTTCATGCGTAGTTTATTCGTTTACCAAAAATTTTACGAAACATTTGACATTTAATCCCATTTCACCACGATTACACTTGGTATGACTTGAGTCTGAAGATCACATATTTTAAATCACTATGGCTGGGATGGATGGAATTCCCGAAGGGATCACCGAGTCTACCATTTCGTAGACAGACGTTACGTCGTCTGGGCCGAAGCTAGGGACCCAATCCTTCTAGGGGACCTCTTCCTTTACCGTCGGGTGAGGTCATAAGAACGGACCTTTTAGGGTACCTGACGTCTCGGACCATCGGTACCCCAACGTTTCTCAGCCTGTGCGGACTCACTGAAGTGAAAGTGAAGGGATGGATGTAAGTCCCTCAATGACCCCCTTAGTTTACTCTATTATTTGTAAAATTTTCCTTTTTTTTTCTTTAGAAAATATTATGATACATTTACCATTTGATGATACACCTACTCAGTATTTTTATAATGGTAGTAATGACACTACTGTGACTACCCCCGATTAAAATTAACACTTTCCTGTTCTTTCTTTTTGTACGAAAGAACCAAGGACTCTGGTCTCCACTCGACAGTCGATACTTATTCCTTTTCATTACTTGTGAGTAAATCGAAAAGGAAACAACAAGTGTCTTCCAATGTGCTCTCTACTTTCTTCTCACGTTGTGTCGAGTACCTCAAAAGAGTTGTAAATGACTTGTGGGTGACGCACAATCCACACCCCCAGTCTGTCGACTCTTGAGTGACATAATTAACAGGAGTCTAAACAGATTACTCCATAAGAGGAACAAAGAGTGTACCTTTGACTTCGGGTCCCTTCATTTCATTGAATTTTAGTCTACCTAGGTCTCGATCGGAAGTTTGGGCAACAAAGACCGAAGTTTTGTGTACGAAGGTCTTTAGTGGATGTTATGTTCTTTCGATCCTAGGTTTGCAATTCGTCAGACCACTTCTCTTCGTTGTTATCTCCTCCACTCACTTTCTTCTGTGACCACATCCCCCGTCCCCTCGTCAAGTCCCTCCGAAGACCTTGGTCCGTCCTGAAAATCCTCCGGGACCTCCTATCGACCTCAATTCTTCTACTTCTTTTTACTTGCAATAGTCGGTCTCTTCCACCCTTGATACCAATCGTCAATGGTCCAAGGGATGGTCCACCTCGGTCGTCACACAGGACCCTTACCCTTGTGCGTGATCCACACGACGGAGACACCAGTCAACTAGGGTCCTGTTCTTTGCCCGAACCCATCTACCCCTTCTATGACTCCTTCGTCCTTCGTTTTCTAAGAAGAACAAAGGGATCCCAGTCCTCTCTCGGATATGACATTGTGAGTAGTACACCAGTTGTACGGTGTAGTCTCTTGGTACCCCTACCGTTGGTTGAACACACAAACGAATTCAGACAGTAAAAAAAAAATTAAAAAAGAAGGTCAACATAATTCTGTATTAACTGTAAACAACGACAAGTCAACGGTTCAGCACAGGTTAAGAATCCTGGGGTACCTGACATCAAGTGGTCCGAGGAGACAAGCACCCTAAGAGGTCCGTTCTTAAGACCTGACCCAACGGTAAAGGAAGAGGTCCCCTAGAAGGGTCCCCAGTTAGACACTGAGAACACAGGGGACGTAACGTCCGTCTAAGAAATGATGACTCGGTGATCCCTTCGGGTCATATACCGTATCACTAATTGTATATGACACTTTACTATTGGTGTTGGTCAAACAAATTATGGGTAGCATAGTATATCTACTTTGTTTATAAAAAAGGAACACTACTCTTGAAAATCGTAGATACCAGAATCGTTGAAAGTTTATACGGTATGTCGTCACAATCGATATCAGACGTGCGACATGTAATACAGGAGTTATAAACAAGTGGAATATTGTCCTTCGAACATGGAAAACTTTTAGGAAATATTTTATCGACAACTACATTCCACCTCTCCCCAACCCCAAAACTTTGTGTCCCCATCTTAAGTTATCTGGACCCACGCCACATCTTAAGTCATTTGGAGAAGGGCATTGTGTTACGTGACATACACGTGAATGTGTAAAAATAATAAAAATTTTAAAAGAAAAATAAAAGCCGACACGACGCAGAGATCAACGTCGCTCGCCCTCGACGAGAAACGACCCCAGGGTCCGAAGAGTGACGCCACCGAAGAGAACAACGTCTCGTGCCCGAGATCCGTATATCCGAAGTAATCGACGTTGTGGGTCCGAGTCGCCGACACCGTGAGTCCGAGATCCCGTGCCCGAGTCATAAACACCGTGTGTCCGAATCAACGGGACGTCGTGCACCCTGAAGGACCTGGTCCCTAGCTTGGGTACAGGGGACTAAGAATTGGTGGCCTGGTGGTCTCTGCAGGTGAATTAGTAAGAATTTGACATACTTACATAACTTGGGGTCAATGTAGACAGGATGGAAAACCCAAAACCCATATTTTATTGGTTACACTCTTATGAAACTCTTTACATTTCTGACTACATCTACTACTCAACATACAAAGTCGTCGTGGTTGTAGTAAGGATGACATTTCGACATTATTTCAACTTTTGTCCTTCAAATAGTATTGTACACGAGATTATACCAAAATTTCCGAAGGGGCGGGCGGGGGGCGGTTTCAAATATTCTGAACATTTTATCTATAGACATATAAAGAGTAAAGAAAGTCGTTACCAAAAATTTCTCTTGATTTAGTACAAGACCATCGGACTGACAGGTTCATTTTCACCATGAGACTCGGTTCCCTTTGGAGTAAGACCTGCATTCCGTGACACTCACAACATTGACGAGTTAAAAGTACCAAAGGTATTCTGATTACTTTCATGTCTACGATCGAAGGGGACACGACGTGTAAGAGACGACCAATGGTCTCAGTCCTCCGCGCACTCGACGGTTCGTCCATCTAAGGACGTGGACGGAACGTAGGACGGACGTGGATGGACAGGTCGTCACGAAACATTGTAAGATTGAACGTAAGATAGTCGGACAAAAGAAACGTAAAAACTAAACAACAACAACGACAAACAAACGAAGAAGATGGTCGGTCAAAACAGTCTAAAGTCAAGAACATCACACATAACAATTTTGTCGGGTACCCTAAAAGAACTAGATTTGTAGACAACTCTGGGTGAGGAGGACAACTCTCAGTGACAGGACACCTTTTGCTCCGTCTTTACTCTGTCAGAAATAGTAAGTTGGAAGACTTGTGACCTCCTGTCCCTAGTACGGGGAGCTGAATCGTGTTCTACGAAGTAATAGATCCGGCCACCAAAAGTTTGTAAAGAATATTCCCTTGTATAGGAAATTTTTTTCTTTAGAACATTGTAACTTTGCATATGTAATGGTATACATTTTGTCTATCGGTCACCCTTAAACGACATACGTGAACCTCGAGTTTGGGTCACGGGTCAGAGTCGGATCTCCTCACCCTACCACTCCCTCCACCCTCCCTCCAAGTTCTCCCTCCCGTGTATTTCATATGGACACCGACTAAGTACAACTACATACCGTCTTTGGTTGTGTTATAATATTTCGTTAATAGGAAGTTAATTTTTATTTTGTCTGTTTGTTTCCTTTGAAAGCCCCTGAAGGGGCCGTCAGGTCACCAATCCAAAGGTGTGAGGGTGACGGGGACCACAAGATAGGAACCAGTCCCTCAAATCTAGGACGTACGGTGTACCGGTTTTTTATTTATTTTATCTTTAGAAAGTAGTGTTGGGTTGTATTCAGTGTGCGGACACTCGGGTTATCGATCCGACGAGGGGCTTAGGTTAGGGACCTTCGTACCCTCCTCGGACTGAACTGACGGTGATTGCATTCCGGCGGAAGGAATGGGAGGAGTAGAAACCGGTGACCGGAGTCACTCGAGAGGTCAGATCGGTAGGGATGGATTGGAACAGACGAAGACGTCTCGGGACAAAACGTCAACACACGGAGACGTAAGTAATAAGATGACCCTTAGAAGGGGTACAAGGCCTGAAAAATACAACTACTGCAAATTAATAGGAGCTAGACTTGAAAAGGATCTTGGGAAGGGACTGTAGGAACAGACCCGGAGGCTCGGTAAGTAAACCAAGGAGATGGTCTCTTCACTGAAGTGTCATTACCAAGTGGATAAACAGACTGAGTGAGTGCACCGTCCCTACAAGAAAAAGTCCCGTCTTTGTGTAACAATAAACTATAAGACGAAGGACACAGTCCGTCCACCAACCATTTCACTACTTATTACAGATGACCTACCTACCTACCCGTCCTTCTACCTGTCTATTTTCTTCCTTAAATGGTCGTCTGGTCCACTTACTTCCCAGGGTTCTGGAGCTTGGGTCGTCACCTCGTCTGCCTTGTTTCTTCTCTTAGGAAAAGACTCCCGGCCGACGGAACCTTACACGGACGTCCAATCCTCGCCTGGACGGCGGTGAAGGGTCTTATGTCAGTAGTGACCCCACCGGGACCCCTTGTCAGGTCGTACTCAGTATACGGGAGAGAGGGTATAGACCACGGCACATAAATATCGATTACGACCACCAAACNTACTTATTACAGATGTCCTACCTACCTACCCGTCCTTCTACCTGTCTATTTTCTTCCTTAAATGGTCGTCTGGTCCACTTACTTCCCAGGGTTCTGGAGCTTGGGTCGTCGCCTCGTCTGCCTTGTTTCTTCTCTTACGAAAAGACTCCCGGCCGACGGAACCTTACACGGACGTCCAATCCTCGCCTGGACGGCGGTGAAGGGTCTTATGTCAGTAGTGACCCCACCGGGACCCCTTGTCAGGTCGCACTCAGTATACGGGAGAGAGGGTATAGACCACGGCACATAAATATCGATTACGACCACCAAACAGTGAACAATTTGTCGTGTTCTTTTTACTAACGTACTTCCGGTCCGTTTTCTGATTACCTTTACCAAAATTATTAATTAAAAATTTTCCGAATGCTTACTGTTAAGTCGACCTTTCGATAGTTTTGTAAATTCGACTTTAAAGTCGACTTCCTACGACGAGAAACCTAACAAGAAGACCCCAATTTACCCCCATTAAACTTCGACCGTCTTTCTTCCGGTCACTGTGTAGTAAAACGAACGGAAAAAAAAAAAAAAGGAGAATTTGTCGTTTGGTATAGGTACTTTCCTTCTTACAAAATGTAAGCTCACGAGTTCCTACTTCTCTCTGACACTTTGTTTGCTTCGACACAAGTTTTGTCCAAAGTTTTAACGAGTCTATTATAAATTCGAAGTGACAGGAGAATGGGATTAACCGTGTAATAAAGGGGGTCGATTAATAGTGTCTCGTTTTTCAGGACCTCTCTAAAAGAGGAATTCAAAAGGGAAAGGCATACCTTAAGGTAGTTCCTTGGGAACTATTTTCCAATTGTTTTAATTTAAGTTTTTACGTCGTTAAGGAAAGAATCTGTCTTTCTAACCTTGAACGTAAATAATTCGTAGACGTTATAGGTTTTATGTGAATTGAAAAAGTACTCTACAGAGTCCTTTAGAAGTGATAATCGGGGTTTCTTCATGACGAATCCGTCAAAAGACAGAGACACGGCCACCGCGTCTATCTCGACCTGGTCCGGACATGGACGTACGATTCAGTGTGTCAGCACAGACTGAGAAACGCTGGGGTACCTGACATCCGGGAGTCCGAGAAGACAGGTACCCTAAGGGGTCCTTTCTTAGGACCTCACCCAACGGCACGGGAGGAGGTCCCCTTGAAGGTTTGGGTCCTTACCTTGGGTTTAGAGAACACAGAGGACGCGACCGTCCGTCTCAGAAATGGTCACGTGGAGGACCCTGCGGATAATGTCCCTCGCTTTCTTCACGGGATTTGGCAATTAAAGGAAAGACATGGAGAAGAAAGGAAGGAAACCTCTACTCGTTTCGACGTGGGGACTAATGCGAGGGGGCGGGGGCGGGAGGTAGTGATTAGATAAGTCACAGATCTAACTACAATATTTTTCGACTATTAAATGTAAACTTATCATAAGGTCCTTAAATGTTTCTTAGACGTTGTAGAGTAAAGTAGGAGTAACAGGTTGTCTCTTTTAATTTAAGGTTTATTCAAACGCTGAAAGGACTTCAGAGTATCGATTAATTATCGTCTCCTGAGATTGAGTCAGGTCTTAAAGGCTTCGGTCTATCAAAGGTGGTGGAGGAACTTACTCTTGCACACGCTCACAAAAGATTCCTACTTCTTCTAACGTGAGAGGTCTCGAGGTGAACAAGGAAGAGAATAGAATTCTTTTTGAATAGAAAGATTCTGTACTTTACATAATCGGTGTATTGTTTGGAGTGACTGTTTGGCGAGGTATAGGACGACAGTAATAGACCTACACGTCTGTGATTGAGAGACAGTTTTTTACAGTTTTGTAAGGCGTTTACCCGCATCGTGTCTTGCACATTTACCAATTTGGTAGTAATAAATAAGCCTTACTATACTCCCGCCGGGGTCGTCTCTTCCGAGTCTAATCTTAAGGCGGGTGACTTTCTCTCAGGGCGGGTGAGGAGACGGACACGGAAGAATGCATTGACGATGTTTTAGGTGGTCGATTGTTCGGGTCTTCTGTAGTCTTATTTTCCCCCTGTCATCACCAACATACCAGAGTGGAAGTGTAAAAGGAAATTTCTAAAGAAGAAAAAAAAAAGAAACGACACCTGGTAAAAATTCCAGAAATAACTTCAACAATGTTATAAGGAAGGCAAAAACAAATTAAAAAACAGGACCTCCACACACCCTCCGTACACCCTAGAATCACAAGACCGGCCCCAGTCTGAGTGGGAGACGTGACCTTCCACTTCAGAATTGGTCATCTGGTGATCTCTTCAGGGAAGTATGAACTGAAATTCTTTTGCTCCTCCTCCCTACCGGAACTCGACTAAATGGGTGTCACTTGTCCACTTTACTGTCCTACCCTTCTTGGGATCTAAACCTAGGTCCTCGACCTTACTCTCGTCAGACGAAGAAATGTGGAGTGAAAGCCACAGATATTTTACTCATAATATTTCGGTGTATTACGACAACTCGCAGATTTCAGTCTACCGTACACCTATCTCTTTAAACACAAATATGTATTCTTCTGAATCCCCATTGTTAAACTTTTCTATCGACCATTGTCGCACATATATTTATTCTAGTCCTTCACACTAAAACTGGATAGATATCGTTTCTTCCCCCCATGACAATTATTTCGGATCCCCCACCAAAGTCAAGTCAAGTCAAGTCAAGTCAGCGAGTCAGCACAGGCTGAGAAACACTGGGGTACTTAGCGTCGTGCGGTCCGAAGGGACAGGTAGTGGTTGAGGGCCTCAAGTGAGTCTGAGTGCAGGTAGTTCAGTCACTACGGTAGGTCGGCNATCCCCCACCAAAGTCAAGTCAAGTCAAGTCAAGTCAGCAAGTCAGCACAGGCTGAGAAACACTGGGGTACTTAGCGTCGTGCGGTCCGAAGGGACAGGTAGTGGTTGAGGGCCTCAAGTGAGTCTGAGTGCAGGTAGTTCAGTCACTACGGTAGGTCGGCAGAGTAGGAGCCAGCAGGGGAAGAGGAGGACGGGGGTTAGGGAGGGTCGTAGTCTCAGAAAAGGTTACTCAGTTGAGAAGCGTACTCCACCGGTTTCATGACCTCGAAGTCGAAATCGTAGTAAGGAAGGTTTCTTTAGGGTCCCAACTAGAGGAAGTCTTACCTGACCAACCTAGAGGAACGTCAGGTTCCCTGGGAGTTCTCAGAAGAGATTGTGGTGTCACGTTTTCGTAGTTAAGAAGCCGCGAGTCGGAAGAAGTATCAGGTTGAGAGTGTAGGTATGTACTGGTGTCCTTTTTGGTATCGGAACTGATCTGTCTGGAATCAACTGTTTCATTACAGAGACGAAAACTTATACGATAGATCCAACAAGTATTGAAAAGAAGGTTCCTCATTCACAGAAAATTAAAGTACCGACGTGAGTGGTAGACGTCACTAAAACCTCGGGGGTTTTTATTTCAGACTGTGACAAAGATGACAAAGGGGTAGCTAAAGGGTACTTCACTACCCTGGTCTACGGTACTAGAAGCAAAAGACTTACAACTCGAAATTCGGTTGAACAAGTGAGAGGAGAAAGTGAAAGTAGTTCTCCGAAAAATCGAGGAGAAGTGAAAGACGGTATTCCCACCACAGTAGACGTATAGACTCCAATAACTATAAAGAGGGCCGTTAGAACTAAGGTCGAACACAAAGAAGGT
>SJYO01049755.1:59468977-59536869 GCA_006410555.1 Capra ibex | reverse complement strand
AGAGAAGAAAAGTGTCGATAAACATTCCGGAGGGGTCTGTCGGTAAAACGAAAAAACGTAAAGAAAAGGTACCCCTACCAGAACTAGGGACAGAGGACATGTTACAGTGCTTGGAGTAAGGTATCAAGTAGTCCGTGAGATAGATAGTCTAGATCTGGGAATTTAGATAAAGAGTGAAGGTGACATATTAGTATTCCCTAAACTAAATCCAGTATGGACTTACCAGATCACCAAAAGGGATGAAAGAAGTTAAATTCAGACTTAAACCGTTATTCCTCAAGTACTAGACTCGGTGTCAGTCGAGGGCCAGAACAAAAACAACTGACATATCTCGAAGAGGTAGAAACCGACGTCTTTTATATTAGTTAGACTAAAACCACAACTGGTAGACCACTGTAGGTACACATCTCAGAAGAGAACACAACAACCTTCTCCCACAAACGATACTGGTCACGTAAAAAAACCGTTTTGAGATAATCAGAAACGGGACGAAGTAAGGCGAAAGGTTCCGGTTCAAACGGACAATGAGGTCCACAAAGAACTGAAGGATGAAAACGTAAGGTCAGGGGATATTACTTTTCCTGTAGACAGTTGTAAAATCCTTAGTCGCTTGATTTTACCTGACCTTACCCACTTAAATTGAGTCTACTGGTAATGTAGATGATGACGTCCGTCCTTAGGGAGTCTTCTTTACCTCATCGGTAGTACCAGTTGTTTTCTCAAGCTTTACGTCATGAACCTACGTCAGAGTTTTTGCTGTCTTACTAGAGACAAGCAGAGGTTCCCTTTGGTAAGTTACAGTGTCAATAGGTTCAGGTACGGGGTTGGTCATTACGACTTCTTTGACTTCAACTTGTCAAAATACTTCTGGATGTTCTAGAAAATCTTGATTGTGGGTTTTTTCCCCCACCAAATCCCTAACGGTAGAAATAACCTTTCATAAACAATCAATAAACCTTATAACCTGAAACTTCATTTGTGCTCTTTTATAAACAATTGGTATTACGAAATAAGTGTAGTGTCGAAAACGTCAAAATAATACTACTATTTCTTCCGTTTTACTCCGCTTAGATTTTAGAGGGAAAGTGAAAAGAAACAATGAGAGTTGTAACTTCTACGTACAAAACTACATAATGATCTTATCTCTTTTTGTCAAGAAATAGGACAGTTTCTCGAAATTGGTAGTACTCGAGACCCTCCTTCATTACTATTGTCTCCCTAAAAGAAGAAGACTATTATCTTATAAATTTCAACGACGACGACGACGATTCAGCGAAATCAGCACAGGCTGAGACACGTTGGGGTATCTGCCGTCGGGTGGTCCGAGGGGGCAGGGACCCTAAGAGGTCCGTTCTTGTGACCTCGCCCAACGGTAAAGGAAGAGGTTACGTACTTTCACTTTTCACTTTCACTTCAACGAGTCAGTACAGGCTGAGAATCGTTGGGGTACGTGACGTCGGGTGGTCCGAGGAGGTAGGTACCCCAAAAGGTCCGTTCTCATGACCTCACCTAACGAAAGAGGCTCTTATAAGTTATTAAATATGGTTAGGAGGGTGTCTTCTGTTGGTTTTTCGGACCTGGTTTATTAGAAAATTCAGTTTCTTCTTGCTGATTATATCACTTCTTGACGGTCGTCGTAGGTGTTGGTTAAAAAACAAAAAACCGGTGCGGAACAACGTACCGTACGCCCTAGAATCCCTTGGACATGAGAAACGTCCCGTCCGCGTCACAGGACTGGTGATCTGACGGGTCCTTAAGGGGTGGTTGTAAAGACAGAGTTCTCTTAAACGGTTTGATCCCTTCTTCGGTTCTCAGTGTCGACGTAAGTACCGTAAACCCGATGTCCTTGTTTCAGTTACAAATCCTGAATGGGTCCGCCCTTGGAAGGGTATTTAGTGGTGAACCCAGACCTTGGGCTTCCCAATTATAGGACCCTTGGTCTCCCATGGTCTTGATTCGGTCGACAGTTAGATAAATTGGTCCGAAGTACAGTGTACCCAGTAACTCTTGTACCTTTTGGAACTTTAGACATTCGTGGGGCGGGGGTGGTCCACAGATACTCTTCGTTTGTTTTTAGGAGAATCCGAAGTTTAATAAAGATATTTATTTAAAAGTTAATGTCATGTGCCGTATGTTAGTCTTTGTGTTTTGTCTCGGTGTCTCCAAAGTTTATAATCATAGGGGTTTGTGCTCTTTTGTTCACTTGAGACGAGATTCATCTTAAGATCCTAAGTGACCCTCCCAAGTCGGGGTCTACTCTGTCATTTTCTGGGTCAATTTCTCTCGAACACTTACTCTTCTATCTAATCTTTCTCACTATGTCTTACTCCTGACCTTTCTGTATGTCCCTCTCGCCCCTTATTTGTTTTCTCTCATTCACAAAACTTCTTATGTCACTCTTCTGGATGGTGGACAAATGAACCTCAGGGTCTTCCTGTCCTCTCTTATCCCTCCTCAGTCAAGACGCACCCTATTATGGACTCTTAAAAGGTCTTTGCCTCTTTTCGAAATCAGGTGTCTAAGCTGTCTGGTATGTTTACAGTTCGTTCTATTTCTGTCCCTTTAGGTGTTACATTACTTTCATCTTTTGATTTCTGTTACTCTTTTTAGAATTCCCGTCCGGTTTTTTCACCCCCTCCCGTGAAAGGAAATTTTTTCACTCTTTATTTGAAGAGTCTCCCTCTTCTGCGGTTCTGTCCCTTCTTTACACGAGTTCCTTCCAGGCTCAGCCTCGAGTCGTGAATCTGAAAGTGACGGTCCCGGGTCCAAGACAGGGACCAGTCCCTTGATCCTAGGCCTTACGACACGTCACATCGGTCTATTTATTTCTGTAAAAGTCTACTATTTTAGTGTGAAATAGTGGTTATTTGGACGTGTTTTCTTTAAGATTACCGTTAGGAGCTCAACTAGTTTCGAGTTACTTCGTTCTTACTAATCTCTCATTTCTTTCACTATTTACACCTCAATCTTTATAAATCCCGACGGCAGATACCCCAACGTGTCTCAACCCGTGCTGACTTCGCTGAGTCGTCGTCGTCGTCGTCGCTCTTGATTTGATGTGAGATTGTGATCGTATGTTTAGTGTTTCGTCCACTTAAGGCAAATCCACACGATTTCACCAGTGAGACGGACTCCTATCTCATTCCCACAGTTAAGTGTAATCTGAGACCATTCAGTCGTCGCCTACAAAACGAAAACAACAAATCAGCGATTCAGTATAGGTCGAGAGAAAGCTGGGGTACCTGACATCGAGAGATCCGAGGAAACAGGTACCCTAACAGGTCCGTTCTTATGACCTTACCAAACGGTAAAGGAAGAGGTCCCCTAGAAGGGTTGGGTCCCTAATTTGGGTACAGAGACCGAACCGTCCGTCTAAGCAATGGTGGCTCGGCGGGCCCTTCGGATACAAAACGAAACACTCTGGTGATTTTCTTAGTTTTTTACATAATAAAAGTGATTCTCACTTAGTCTTTATCTTACTGACTTTTTCTGTTTGGAGATCTCCCACCACCCTGTCTCCGTACTATCTGTCATCTGTGTCCTTCTCACCTAAATTTAGATTTATACAGTAATTCTAGTTTACATTTACCTCATTTACGAGGTTAATTTTATGTTCTTAACACTTTACTTTTTCAGGTTGACGTACGATGAATGTGCTCTGTGTACATGTTGTATACTTATGATTATCTAACTTTATTACCTTAATTCAATATGGTACCATCGATAATAATGTATTTTATCTTAAATTCCGTTTTTCGTAGTGATTCTTCCAGTTTCAAGTATAGTGGTCGTTTTATGTGATTAAGACCGAAGATAAATTATACTGAAGTTTTGTGTACTTCGTTTTTAGTTATGAAGATGTTCCTCCTTATATATTTAGGTGTTAGTAGTACTCTCTAAAATTGTGTCATTCTAGCGTCTCCCGTTCGAATGGATGATCCCGTACTCTTTGTCATCTTTTTATGAGTTCAGTGGGAGTCCACCGACTAAGATGTACTTAGGAGTCAGGGGTCTTTTTCGAGGTCAAGGAGAGTCGTCACTAGTTGAGTTATTTCGTGGGAAACTTAGCCTAACAGGAGGAAGGAACAAAATAAGAGGGGTCTAGGGTAAGAAGAGGGAACTTTGGTATAAGGTTTTATTTGAGAACTACCGTTCATGAAAAGAGTCGGAGCAAAGAAACCCTTGGATCCAATTTTATGAACCATGGTGTTCGTCGAGATATTTGTCTGTAACGTCTACCTAAGATCTTAACCTGGTTGACTTGTCACTATTCCTAGGGTAGAAACAACTATTCACCCCACTAGAATTGGGGACCATACGTCGTCGTAGTGTCAATGACTCTAAAAGTGGTCGTCACTTGACCTTAGTACTTCTACCTTCTACTTCGTAGAAAATACTCAGTTTTCAGTAATTTTTATTTATATACCAGTCACAAGCACTGGTCCTTACATCTTGCCCGACTGAAACCAACGACCAGAAATCTTCTGAACATTTTCCTTTCCTTTGACCGTCCGAACCGATCGGTTGATAGTTGGAGTTCCTTACGACACTTTGACCCTTACGAGGGGGTCATCGAGTCTCTACCAGGGGAAGGACGGGGATCGGTGTCCTTCTACCGACTTTAAGTCAGGGCCCCAAATTAACACTCGTGTTGTGTCAATGGTGCCTCTTGTTTATGTCGGAATCGTTAGAGACCACAGTCACAGTCCTGGGTCTACTCCTTTGCCATCCGGAAGTCTGTGCCATACCCTCATAAACTTACCTGTTTGAACTCTGGGAAATTGGGGTCTTCGCCACGAGAGGGAGAAGTATCTCCTGTCACCGGAAAGAACGGACGTCTGGGACGTTACTGTGGTGGTTTCCGTCCTCGGTGTGCTCTACCACAAACAGGAATCTAGACGAAGACAGAGGGAATAAAGGAGGTCCAGTCGTCTTAGCCCAGTGCGTGTCGGACTCTTTCCGATAGGTTGAGGAAGAGATCCTTCTTTATGTCATATCTGGGTTTCTTGATGTTCGAAACTAATTATATGTGTACACTTGACCCTCTGGAGTACTTAGCTCTTTGAAGTACAACCTTAACCAGAATTACTTTACGACTCTTTATCCTGGAGCAATATAAAGTCAAAGAAGTAGACAGTGTAGACGAATTATCCCGGACAGGTTGGATGAAATATACCAATAAGGTCATTTACTTCTATAATTATAGACATCACTTGAGACGGTCCGCGACATAATCCGTGTAACGTATATAAAGTAATCCTATATTAACCTTTTCACATACCTACACTCTCAACCTGACACTTCTTCCGACTCGCGACTTATTAACTACGAAAACTTGACACTACAACCTCTTTTGAGAACTCTCAGGGAACCTGACGTTCCTCTAGGTTGGTCAGGTAAGGACTTCCTCTAGTCGGGACCCTAAAGAAACCTTCCTTACTACGACTTCGACTTTGAGGTCATGAAACCGGTGGAGTACACTTCTCAACTGAGTAACCTTTTCTGAGACTACGACCCTCCCTAACCCCTGTCCTCCTCTTCCCCTGCTGACTCCTACTCTACCGACCTACCGTAGTGCCTAAGCTACCTGCACTCAGACTCACTTGAGGCCCTCAACCACTACCTGTCCCTCCGGACCGCACGACGCTAAGTACCCCAGCGTTTCTCAGCCTGTGCTGACTCGTTGACTTGACTTGACTTGACTTTGTGAAAACCCCGAAGAGTTCACCACAAGCACCATTTCTTGGGCGGACCGTTACATCCTCTGTATTCTTTGTACTCAAGGTAGAGACCCAACCCTTCTAGGAAACCTCCTTCCGTACCGTTGGGTGAGATCATAAGCACTGACCTCTTAGGGTACCTGTCTCCTCGGACAACCCGTTATCAGGTATCCCAGTGTCTCTCCGTCTATGTTAAATTCACTGAATCGTGAGTACGTTTTGTAAAGTTTAAGTATTAGAACAAATCTTTTGAAAATTTCAAAATAAAATTATCGTACGGGATCCTCTTTGAGTTAAGATTCTAAGTACTTTGGAATTACCCATTATCCTCTTCCGTTACCGTGAGGTGAGGTCATGAGAACGGACCTTTTAGGGTACCCGCCTCCTCGGATCACCCGACTTCAGGTACCCCAGCTCTTCTCAGACTGTGTCGACTCACTGAAGTGAAAGTGAAAAGTGTAAGTACGTAACCTCTTCCTTTACCGTTGGGTGAGGTCACAAGAACGGACCTCTTAGGATCCCTACCGCCTCGGACCACCCGACGGTAGAGACCCCAACGTGTCTCAGCCTGTGCTGACTTCGCTGAATCGTCGTCGTTACCCATTATCAATTTTCCTTTTTTCTTCTTTCACTTCGACTATAAAGTTTTCATGTTTATATAATCTTGTACCGAAACCATTCAATAAGACAAACCCCCCTTCAACCTGGTGGGTTTCTCAGAAAAAAAAAAGGGATTGAAAAACCGGTAGGGGGTTCTGTATATCCTAGAATCACGGGTCTTGTCCCTAGCTTGGGTACGGGGACGTAATCTTTGTACCTCAGAATGTTGACCTGGAGGTCTCTTCAGGGGACTTTCAGAAAACTCCTGCCGAAATAAGTGACTAGAACCCTTTGCGTCCCGCCCTTGTGAAAATTGCGTCTTCGAGACCTATTCGTCAAGTCACAGGTCACCTCGTTACTTTTAAGGACACACTACGAGCCACCATAGACCCATTTCCGTACCGGAGGTTTTGGTTTGACGGACGTACACTTTGGGTCGAGAACACGAATTGGGTGACCCCTTACACAAAATCAAGAAAGCAGACGTTTTACTATCATAGACAACGTATCCTAACAACCTTCTAATTTACCGAATTGAATGCTCTACTTACCACCGTTATGATGTCCTCTTGACCGTTCGGACGAACGAAACTACCTTAATACATGCATCATGTGTCATAGATCTTATCTCCTCTACGAATTCTATTCCATGTACATTTGACCTATTTACTTTACGGGTCTATAGTACCGTCCTCCATATTATACACTTGGTGCTAACCGACACTCAACTTTTACCAATTCCGACTCGTCATCCATGTACCCCTAAACAATATGACAAAAGACATGAAACCGTATGGAAGTTTAAAAAGAAATGTTTTGTACGAAGATTTTTTATCGGATAAAAAAACAAAAGACAGTAGCAACATAAATTGGTGAATCACCAGACCCTCCAACTCTTGAGAGTCTACATTACCATTTTTTACATTACACTACATTACCACTTTTTTTTTTTTCATGACAAGTTGAGTATAAGTGTAAAATCTCTTGTACACTACGAATTCTCACAACTCGCCTCGGTACTATTTTTATCAAAAGGGATCAAAGACAAGAGCTCAACACCGACTCACGACGACGACGATTCAGCGAAGTCAGCACAGGCTGAGACACGTTGGGGTATCTGCCGTCGGGTGGTCCGAGGGGGCAGGGACCCTAAGAGGTCCGTTCTTGTGACCTCACCCAACGGTAAAGGAAGAGGTCACGTGCTTCCACTTTTCGCTTTCACTTCAACGAGTCAGCACAGGCTGAGACACCGACTCACGATCGAGGGGAGTTTCAGGAAAGAAAGGAAGAAGAACCCGGACCTCGTGGGTCTCAGAGGGCACGTCGGTCCATACGGTACATTGGCTACCTTACCTCCGTCTTTTCCACACACGTGAAGTATATCGGACTCGTGCCTGTGCGGACGTTGAGAGGAAGTTCCGTTGTGAGAGTCCTTGTAGTCTTGTCGTATACCTCTGTGGATGCAGAGACTCACTGGAGTGTTTCGTCAGTGAGACGATTGACCAACCGGTCTGATAATGATCTCTCTCTTTATTTAGAGGAAAAAAAAAAAAACTTCGATGACCTAGAAACAAGATTGTCGGATCGGGAGTGAGATTAAGTGCTCTATTCCCAAACTCCGAGTCCATAATTATCCTCCTTAAAGAAGGACAAGTCCCAGTGTCTTTCCTTCGTTGACTCAGTCTTGAACTTGGTGAGAGAAGACCATAGGAGACGTGACACACGGAAGGGAGCGAATCAACCATTTACGTGTCACATTGGGGACGGTCTCATTAGAGTGAGTTCACCTTACACGGATGTGAACAAAGAAACCACGTCCCGGGTCAATGGTAAAGAAACCGGTATCTCTGGGTCATGATAGAACTCCAAGGCAAATATGATATTTTAATCGCTAAGATCCCAGACTTACAAACACGAGAGGAGGGGTTTTAGAATACAACTTTAGGATTGACGGTTCCACTACCATCGACCTTCACCCCGAAACCTCTCCACTAATCCTACACTCTCGTCTCGGGAGTGTTTACCCTAACTACGGGAACATTTTCTCCGGTCCACCAGTTCACCCATTCTGAGGTGCGAAGATTATATCCACCACACCCAAGTTAGGGACCAGTCCCTTGATTCTAGGGTGTACGGTGCACCGTACCGGTCTCTTGTTGTTTTTTTTACCGGTTTCTCCCTGAAGGGACCGTCCGGTCACCAATCCTGAGACGCGAAAATGACGACTCCCGGGTCCAAGTTGGGGACCAGTTCCTTCATTCTATGGCGTTCGACGTGTCACGTCTGCTTTTTAGTTTTTTATTTGTTCTTTGTATTTACGTGACCATCACCATTCCATTCTTGACAATTCAGATTTACTACACTAAGTGAAGATTAAAAATAGTTTCATGTTTCAGACTCTGTCTGGATCTAGACTTAGATCGAAGAGGATGAATTTTCAACACACTGACTCCCGTTCAAAGTGTTGGACAGACTCGGAGTAAAAGGAGTAAACCTTTCCTCTCTATTGAGATCAGAGGTCACTTGACCACTTACCCATTGTTGACCAAGAGCCCCGTCTTTTGTTTTTTTTTAGGACACAAATTGCAAACGATTAAAAGTACCATATTAATAAGGACGTCACCGAATAAAGTTCGACGGTCACACTACGGGGACTTGTGTCTCTCCCTTTATCTACCGGACACCTCATGTCATAATGTATTATAAGAGTGGTGTACCATCTACAACAGTGGAGATCCGGGATCTACTACTTGTCTAAAGAGGGACCATAGACAGCGTCCTACACACTGACCGGGCTCTGGGTCGTAAGACCGTCCGACAAGAGGTCTTCCCGGTAGCGTCGAATGGACGGAAGGGGAGCCATCGGACTCCCGAAGGTTCAGGGGGAGTGTTCCATGCAGTCGTGTCCTACTCATTTGAGTCCCGCCTGGGACGTTATGGTGTGTCGTTAGTTTTGTAGACAGGACCTTGTACCTTGGTAGCATATTCTTCTCACGAGTCACTATTGTCCATTTTCGTCCTCTAGGTATTTTATCATGATAAATAAACTTTCACTTTCACAAATATCAAGTCAGCACAGGTGGAGAAACGTTGGGGGACCTGACATCGGGACGTCCGAGGAGACAGCCACCTTAAGAGGTCCGTTCTTATGACCTCGCCCAACGGTAAAGGATGAGGTGCCTAGAAGGACTGGGTCCCTGACTCGGGACCAGAGGACGTAACGAGTGTCCAAGAAATAGTAGACTCGGTGGTTCCTTCGAGTCACGTATGTTTTGTTGTCTGAAAGTTCTTGTATGTTTATTTCACGCATATTCTTTGAAGGGACTACTAGGTCACCGATTCTGAGGTACGAAGGTCACACCCCCGAGACCAAGTCAGGGACTAGCCCCTGGATCTAGGACGTACGACGTCGATTCTAGATCGCGTCAGTTTACTTGTTAAAAAAAAAATCCCGTAATGTACCCCAGTGTATAGATGTCGGCAGACCGCACCATGAACGGTGAAGTAGAGAAGGGAGTGGGACCAGTATCGCTTTCGGTACGACTGAAATACTCGGTGTAAGTTCCGACATAAGAATAACGGAAATTACTCGACACGGTTCAACATGGAACTTTACTAAGAAACGGTCTTTTTATGTACCTAGGACACAAATGATGTAGAGGTGTCATGTCGTTATAAAAGAAATTTTTTTTTTTAAACAAAATAAACAAACCGGTACGTCCCAGAATCAACGCCGAGGGTCCTAGAAGCTAGAAGTAGCTCCGTACACCCTAGATCAAGGTACTGGTCCCCAGATTGCCTTGGGCTCGAACGACGTGACTATCGGACCTTAGAATCGGTGACGTGGTGGTCCCTTCGGGGCCGTTATAAAAGACATATCCTTGCTGTGCCGTCAGCAGNCGTATTCTTTGAAGGGACTACTAGGTCACCGATTCTGAGGTACGAAGGTCACACCCCCGAGACCAAGTCAGGGACTAGCCCCTCGATCTAGGACGTACGACGTCGATTCTAGATCGCGTCAGTTTACTTGTTAAAAAAAAATCCCGTAATGTACCCCAGTGTATAGATGTCGGCAGACCGCACCATGAACGGTGAAGTAGAGAAGGGAGTGGGACCAGTATCGCTTCCGGTACGACTGAAATACTCGGTGTAAGTTCCGATATAAGAATAACGGAAATTACTCGACACGGTTCAACATGGAACTTTACTAAGAAACGGTCTTTTTATGTACCTAGGACACAAATGATGTAGAGGTGTCATGTCGTTATAAAAGAATTTTTTTTTTTTTTTAAACAAAATAAACAAACCGGCACGTCCCAGAATCAACGCCGAGGGTCCTAGAAGCTAGAAGTAGCTCCGTACACCCTAGATCAAGGTACTGGTCCCCAGATTGCCTTGGGCTCGAACGACGTGACTATCGGGCCTTAGAATCGGTGACGTGGTGGTCCCTTCGGGGCCGCTATAAAAGACATATCCTTGCTGTGCCGTCAGCAGTTTCGTATGTCGTAGTACCGGGAATACAGGCAGACACTGGCCAAATGTAGCATTGGCGACGATTCGGTGTTAGTTAAAGTTGGGACAGAATACATATAATGGGGTGAATTGGAAGGGCCCTTTCTAAACTTCGAATCTCTTCCGTGTACAAAACGGGTTCTTCGTTCTGGATCGTTCTCGTTCCCGGCGTCGGTAGACCATTTGGGTCCTCACTGACCCAGGGGACGGTTCGTCTCGTTCTCTCCGGGTCCACCTGAAACTTCCACTACCACCCTGGCGATTGACGTGTGGGTGTAAACTCATGAGAGGGGACGTAAGACAAGGTTCCATCCTTCGTTTCTACCATTGGTACTAGTTGACCATTCACACTTAATAAACTATTTATTTCTATTTAGACCATTTCTGGAACCTCCAATTTTTGTTTTTGTTTTGTTGTTTTTAGAACGTAAATCTTATTGTCCCAAATCTTTTAAGTCGAAAAGATTAAACGGGTTCTAGTGTGTTTGGACAGGCATCTCGGTCCTGTCCTTCGGAGTAAAGGATTGAGAATCTGACCGACACCAAACTGTCTTAGTCTATCTGCCCTTGAGGTCCTTTAGACGGCCCACTAACTAATCGATCGATATTTCGAATCTGTTCGACGACCTGTAAGGGTTCCGCGACAAGGGAGGTAGTATTTTCCCCGTCATGGAGTATGTGCGGGTACTAAGTATGCCGACAACTTTCTAGTAAGTAGGTAGAAACATAAGGAAGGCGTTCTCCGTGGAAGAGACACGGTCCGTGTTTCTACGCAGACACTCATATAGTTTTGAGAACGTAAACACCTCGAATGTAGGATCATTTTACATGAACTCATCGATTTACTTATCTATATAGTTAGTTACTCGTGGTATTATTTTTTATTATTCTCGTTCCTCTTACCACCTTTTCTAATTCCTCCAGTTTATATTCTATACTCGTCTCTTGATACACTTTACTTCCTCGTTCGGTGAGGTCACAGACCTCCTTCTTGTAAGAACCTTTCTCTAGTCGTTCTTTTTTCGAGGTTCTGTCGTCATTTGAACCGAACAAGAGTCGGAGGACACGCTGGTTCCCACTGGAACATTGGGCTAGGACTGGTTACTCTGGACTTTTGTGTAAGTGACTTCCCATGGTCTCGTTTCGACGGAGATCTAATTTGTTCCCGGGAGAAAAGGTGAGGTAGAGAAAGTAGAAGGACAGAACTTGTACCAACACACTCCTGAGTTGTCGGTCTCGTCACTTTTCGGTAGAACGTTTGTGCTCCGTCGTTCGTCGAAGGGATGAGAGGTGGCTTGTCTTAGTTTTTAACCGAGGTCCTCGGACTCCACGAATCTCGAGTGAGGATTTGGTTCGTGTCTCTCCCGTTCATTGAAGGGGTTGCAGTGTGTCGGTCATACTACATCTCGTCCCTGAACTTAGGTCCAATAAACTCAGGGTTAACCGACGAAAATAAAAAAGGTGACGGACGGAGGAAAAGGAATGGATGTCGGGAGGAGAGTTGAGAGATGAGAAGAATGTGAGAGGGATCCGTCAGTATAGGTCCTGGTACGGTAGTTGGTAGAGAAGGTCCTCCCTTAAGTTTTAGACGTAACAATCAGGGTCCGGGAGGTTATTCTCGGTCAGGAAGTAGACGTCTAAAGACCACCGACCAGGGTCCCTACCCTGGTACCTACCAGGACAGAATGAGGAGGTCGACTGGTGTAAAGACGGAGGTCGAGGGAGGTTGATGCACAGGAAGGGGACTGTGTCAAGTAAAATCCAGGACTTTCGAGTCAGAGGGGTCAGTGGTACACCCACAACTCTGTCTTGTACCCAAAACCTTAGTCTGTCTGAACCCAACCTGAACTGGTCGTAAGCCGACGTCTTAGGAACCCTCCCGACCTCTGCATCGAGACCGAACTCGAAGGTCCTCGTTATTGGTTTCAGTGTTGAAACGACTGGGCAGGACGGGTCCTCTGACGGCCGAGGTCTCGGGGCGGGGCACGGTGAAAGGACCACTTTCCCCTTCGTCGCGTTGGTCCTTCGTCGGTGCCGTCGAGGTCGGGGTGTCGGACAGACGACTTTAAGTGAGACGTGTCGTCCCCGGGAAGGGGAAGAGAGTAGGACTCGGGCAGAAGAGAAAGATAGTCTAGTCACCACGAGACGCTATCGGTAACTAAGGTGAGAAAGAACCATGGTAAAAGGAGTGCGAAGAGATCACGGTCCTTATAAGGTGGTTCTCCGACAGGGGGCAGTGACCATGGGGTAGGGTCAAGTGTTGGTCGTTGTCAAAACGGTCGAAGAGGGAGGGAGGAAAGGAATGCGTACACAGAGGACTTTTGTGAAGGGCTAAAAGTCGTGAATTGAGGGGTAGAGTCTCAGACAGACGGTCCCATAGTCAGATTCCGTCAACCATGATCTTCACTGGGACCCTTCAGTGGAGACTTTACCTAAAATTAATAAGTCAGTATCTTTTCTTACTATATTACGGCAAATGTCGCCTCCACCTGTATCCCTACCAGTCTGATTCACCTCACTCAGTCTCTTTCTGTTTATAGTATACGATAGTGAGTATACTCCTGAGATTTTTTCACTATGGTTTCGAATAATGTTTTGTCTTTATCTCAGATATCGGTATGGTGGGACTTGTGCGGGCTAGAGACTAGAGTCTTCTTTATCGGAGTGTTTGTACCTTCTGTTTCCCCAATACCAATGGTTTCCCTTTGCCCCCTCACCTTCCCTCCCCATTCAATCCTCAAACCCTAATCGTCTATGTTTGGTGATACACATTTTGTCCCGAAGTGTCCACCGAGTCACCATTTCCGAGACGGACGGTCACGTCCTCTGAGTCCTCTACTGCCAAGTTAGGGACCCAGTCCTTCTAGGGGACCTCCTCTTTTACCGTTGGATGAGGTCAGAAGAACGACCCTTCAGGGTGCCTTTCCCTGTAACCCGTCCGATGTCGGGTACCCCAGTGTTTCTCAACTTGTGCTGACTCACTTACTCGTGCGCGTCTACATTTTATGCATTTGTTGTTCCTGGGATATCGTGTCCTTTGAAAAGTTATAGAACATCATTTGATATTACCTTTGCCTAGACTTTTTTGTACATGTATTGACTCAGTGAACCGACATGTTGTCTTTGATTGTGTTATAACATTTAGTTGACATGAAGTTAATTTTTATCTCTCCCTAAAATCTGTACCTGGTGAGCGACCGGTCGACCGTCACTTCTGGGAAGTGGCCACCAGCCCCCTTCTACTGTCGGGACCCGTATGCCGTCACCTCAGCACCAAACTCCCTTGGGTACTGACTCTGTATCGATCTTTCACTTCGAAAGTCCCAAACGTTGAACCAGGGACACTGAGACTTCATTTCACTTCACTTTCAGTGAGTCAGCACAGGCTGACATATCAGGTACCTTAAGAGGTCCGGTCTTATGATCCCACCCATCGGAAAGGGAAGAGGTCCCGTTAGAAGGGTTGGGTCTCTAACTTGGGTCCAAAGGGCGTGACGTCCACCTAAGGACACTGAGACTTCCGACGAAGACAAAGTTACGGCATATGGTTGACATACTGGAGCCGAATTAGTGGATTGGGGAAAGGAGCGGGACTTTAAGATGCCGAGATGAAAATGACAACAACGAATCAGCAATTCAGCACAGGCTGAGAAACGCTGGGGTACCTGACATCGGAGGGTCCGAGGAGACAGGTACCCTAAGAGGTCCGTTCTTATGACTTCACCGAACGATAAAGGAAGAGGTCCCCTAGCTAGGGTCCCTAACTTGGACGGAGAGTATAGAGGACGTAACGGTCCGTCCAAGAAATGGTGATCGTGGTGGACCCTTCGGTTACTGGTATAGTGACTGATAAAAAGGTACTAGGGTCAGTAAGTCCTCTATTTCAGACTTGACTGAAAACGGATAGAGAGAGAGTAAAGAGTGTGAGGAGTTAAAAGGTAAAGAGAGTGAAAGTGGGTTTGTTTTATATCTAAAAATCCACGTCCTATGGAATAAAACGGAGAGAAAAAGGACGTGGTACACCGTACACTATAGAGTCAAGGGGTAGGCCTCTACCTTGGGCACGGGTGACGTCACCCTCGAGTCAGAATCGGTGACCCGACGGTCTATCATAGGAGTATTCCTCTCTTCGCTCCTGAGAGGGGCGGGAGGGACACAGTACACTCCTGTGTCCTCCTTATCCCGGTACTCCTCTGATACCTCCCCTGAGACCCTCACGTCTATACAGACGAAGAACCAGGTCTCCACTGACGTACCCACAAGTGAAGTATTATTAACTAAGCTGAGATATACCTGTACGGTACGAAACAGATGTGTTATACGAAATTTGAAGTTTTACGAAAAAGTTTTTTGATGGGGGTTTCGGGTCTATAAAGATTCTACTTTACTTTACGCTATAATATCATTTTACCTGTTGGAATTGGTTGGGTTTGTGTGATCTATGTAACTAATAGTCTTTATTCGAAACTGGTAACAATAGGTAGAAAGTAATTGAGACCTGAAGTAGTTCTACCATCGAGTTCGCCGAAAGTTGGTCGTAGTCTCTGGTCCCTATGAAGTCCGATTAAATACAGAGGAAACCAGATGATTTTTAAATTATATTACTACTACGGAAGTAATACTAATTTTTTGTCTTAACCTTTGTGTTTTAAGCTCCAGGGGTCTCAGTCCTTTTCTAATTTGAGTTTTATTCTTCTTTATGTTCGTCGGATCTAAGGTAGGGACGGTTGACCTCTGACACTTAATGGACAAACCAAGAAGTGTCAATGTTCAAGGTATTTAAATAAAGTTTTCGTACCACATATATATATATATATATTCGTGTATATATATTGGTACTATATAAATCGACAGAAAACCTCCATACACTCAATATTTATTATCGTCAACCTTTTGAAATATTTCTGAAACGGTTAAACCACAAAACCTCTCTTCACAACTTAAAAAGTCTTTCAGATAATCCTTTTTTATAAGTATATGTGGTTAGTAAATTTGTTTACTTTAAAGTCTTTCACACGAATTTGTTCAAAGGTTAGTCAGATTACTACAAATCTTTTCACTTCTTCTATATGAGGTCCCGGTTTAATGTCATCGTACCTAAAGGGTTTTCGTCAACTGATACTTACAATCGTTTACCCAACACTAGTAATCATTACAAATTCTTAGTCGTGCCAAAAAGATCCCTGTCAAAAAGAGTAATTAGAATAAAGTAAAAATTCTGACAATGATCCAAGTACCTATTTCTCTTACAGTGACTGTATGGAGTAGAGTTACAAGTGTTCCGTAGCTACTACCAAGTCAATTCTTCGACTTCAAAAAGAATACGACAGTCTAATTATTTCAGTAGTACAGTTGGAGATTCTTGAGTCAAGAAGTCGGACAGGGAATATTTGGAACTAATCGTAGACCCAACGCTCCTTATTTTACATGAATAGTTGACATGTCCACTGGATCTTGACCTTCTTCTCAAACGTGGAACGTAACGTCTGAGTGTACATCTTCCCAAATGTGTACAAAGTTTTCTCCTTACTTTGATGACTTTTTGTCATCTTTTTCAAGTCGGCGTGTTCCAGTCCTAACTCTACTAAACTGAACTGTAGGCACATCAACCCTTTCTGGGTTCTCATGAGATGTCAACCTCCTCCCGTACCTTTGGGTGAGGTCTTAAGAACGGACCTCTAAGGGATACCTATCTCCTCGGACCACCCGATGGCAGGTACCCCAGCGTCTCTCAACCTGTGCTGACTCACTTGTCGTGTCATGAAATATGTAAACTCGGTTGTTGCACTACTCCGGTGAACTTTTCGATTATACTAAAATCCTACATAACCCAACCGACTTTTCAAGTATGTCCAAAAAGGATACTACAATAGCTTTTTGGATTGACTTATGAAACCGGTCGGGTTATAATTACGTTCGTATCACAGGCGTAGGTTCACCCGTTACTAGAGTGCATAAGATCTGAGTGATCTGTCTCGTCTTCACGAGGAGTTAAACCTCGTGGAGTAAAACTGTCCCTTTACTACTTGGTTCGGTACTGGTCTCCTGTCCACCCTAATCCCTATAATGTCTTTAGGTCGGTACACTCTTCTGGACCCCTCTAAGTAGAATCTCCCTTGTACCTTCGTCACTGGCTCCACTCTTTGTCCGTTGTGGAGTGTTTACCATTGGTCGTTCCCGAAGCCTCGGTCTGTCTGGACGATAGTCAGCGTGGAAAGGTACGGCTTATCGAGACGTTGAAACTCGTTCAATGAATTGGAGAGACTCGAAACCGAAGGAATAAATATTTTACCTAGAGTGTCTTACAAAAACTGTTAATTTATTTTGTTACGAGAATAACTATTGGGAACTCCTTAAAGGAAGTCACCTTACAATCTAGAGTTTGGACGTTCTGTCTTTTTTAAAATAGGGGACTATTTTAGAGGAAACGGATCTTTTGTGCAAACGGATACTACTTAAAAAGATGTTTTTAACCCTCATGTACCGTGTGAGTAATAGGTATAATCCGTTTTCTTTCAACACTAAAGTTCAATAGTAGTCGGGGGTAAAAACGGTAAAGACAGCACTTCTGTCATCATTCCAAGTGTCGGAAGAAAGTGCGAATAGAGTTGGGAGAGGGGCGACCTTATAAACAAGTCGACATCTGAGCTCCGTCTTAGAAAGACGTGGGTAGAAGTACCGGTCCGTTCGAACCGTCTGACGTGTTTGGGGACATCGTCTCGTGTTCTCGGTACTCGCACTACGGCCCATACCAACCGTAACGTACCGCACTCCTTAAGTTTGTCCGTCTACACGACCCGTCTTAAAGTTCCACCGAGATCTGAGAGTTGGGGACACATTTAAGAACGTGTTAGACGAAGGGACCTCACACCCCACCTGTTACTTATACTACTTAAAGTAAGACCATCAACCCATTTTACTCCTTCTCCAAAATATCTATGTCACTTCCAGGGTTTAGTCAACTGAGACTCAATGAGGTTTCCTACAAATAGGACTTACTCAGACTGGTGTAGTCCACTTGGGAAATTTCTGTGGACCCAGAAAGTATTTCTTCTCTAAATTTCGTGATTTCTAAGAGGACGACCGAATTTTTTTAAAAAAAAAAGAAACCGACACGACCCAGAATCAACACTATACGTCCCAGTAGTCGACACCGTACGTTTGAGAATCAATCTCGGACACCCTAGATCAAGGGACTGTTCCCTACCTTGGTCCGGGGGGACGTAACCCTCACGTCTCAGAATCGGTGACCTGATTCTCCCTGAACTCAGGGAGAGGACGTTCAAAACTTCTTCATTGAACAGTGTACCCGGTCGGATCTCTCCCTCGTTTCATCGTTCCTTGATATCCGGAACTCTCACTTCACTTCGCTTTCAGCGAGTCAGTACAGGTCGAGAAACGTTGGGGTACTTAACATCAGGTGGTCCGAGGAGACAAGTACCCTTTGCCCTAGCTTGGGTTCAGAAGACGTAACCTCCGTCTCAGATGACAGCCTCGGTGGTCCCGGAGTCGGTTATGAGTCGTTCTTTTTCCCTTAGAGTCGGTTTGTCAGTGCTCTTTTCTTAAGACGGTTGTGGTCACTCGAATCGTATTCTGGGGGTTCAGAACCTACCCTGGGGTTGGGTCAACTATGGAACTACCATCGGACCACTTTGGGACTGGGCTCTTGGGTAACTTGGGTACAGGTCTAAAGACTGGGTACCTTCCACACTTTATTGTCTACACATGTCGAAATTAAAATAGATTTGAACACCATTATACAAAACGTTATTGATGTACGTTATCTTTTACACACATTCTCGCTCTTTGGGTAAACCGGGCAGGGACAGTAAAAGGGAAATCTTGGACGTAAGAGACGCCGTTGTGTTATTTTTTTGGTTACGGGAAGAAAAATTTTAACTAAATAAAAACCGACACGACCCAGAAGTGACGACGAATCCGAAAGAGATCAACGTCGCACGACCGAAGAGTAACGTCACCGAGGAGAACATCGTCTCGTGCCCAGGATTCGAGTACCCAAAGTCATCAACACCGTGCGTCTGAGTCATCAACGCCGAACACTCGAGGTCTCAAGTCGGAGTCATCGACACCATGTGTCCGGGCAAACGAGATGCCGTACACCCTAGAAGGACTTGGTCCCTAACTTGGGTACCGAGTCCACCTAAGAAGTGGTGATTCGACGGTCCCTTCGGGCGGGGGCGAGGGGGATGGGGCGGCGGGGCGGCTTTGGTTACAGGAAGAGTCGAGTCTTCCCTTTCCGTCAGACTTAAGACCGTCCGGGTCCACCTCTACACAGAGGGGTCCACGGACTACTCATCTTTTTTCGACCAACAGTCAATATGACAGAAGTGGTAGGACCCCTCCGGTTCTTCCTCTTCGTCCGAGACTCCAGGTCAGGGTGTAGGGACGGATGCTCAGATCTAGACTTTCGAAGACCCGGAATACGATTCTTCTCACTAGGTCCGACCTATACTGAAATCTTTCGTAGACGGATCCCTACCATTGGTCTAAGGTTATTTACACAAAGGTAGTGGTCCTTCACACACTTACCGTTCTTGTCTTCTACACCCGTTCTTAGAACCTTTTGTGGAGGTAAATTCTTCGTCGGTCTTTTCTCGTCTGACCGTTTCAACTGACCCCACCTCGACATACGGGCTCTACCCCTCCCACACTACAGTGTTTCGGTTCCTTGTCTCCTCTCCCTTTTCCTCAGTGGTTGGTGCCGCGTCTCCCTTCCAGTCACGTCTGTACCCTTCCCGAGTAAGTGAAAGTCCAGTGACTCCAACGACCTCGAGAACTGGTCTCGTCAAAGTCTCCTCGGGACCCCGTCCCAGGTCTTCCTCCACTAAACTCCCCATGTGACCACCATATCACCTACCCTCAGATGGGCGGTCACGTCCCCTGTACTCAAGTTAGGGACCAGGTCCTTCTAGCGTGTACGGACCCTCAGTGATTCGGGGATTCGGGTCCGTAGTGCTGCTAACTTCGGACACGAGGATCTCCGGGGCGAGACGTCGTTCTCTTCGGTCGTGTCACTCTTCGGTCACGTGCCGACCTCCTCTCGTCAGGGGGGAGAGGCGCTACTCTTACGGACGAGTGTTGATACTTCTGGGTCGTGTTGGTTTGTTTTTTAAAAAGATTAATTTTTTTAAATTTTTATCCATTTATTTATTTCGACTTTAATCCCTGAAGGGACCACCAGGTCGTCAATGCTTAGGTGGAAGGTTACGGTTCCTGTGTACGAACTATGGACCAGTTCCTTGATTCTAGGGTGTACGTTAATTCGGGTCACTCTGACGTTCGTGGTCTCTCTTCGGACTCTCACAGTGTTGATTATGATCTACGTTGATTTAGTATCGATTTTAAATTTTTATACTTTTTTTCGACTTGAATGTAAATGTCTTTTACGTTAAATCCCCTGAAGGGACCACCACGTCACCGAGTCTGAGGTACAAGGGCTCCATCCCCCGGGTACAAGGTAGGGACCCGTCCCTTGAGCTAGGGTGTCCGGTGTTGATTCTGGACCACATCGGTTTATTTAATTAATTTTTTTATTTTTCTTTAAATTTTTATGTCAAGTCTCATTTCTATCTCCTAGTAAGAGAGTTCTTGAAACATACCCCATTCTCTCTGTCCTCATACTCCTACCACTCTCTAACACACAACTCCCCTTTCTTGAACCAAACTTAAGAGACCCCCTCCTCAACTATACCTACCTCCTCTGGAAGGTGGTACTTCCTGAAAACAAGGGATTCGGGTCCAGAAGACGTTATGGACGTTCGAAAAACTCTACTGTCCCCTCTTAAACCCTAACCATTTCTTTATCCATCCGAAAGGTAACAAAGATCTCTCGGTGTAAAGACAAAAACATTTCTGAACTAAACATTCTGTCATCTGAACGAAAATTAAAGAGTCCTTTTTTTTTTTTTTTTTGTGGACCCACCGTTGGACTTTCTTTAGCTCCACGAATGGGTGAGTAGGTTGATGTAATACACTTTAAACGAAGAAGCATAGTCTCTCCAGAAGTTGATTCTACCTTTAGTTTCCCTTTTTTAGTCCTACATAAAAAGACAATACAAAAATCTTTGAAGGAGCTCGTGGATGGTATGCCGGGACCGAGACAACCACCGACACCACTCCCGTGCCGTCTCTTTCCGACACGTAGGTCAAATTATTAAATTATTAAAAGGTCGGACAAGAGTCTTCGCAGAAGTTTCGACACGAGTGGCCAACCGAGACCCTCTGTCCCACGGTAGTCGAACGGAGACTACAGAAGATCTGCAATACCCGAAGGGCGCGCCGAGTCACCATTTCTTAGTGGACGGTTACGTCCTCTACTTCCTCTGTGTCTAAGTTGGAGACCCAGTCCTTCTAGGGGACGTCCTCCTTTACCGTTGGGTGAGGTCATAAGAACGACCTTTTAGGGTGCCTGGCCCCTCAGACCGCCCGATGTCAGGTACCCCAGCGTCAGCCTGTACTGGCTCGTACGTGCGTGTCTGTGTGAAGATCTGGAACAAGGTGACTAACCGAAGAGGTCCCCGACGAACGAACCGACACGGTTCCCACTAATAGTCCGAACCGACTACACCGAGGGTCGGGAGGACTCCCCGTCGTACACTCGACTTCGGGAACCTTTGGACCCCCGGTCTCCCCCCAGGAAGGTTTCCGGTCTCGTGGGGTACCAAGGTCTTCGGACTCCGATTTAAGGCACACTCCCCGGAAACACGAAATAAAGAAGAGACCCAACTGGATGGGACCCTTTCTGAACCCTGTTTCGTGGTAACAATCGAACACCTGTGTTCTTTGTCTTTGTGGTACCAATTCTTTCCTTGACCCGTAAGATTTGAACCCGAAGAGCTACTTGACATTATTTCCAAGTAAAACAAGTTAAAGAACTTCATCTGATTCCGAATGAGAGTGAAGGACAGTAACCTGGGCATTGTGTAACAAGCACCTGGACGGGACCTAGTTTCTGGTCCGAAACCAGTTGAAAAAGAAAATTATTTCTACGACTTATCCTACGGAATGAACACAGACCTCTAATCCCCACCAGTTGATCCGAAGGGAAGTCTCTGGGTTCTCGAGTCCAGTCTCCAAAGTAAGGTCTCTGAGACAGAGGGGGAAGAAGGTCCACCCAAAGGGTTCTTTGTCCAAGGGGCTGTTCCTAAGCTCGCGACCCCTTGCTAACCATTCACTGGCATCTGTCGTAACAATCCAATAACCTTTCACTCCCCGAAGGGACCACCAGGTCACCAATTCTGAGACGGATGATTACATCCCCTATACCCAAACTAGGGACCAGACCCTCCTAGGGTGTACGGTTCTCCGTCGATTCGGCCTCGTAGTCTCGATGACTTGGACACAAGATCTCTGACACGAGGGATCGTTCTCTTCGGTGACGCTACTCTTCGGTACGTGTCGTTCCTTCTCATCGGGAGTATCAAGGAGTGTTAATCTCTTTTGGTAGCTCGTCGTTGCTTCTGGTTATATAAATAACAATAATATGTGAATAATTACTATTATTTAGTTATTACATAATTAAATATTTATTTGATATTTTATTCATTAGTTATTTATTTTCTTTTATAAAAAATTTTCCTATACAACTTTTTCTCTCTCTGACCCTTTCACTTTACTACGTTCCTTCCTCAGTGATTGTCCCCTACACTATTTGTTCAGTAGTACCCCCGAACAAAACCCCTTTCAAGACTTTAGTCCCCTGTGAGTGGAGTTTCAATCGGACGACTCCCGTGTTCCAAACCACGACTACGTTGTGACGGTACGTATCCAGTTCTCGACGACCCCTTCCACCAATAGGGAGGAGTGACTGACGGACGTCCGAGGTCACCCGCCTCTCTCGGAGGTCCGTACCTATACGTCCTCGACACCGACCTTGTCGACCTGTTCCCGACCCTCAGTCGTCGGAGACGATGTGCACGTCGGAGATAGGTGTCAGGGTGGTGTGGACGTAGAAAGAAAACGAGTCACGGGTAGTGTAACATACATCAATAGATAAAGGAACAAAGAAAGAATTGTAGATCCTGGATCTTATACTCGAGGGAGTTCCGTCTCCGACAACGGACTAGAGACTTGGAGTAACATCCCACACCAGAGATCATGGGTCTTCTACTTCTTACGCACTGAGACTGGGAGTTCTTGAGGTCCCACCCTTAAGAGAATGGGGGCAAAATGTTGACTTCTTTGGGTCCGACACTCCCGGTAGTGGACGTGATCTAATACATCCATTGGTCATCGCCTGAGTCTAGAGGGTCAAGGTTTTAGTCCAAGAAGAGGAGATTGCTATCGATAGATCGTTAAAAGTAGAGGTAAGGAATGGGGTTGCGACGTGTGTGGCAACTGAAGGTTGACATGTATGATTATGGTCAAAACTTTGATCCGTGCCGAAAGAATTGTCTTCTCTTCGATAAAAACTGGATTCGGTAAAACATTCCATTCGGACCGGTGTTCCGAACACGACCTTACCCAGAGTCATTAATTACTAGACTTCCCTTGTTGTCTTACGTCCTTGTTTGGTAACAGTGGTCCGGTCTCTTCTTTGTTATCGTTTCTATTTCATAGTCAACACTTCTGAGAGTCAGAAAGAGTCATCATTTCTAGCCGGTCTTCGCGAGTTGGTGGTCCAGTTGACCTTGGATTCTCTACGACTACAACTGAAAAAGACTGGGAGTTCTCAGGCCAGTTGATATCGAGACTGACAGTTGACGGGTTCGGGGAAACACTTGTACGTCTATGGGAATCGAATTTTGAGGGGGTTAAGTCGACAAACCTCGACGACTTAACCCCCTCAAAATTTCAGGGGACATAAAATTCAAGGGGACATAACTCATTCCTGTTATGTAAGGAATACGATGAGAACCCGAACCGACACAGAAAATCGAACTGTGTTGTTCTTTACTTGGGTCAAAACCCCATTGTTCTTATAAGAAAATTTTTTTAAATTTCATAAGTAATAACAACCGACGAGACCCAGAAGTAACGACGTGTGCCCCAAAGAGATCGACCTCTCTCACCTCCGACGAGAGACCAACGTCTCGGACTCGAGCTCCGTGTGCCCGACTTAACGGGGAACCGTACACCGTAGACATCGTCCTCAGATTCGGCACAGGGGACGTGACGTTCCGCCTGAGAATTGGTGACCTAGTGGTCCCTTCGGGTCACTCTCATAAGAAACAAAAGAAAAAAAAAAAAAAAGACCTTTAAAATAATACACAACATTTTGTTACTGTTATTTATAAAATATTCTATTAGTTGTATGATTATTTAGTAGAACACTGAGGAGTTAAAAGGATACACTTGGGCACATAGAAAAAAAACGCCCCCCTCCCCGACTCCAAAATATTAAAAAACTTGAAAAAGAAGACATAACTCCATATTGGGTAATTATTATGACACTATCAAAGTCCACTCGTCACTTCGCCGATTCGGTATATACATATACATACCGGTAATTCTTATAAGACTATCTATAAATGTTCAACGTTTGGACCGACCCTAGATACCTCAACAGGTAGGACTCCGACACGTCTTACCGGAAACTACCTGAAGTGTTAACTGTCCTTTCCCACCACGGAAGTCGACACCGGGGGGAGTTCGGGTGACTCTTGATAGTGGTCTCAGTATGGGTGGGACACAGAGGACTGCCACAACGACCAAAGTCGTTGAGAATCGTCCGAGTCGACACGGACAGGGAAACCGACAAAAGGATCTTCCCGAAGACTCCGAACGAAGACTCGAATCCGGGACACGGACCAGGATGGTGATACAGGTAGGGAGACGAGAGGACGACAACGGTTCAAGTTCTGGCGAGACGAGTGACGTGCTGTCAGGTCCATTCAGTCCTCTGTTCCACAACTCCGTTTCTTACTACTGAAATAGGCCTTTCGGTCGTCCGACTTTTCTACCGTCTGATTACAGAGTTTTATTGGTATAATAGTCCCCGACCTACGGTCAAAGAAAATATCTTACTTCTACCTCCTCCTCCACTCCTTCAGACAGTCCGAAAGATCAAAGAGGAACGTTCTGAATTGAGGTATTGAGACGGGACCCAACCCCCGCCTCTCACAAAGAAGAAAGAACTTCGGCAAGTGTCCACCCGTCCTAGACCTCCAAAGGGACTAGTTTCCGTGAAACCAAATTGTAAGTCCGTCTCCCAGTCCCAAGGGGGTCCGTCGGGTAAGACATATCTGTCATAGAAAGTCACTTATTTTCGTTGTCCTTCGTTCGTAATTTCATTTTCCTTGTCTAGGTTGTACCTCAGTCTAAAATAAGAAGGGACCTTGTGACGGTGTGACCCGAAGACACTTAAGGAGTTGGTCACAGAATTACAGGGGTGGGGTCCCGGAAACGTGTACGACAAGGGAGACAGACCTTACGTTAGGGGAACTTGCACTTTCACAATTGACGAGTCACCTCAGACTGAGAAACGCTGGGGTACCTGACATCGGACGGTCCACGGAGACAGGTACTTTAAGAGGTCCGTTCTAATGGTCTCACCTAACATAAAGTAAAGGAAGAGGTCCCCTAGAAGGACTGGGTCCTTAGTTTGGGTCTAGAGGACGTAACGTCCGTCAAAGTCAGGGTAACGAAGACGGATTAAGGAAGGGGAAGAAGGAGCAGAAGGAGAGGGAGGAGAGGGAGTGAGTAGTCGAGTCCACAGAAGGACTTCCTTCTTGAGAACGAGCCGGAGGGACAGAGGGGGTGGGGTTTGTGGGTTTACTCGAGAGTATGGGAATGGACCTTTATAATTATGTAATGAACGGAGAATCGGTAATAAGGTCCCATTTTCGTCTGTGAGCCCGAAGGAATCACCAAATCGCCATTTCTCAGGCGAAAGTGTCTAAGGTAGACACCAGTCCCTGCTAGAGTACCCGACACCTCCTTGATTCGGGCACGTGGTGTTTATGACTTCGGACGTACGGATCTCGGGTCCGAGACGTTCTCTTCGGTGTTGTTACTCTCCGGATTCGTGGCGTTGATCTCTCGTCAGGGACGAGTGACTCTGATCTCTTTTTGGGCACGTCGTTGTTTCTGGGACGTGTCGGTATTTATTAAACAAAAGAGTTTACCTGGGATAAATAACCGTAGTAAACACCCGTCCTGTTGAAGGGGAAAATCCCAGATTTAAGGGACTCTTCTTCCTTGTCACAGACCCAAAACGAGTCGTGAAGTAGAGGTCGTCTCGACCATGAGTCTATAAACTTTACGTACTTACCTAATTACTAGTTTAATTTTCGATTAGGAGTGGTCTAGGAGGGTTCTATTGATAATAATTAGAGTAAACTCTGTCTTTGAGTCTTCCGAACCCAGACACGTTCAGGTTTATCGAAAAGTCGTACTGTCGAGTCGTAAACCTAACTGTCGACGGACCAAAGTTGTGGAACCCCTGGAACCCCTTCCTCCGAGCCACCTCAGTAGATCCCTTTATACTCAAGATGGACAAATAAAAGAAACAGTTACGAGGACTTTACTAGGATAGAGACTCAACTATCTTTTGACTCTATGTTCGTCGTGATCTGTCCTCTTTACCTCTGGTACGGTTTGACTACCAGTTGGAACCCGACAGGACCCTTACTTACTTCACCCCACAGTCCACAAATACGATTGTCAAGATGGTTCTCTGGACTTTTCGTTGAGTTACGTCTCACTAAAGGAACGTGTTTTTAACCACTTTCAAACCTCTGAAGGGACCTCCAGGTCACCAATTCGGAAGTAGAAGGCTATGTCCTCCACGACCAGGGACGTAGGTGGTGAGTGGTGGAAACCACATAATCGTCGGGGGAAGGGTCTGGGTAAGACTGACCTTTGATTTTACTTGATTTGTCGAGGTCGGGAAGTGATAGGGTGAGTCCAAATAGGGGTGGAGGTGGGAACGGGCTCGACGCGTCAGGGTTGAACGTATGCGTTTTTATACGGACTTCCATTCCCGATTTTTGGTGGACGGTCTTTACTCTGACAAAGGAATTACTAAGCAATGAAACATCTGTTCTAGAAACTGTGACGAAACAGGGGTCTCAAACATAGACAAATTGAAACAAATAGGGGTTCCTGTCTTGTGTTTCTCGGGGTGGAACTCAGACTTCTCAACAGGGATGAACAGACGAAAAATTTTTTTAAAAAAATTCATGAATAAATTAACTAAATAAACTGACGTGGTCCAGAATCAACGTCCTGCACCCTGGATCAGGGGACTAGTCCCTAGCTTGGACCCGAGAGACGTAGTCCTCGTACCTTAGAATCGCTGAGTTGGTGGTCCCTTCAGGGTTGTTTTACGACGAAAACTGGACGAATGATACTCACAGTGACGAAAGTCACGGAGTAAGGTGAAGAGAAGTACCTTATTTTTAATGTCTTTCTAGTTATCTTCATAACTAGTTTATCAACATTTCTAGTTATCTTGATAAAATTTTAATTGCTTTTTCAAGATTGTCGTTTTGAAAAAAAGGAAAATTCACTATGGAAAATAAATTAACTCGAAGGGAGTATCTAGTCCACCATTTCTTAGGTAGATGTTACGTCCTCTGGGGTCAATCTAAGGGCCCGACCCTTCTAGGCGACCTCTTTCCTATCCGATGGGTGAGATCATAAGAAGCCGAAGGGAACAGTGAGTCGACCGTTTCTTAGGCGGACGTTACACCCTCTGGACCCAAGCTAGGGACCCAACCCTTCTAGGGAACCTCTTCCCTTTCCGAACGGGTGAGGTCATAAGACCGGACCTCTTAAGGTACCTGACATTTCAAGTACCCCAGCGTTTCTCAGCCTGTGCTGACTCCCTGAAAGTGAATGTAAATTAATAAAAAATAAAACACCGGAATGAGGGGTCGTATACCCTAGAATCAAGGAACGACGACACGACGACGACGACGACGATTGTGGTTCCCAGTTTGGGTTCTCGGGACGTAACCTTCGTGTCTCAGAATTGGAGGCCCGGTAGTCCCTTCAGGGTGTTCACAGCAGAATGTCCCCATGAGATACACCCGTGTTGTCGAATACAACCTGCAAAGTTCCCTGGACCTCCGGTCGCTCCCGGTTAGGTCGAGATCCTCGCCACCGTTACGGTAGTGATAGTTTATTAGTGAACTCAGGTGGACGTCGTTTAAAGCATCTTGTTTCTGCAGATAAGACAACTTTAGATCAAGTCTCCCGTCTGTCCTGTGGGAACAGGACGGGACTTTACAAGTGTACACCAGGAATTTTGAAGACTGCACACTTGCACAGACGAAAACGTGTACTTATCACCAGTACTCCCAGTATATATTGAGAACTCTTTCCTGGGTAATCACGACCTTTTTTTTTTATGTTCGTTTCCGTGGACGTCATCCACCGGTCCGACACCAGTAAAATTTAAGAGTTGGGTGTGGGGAGAAGAGAGGGATGGACTGTCCAAGGGTAAATAATACTAATGAAATTTAAACGAACCGATACGGTGTACCGTATACCTAGTAACAAGGGGGTGGTCCCTAACGTTCACCTCAGAAATAGTGACCTAACGATCCCTTCAGGATACAAGGGTGAAATTATTGACCCCAAGACATCGGTACCAGAAGAGAGTGGGGGTACTGGGACAATTACTCGAAGTCAAGATTGTAGACCCCAGTTGTCTCGGGACCAGGACCGAGGGGTCAGACACAAAGTTGACGGACTTTGAGGTTGAAGGTTGATTTTGACCTCCGACCTGGAATAGGTAGAAACGGGTGGCGGAACCTCGGTCACGGGGGTGGAGGACTTACCAATATTTCACGTACTTAGTCCCTGTCTGAATCTCAACCGTAAGTTATAGTAAGCGGTAAAAAAATGAAAAATTTTTAAGACTGAGTACAAGATAAAACGTACTGGGACTTTGGTCACTTTTTGTACAAAGTGGGAGAACCCTAGTACTCCAGTCGAAATTGCCATTACCGTACTGTACAGTATCTGTAAGTATACGTAAATTAGAGATAAAGTCCGGAGTGCTCCCTAAATAACTAGAATAAAATCTCGTTTACTTGTTTATTTCGGGGTGTGAGACGCCAACGACACTAGGGAGTCATGAAGTACACGTCTAATCCCGTGGTTTTCTTTAGGGAATTATTCATTTTTCTAATATTTTATGCTTTCTGTGTGTTTGTATTTTTCAGTTAATCTTGAGGACACTATTACCAATGTGATTTGTCAGTTCGTGACAGTTTCTAGTGTTGAAACCCTGAACGGACCGCCGGTTCTCCAATTCTAAAAGGGAAGGTTACGTCGCCCCATGTTCAAACTAACGACCGACCCCTCGATTCTAAGGTGTACGGAACCCGGGTCTTTTATTTTTTGTATTTCGTCTTCGTTATAACATTTTTAAGTTTTTCTGAAATTTTTACCAGGGATAGTCCCGAAGGGACGACCGAGTCCCCATTTCTTAGGTGGACGGTTACGTCCTCTACACCCAAACTAGGGACCCAGTCCTTCTAGGGTGTATGACGTCTCGTCGATTCGGACACACTGGGTTGATAACTCGAACACGAGATCTCGGACCCTCGATGTTGACGCCTTCGGGTGGACACGGGATGTCGGGCACGCGACGTCCTCTCCGGACTCTTGGTGCTGACCTCTCCTCGGGGTCAGCGGAGTCGACCTCTTTTCGGACGCGAGTGTCACTTCTGGGACGTGTCGGTTTTTGTTCGTTTGTTTATTTATTTTTGTACTATATAATTTATTTACCGGGTATAATTTTTTAGAAAAATTTTTTACTTTTCTCTAGTGTTATAAACGAATTAAAACTTAAAATCATTGAATTTCATAAAATCATTTAATTCACAAAATCAAAAGGGACATCAGGCTTGTCATTTCTTAGACAGACGTTACGTCCTCTGGGCCCAAACTAGGGACCCAGTCCTTCTAGGAGACCTCTTCCCTTACCGTTGGGTGGGGTCATAAGAACGGATTTCTGAGGGTACCTGTCTCCTCGGACCCCCGACGTCAGGTAGTCCAGCGTCTCTCAGCCTGTCCTGACTCGCTGATTGTGACGATGATGGATAAATGAACTACCTGCATCCTAGTCGATGTGGGAGACAGGTAAGTCACGAGTAGAGTTTCGACGAAGACGGAGACCAACACGGGAACCCTCTTTCGTATCCAAAAAACCAACAGGGAGGACGTATTCCCCAGAGTCTTTGTGAAATTCCGAACCTATTTTCGACCCTTCGGAAAGGGATCCTTTTCCTTACGGGGATGACTACCTTAAAACACATATTAAAGTCCTACTAGTACAGGGTCTTCGTACCCGTTTTCGACGAGACGTTAGAAAGGTCGTGGTCGTAACCTTCTGCTGCTGCTTCGACTATATACGTCGTCGTGTTTAACCTCTCGGCTGGGAGTATTTAGTATCTTCTCCTTGTCCACTGTTCGAGCGTACATGGGTGCACCGAAGTGAAGATGGTCGGGCACGGTCGTACCCTGTTCGCCGTCCACACCGAGTGGGCGGGGGACCGCTCGACGACTGTGTCACCCTTCCTGCGCCTGCGCCGATGTCGGTCCCTCCGTCCTGGTCCGACTCGACTAGACTATTCTCCTAATTCAAAGCCGTGGGGAGGGTGGTCGGGATTACGGGAGTCTGATTCGTCGACGGGGTCGAGCCGAGAAAGAGCCTACCTTTTGCAGAGAGACGACCCCGTCGACGACGCACGGGTGAAGGCCTCGGCGGTCGGTAAGGGCTTGTGTGCACAAGACATGTGAAGACGGGTCCGACACGGGAGACGCGCGTTACGGGGCGGGAGGGCAGTTCATGTCCGAACGAGAAGTTCCGGTCGAGTCCAAAGTGGAGACTCGACAACGGGACCAAGGTCGCTGCCCGAGTCGTCGAGGCAGGACTCGAGAGGACCGGGGTGCGGGTGGGGAGAGAGGGACGCGAGTGATGGGACAGGTGCACGCCGAGGATGACGTCAATAAGAAAGTATACTAATAGAAGGACTAGTTCTCCTACTCAAAGGACTCCTGGTTCTGGTCGAAGGATTTGTCGGCGACCGTGACTTGAAATATTTGTGCAGACCGACCCTGAAGGGACCAACAGGTCCTCAATCCTGAGACTCGAAGGTCACGGCTCACGACCCCAAGCTAGGGACTAGCTCCTCGACTCTAGGACATTCGGACCGACACACCGGTTTTTTTTTTTTTAGAATTTTCAAAGACCCTATGATGGTGACTATTTATTTACCAGTTGAATACTTTTCTTTCACTGGTCCCCGAAGGGACCACTGAGTCGTCATTTCTTAAGTGGACGGTTATGTCCTCTGAGCCCAAACTAGGGACTAGACCCTTCTAGGGTGTACGGAACCTCGTTGATTTGGGCACACGGTGTTATTCTCTTCGGAGACGTTACTCTTCGAACGTGTGGCGTCGATCTCCCATCGGGGAGAAGAGACGTTGGTCTCTTTTTCGGACCGTCGTTGTTTCTGGGTCGGGTCGGTTTTTATTTTGACATATGTTTTTCTTTTGTTGGTTGTGCTATGTTCTATGTACGTCCTCTGTCTGTGGGACCTCTTCGTGGTTCAAGTACTTTCGAAGAAAGGATTTCCATTTCTGATGATTAGTGTTCCCACATATTCTCGTCGGACTCGTCTTCCTCGCTCACTATGTACTCGTCGAGTTTCGCCTGTGTCCGCCACGTCGACCGTCCGGTCTCCGAGCCTCGGACCTCGGACCTGGGAAGGTCGTAGAAAAGTCTTTGGGATTTCCCGAAGGACCTCATTCTTCCGGAAGAGACGCGAAACGTGAGATACTTTCAAAAGCTCGTCCCTAGAGCAGAAGGATCATGTAGAGTGTCTGGAAGACACATAGTCCGGATGTTCGAAAACAAAAGAAAATTAATTTAGGGACCCGGAAAGACCCTTCTCACCACACCATCCTCCTGTTTCGACCAGGTCGTGTGCTCGTCTGGACTTGTCTACCCTTCCCTACGAGGCAGTCGTCCTTTGCCAGGAGTCTTGTTCAGTGTAGTCTTTGCCCACTACGGTTCTACTTGGCGACCACTACTCTGTGTGTGCCTTTGTCTCCCCAGACTACCCCCCTGAAGTCTCCCTGTTAGTTCTCGGCCTCGTGGTCCGGAGGGTCCACCAGGTCACCTACTCTTAGACAGATGGTTACGTCCCCTGCACCCAAGCTAGGGACCAGGACCTTCTAAGGTGTACGGAGCCTCGTTGATTCGGGTACTCGGTGTTGGCGACCCGGACCCTCAGAGTTGATGACTTCGGTGACGTTATTCTTCGGACGTGTGGTGTTGATCTCACAGCAGGGACGAGTGACGTTGACCTCTTTTAGGGAACGTCGTTGCTTCTGGGTCACGTCGGTGTTTGTGCATTCTTTCTGCATCGGGGTGGAGGCGGAGACTCGTTAGGTTGGGTCGGGAAGCCTGTGACGGGAGACGTCGGAGCCAAGGGGACCAGTGACCCGATCGGGTCGTAGACGTGCATATAAATGGGTGTCTGGTGAGAGAATCTTACGTAGCATATGTCATTTCGGGTTGTCCAGGTCGTCTATTTCCTCTTCACCGTCACTCCCCTCGTCTCGGGATGGGCGGGGTTGGAACAGAGGAGGGGTCTGGGTTATGGGGACCTCCGTCCTTCCAGACACTCCTTGGGTCCGACTTTGGGGAACGTGATTTAATACCAGAATAAGGTCCGTGGGATTTGAGGTTTCTGGGGTTTCAGGTCTACCTTTTGTTTTTTCACTGTAACCACACGAAACTGACACCGTTTTAGCCCCACAGGATGGCCAAGTCAAGTCAAGTCAGTGAGTCAGTACATGCTGAGAAACGCTGGGGTACCTGACGTCGTGCAGTCCGAAGGGACAGGTAGTGGTTGAGGGCCTCGAACGAGTCTGAGTACAGGTAACTCAGCTACTACGGTAGGTTGGTAGAGTACAGGATCATCGACGACGACGATTCAGTGAAGTCAGCACAGACTGAGACACACTGGGGTATCTACCGTCGGGTGGTCCGAGGGGACAGGGACCCTAAGAGGTCCGTTCTTGTGACCTCACCCCACGGTAACGGAAGAGGACAGGATCACCTCCCTCGGGGTTTCCTCTTCGACACGAAGAAGGTACCCTAACTGACAACGACCTCAGACCGTCTGAATCCTTACGTCGTTCGAGACATGAGTGTCTGGTCCAAAAGGGTCCCTTCGGTTTTTAGGTCCAAAAAGGTACTTAAGTAGTTTCAAAAAAAAAAAAAATTAATTATCTGACAAAAGATCTCGTCGAAATCTAATGTCTTTTTTTTTATTATTTTCGTACCTTTCATGTCCCTCAAACGTATATGAGAGAAGGACTAGGAGTGAGGTCAAAGAAGTAAATAATTGTAGAACGTAATCACACCATGTAACCAACGCTGACTACTTAGTTATAACTATGCAATTCAAAATATGTAAGATACCTAATTTTTAAAATAAATAAATAAATCAAAACCTACGTGACTCAGAAGTAACTAACACACAAAAAAAAAAAAAACCGCACCTGAAAGAGTCCAAAAGAAATCAAAGTCGTTCGTCCCTGATGAGAAATCAACACCACAAACCTGAAGAGTAACACCACCGAAGAGAACAACGTCTCGCGCCTGAGTCATCAGCACCCTGTGCCGGGGTCAACGGGGTACCGTATACCCTAGAAGGGCCTGGTCCCTACCTTCGGCAGAGGGGACGAAACCGTCCGTCTAAGAATAGGTGACGTGGTATTCCCTTCAGGGTTAAGATACCCAAAACTGTTTGCATGTCGCTGTACATAGACGGGTGTGTCGTAATCTGTCTCAAAGAAGTGACGGGAGTTCGTCACAACCTCCGTCCCCTAGCCCCTCTGCCCCGTTCAGTAGAGTCTTCACCTTCGGTACTCTCTCTTTACCGAGGACTTCCTTCCTACCGAAGGTCAAAGGTCAAACCAAAGACCAAAGTCCAAGTTCGGTCGAGTCGAACCCTACTCGGGGAGGTTCCAGTCGCACGGGCGGAGGAGGTCATAGGTGGAACAAGAGTACGGAAGGAGAAAGAGGGAGTGAGGGTGCGTGAGACGAACGAAACTCTCTCTTTCGCGCCACTTTTACGGGCACCTCTAGACCAGATACATGAGGAAGGGCCGACACTGACACCGGTCCCAAACGGGTCTTCGTCGGTCGTATCGGTAGGGGATTATCCGGACCGACGGGTGTCAGTTTCGGTTACTATTGACCTATTACAAAGAATTGTACCCCGAATGTCAAATGACAATACGAGTATGTTACGAGCATATACCTCTTGGTACAAACGTAAATTTTGGGCTCCTCGTCAACTTCTTGTCCCCCAACCTTTAGTCTGTCAGGTCCCGAGTTTACTGTAAAGACCACGGAGATTGATCGATTTATTTTTGGGAGAGACCCGGGGTCACAAGAGGTGACGTTTTTACTCGGGTTATTAAGGAAGAGACTCTCAACAATCCTTCTAACTTACAATGTCCACCGTACGTGTGTCTTCACAAGTTAGGAACAGACGAGGAATGACCCTCGGCCTCTGTACCTAAAGTCAAGGTCGAAACAATAGTAGGTTGAAACACTGGTCCCTAATCAGTATTTAGTCTGTATGTTCGGTTGCCAACGGGACGAGGATATATAAAAGTTTGAAAAATAACTTTTGGAAGAAAAAAATTTTAATTTTTAACTTCATGTCAACGACATATAATACATAATGTCCACATGTTATATCACTCAGTGTTAAAAATTTCCAATATGAGTTAAATATCAATTAGCGTTTTATAACCGATACAAGGGACACAACATGTTATATAGGAACACACACACGAGTCAACGAGTCAGAACAGGTTAAGAAACGCTAGGGTGCCTGTCTTCGGGTTCTACGAGGAGACAGGCACCTTAAAAGGTTCACTCTTAAGATCTCACCAACGGTGAAGGAGAAGGCCCCTTAGAAGGGCTGGGTTCCTAACTTTGACACAGAGATCAGAGAGGACGTAAGCGTCCGTCAAAAAAAAAATGGTGACACGGTGTACCCTTAGGAACATCGAGTCAAATATGGATTATCAAACATAGAGAATGAAGGGATGAAGATAAAACACGAAGGGAGAGGGGTCACCATTGGTGATCAAACAAGAGATAAAGACACTCAAACGAATAAACAATATAAGTGATCAACCAACGTAAAAAATCTAAGGTGTACATTCACTATAGTATTTCATAAACAGAAAGAGACTGAACAAAGTGAATCGTATTACGGGAGGTTGAGTCAGATGCAACGACGTTTACCGTTTTGAAACAAAGAAAAATACTGACTCATCATAAGGTAACACACATAAGGTAAGACTTCCTCTAGTCGGGACCCTAAAGAAACCTTCCTTACTACGATTTCGACTTTGAGGTCATGAAACCGGTGGAGTACGCTTCTCAACTGAGTAACCTTTTCTGAGACTTCGACCCTCCCTAACTCCCGTCCTTCTCTTCCCCTGCTGTCTCCTACTCTACCGACCTACCGTAGTGACTGAGCTACCTGCACTCAGACTCACTTGAGGGCCTCAACCACTACCTGTCCCTCCGGACCGCACGACGCTAAGTACCCTGTGCTGACTCAGCCTGTGCTGACTCACTGACTTGACTTGACTATGTATATATGTATGTATACACACACACACACACACACATATATATATATATATATATATGTCTATATATTCAAGTCAAGTTAGTGAGTCAACACAGACTGAGAAACGTCAGGGTACCTTACGTCGTACGGTCCGAAGGGATAGATAGTGGTTGAGGGTCTCGAACCAGTTTGAGTACAGGTAACTCAACCACTACGGTAGGTTGATAGAGTAGGAGACAGTAGGGGAAAAGGAGGACGGAAGTTAGAAAGGTTCGTAGTGCCAGAAAAGATTACTCAGTCAAGAAGTGTAGTCCTCCGATTTCATAACCTTAAAGTCGAGTCATAGTCAGGAAGGTTATTTATAAGGTTACTTTTATATATACATACATATACATAAAATATATAAAAATAAACATATATATGTATACATATATACATATAGTCAAGTCAAGTCAGTGAGTCAGTATAGGCTGAGTCAGCACAGGGTACTTAGTGTCGTGTGGTCCGGAGGGACAGGTAGTGGTAGAGGGCCTCAAGTGAGTCTGAGTGCAGGTAGTTCAGTCACTACGGTAGGTCGGTAGAGTAGGAACCACCAGGGGAAGAGGACGGGCGTTAGGGAGGGTCGTAGTCTCAGAAAAGGTTACTCAGTTGAGAAGGTAACTCCACCGGTTTCATGACCTCGAAGTCGAAGTCGTAGTCAGGAAGGTTTCTTTAGGGTCCCAACTAGAAGAAGTCTTACCTGACCAACCTAGAGAAACGTCAGGTTCTCTGAGAGTTCTCAGAAGAGGTTGTGGTGTCAAGTTTTCGTAGTTAAGAAGCCGCGAGTCGAAAGAAGTGTCAGGTTGAGAGTGTAGGTATGTACTGGTGACCTTTTTGGTATCGGAACTAATCTGCCTGGAAACAACCGTTTCATTACAGAAACGAAAACTTATACGATACATCCAACCAGTATTGAAAAGAAGGTTTCTCATTCGTAGAAAATTATAGTACCGACGTTAATGGTAGACGTCACTAAAACCTCGGGTTTTTTGATCAGACTGTGACAAAGGTGACAAAGGGGTAGATAAAGGGTACTTCACTACCCTGCGGTACTAGAAACAAAAGACTTACAACTCGAAATTCGGTTGAAAAAGTGAGAGGAGAAAGTGAAAGTAGTTCTCCGAAAAATCAAGGAGAAGTGAAAGACGGTAGTCCCACCACAGTAGACGTATAGACTCCAATGACTATAAAGAGGGTCGTTAGAACTAAAGTCGAACACGAAGAAGGTCAGGTCGCAAAGAGTACTACATGAGACGTGTCTTCAATTTATTCGTCCCACATGAGGAAAAGGATAAACCTTGGTCAAACAACAAGGTACAGGTCAAGATTGACAACGAAGGACTGGACATATATCCAAAGAGTTCTCCGTCCAGTCCACCAGACCATAAGGGTAGAGAAAGTCTTAAAAGGTGTGAAATAACACTAGGTGTGTCAGTTTCGGAAACCGTATCAGTTATTTCGTCTTTATCTACAAAAAGACCTTGAGAGAATGAAAAAGGTACTAGGTCACCTACAACCGTTAAACTAGAGGCCAAGGAGACGGAAAAGATTTTGGTGGAACTTGTAGACCTTCAAGTGCCAAGTGTATAACGACTTCGGACCGAACCTCTTAAAACTCGTAATGAAATGACCGCACACTCTACTCACGTTAACACACCATCAAACTCGTAAGAAACCGTAACGGAAAGAAACCCTAACTTTACTTTTGACTCGAAAAGGTCAGGACACCGGTGACGACTCAAAAGGTTTAAACGACGGTATGACTCACGTCGTGAAAGTGTCGTAGTAGAAAGTCCTAAACTTTACCGAGTTGACCTTAAGGTAGTGGAGGTGATCGAAACAAGCATCACTACGAAAGATTCCGGGTGAACTGAAGTGTAAGGTCCTACAGACCGAGATCCACTCACTAGTGTGGTAGCACTAATAGAACCGACACTTCTAGAAAAAACATGTCAAGACACAACAGAACGGTGGAGAAGGATTATAGAAGACGAAGACAATCCAGGTCTGGTAAAGACAGGAAATAACTCGGGTAGAAACGTACTTTACAAGGGAACCACAGAGATTAAAAGAACTTCTCTAGAGAGCAGAAAGGGTAAGACAACAAAAGGAGATAAAGAAACGTATAAAAGGAGATAAAAAAACATACATATATATATACATGAGAAATGGTAGACTCGGTGGTCCCTATCAGTATGGTGTAGAAATAAGTAAGTAGACAACCACCTGTGAATCCAACGAAGGTATAGAACCCATAACATTTGTTACGACGACATTGTTAACGCTACGTACGTAGAAAAGATCAGCCCCCTTTAGAACAAAAAAAAAAAAAATTAACTTTGATAAAAATAAATGTGAGGTTCTCATGTGTATAGTCCCTCAAGGGACCACTAGATCACCAACCCTAAGTCGTGAAAGTGACGGTACCCGGTCCAAATTAGGGACCTACCCCTTGACTCTAGGGTGCTCGGAGGGGTCGTATCGGTTTTTATTTCTTTCATGTACTTGTAACGCGTATTGAGACGTGTGACTACTTAAAACTTTTCGCCTTCTGAGATGCATGAGTCTCGGGTCTACCCTTTTTCGTAGGACTCTCGGAGGAGTAGGGGGGAAGGTATCCGAGACGGACATTCCCGTGTCGATCGTAGGGCTGGAAGTTGTGCGAGGTGTCATAAAGACGGACACGAACCTGGATTATTTTGACCGTGGTGCTTCTTGCACGAGAACCCAGACTGGATAGAACGGGTTGTGCTACAAACACTCTAAGTAGGGTTAACAACCTATACCGACACTTAACAGGTAAAAATGATGACAAAACATTGCAACCGTAAGATCCCGACCGCCGGGTTTAAGTCGGAAGGTAGACCAAAGTATTTCAAAAAAAATTTTTCGTGTCGGTACGACCAAGTCAAGACATGTACAGATCCCGACGTAAGATGTGACATGATGTCGCTGATCTCGACTCTTCTGGTATACCAGGTGTTTCGACCTCTACGATAGACGGAGAAATGTTTTTCCAAAAACTGAAGATATATCTTAAGGTAGTGCACTTATGGGACTTTAAGTAAACGAGTAAAATGACCATTACCCGTCAAAACGTCAAAGGTTCAACCCCGAGAATTCTCACTACACTCTTCTTGAACATACAGAAAACCACTTTGTTCGTCCACGTAAAGATAACACAGAGAAGGACCCCCACTTGAACAATCTAATGTCCCGTCTACATTCAAATAGGAACAGTTTTCGGTAGTTGGTCAAAAGGTTTCACCAACACGGTACTGAGCAGGGTACTCGTCATAGACTCTCCAGGTCGACGAGGTACAAGACTGGGTGACCATAAGAGACAGAAATTGTAAAAGGGACGGGGACAAAACTACGAAGAGAAATATTCAATAAAGAGTCAAAGTGCCAACCCGTAAATGTCCCAATTCTCACAAGTGGTGCAGATCACCACTGACAAGGTAGAAACCTGTGAAACAAGAGAAAAGGGAATGAACGAACAAAAACCGGTACGGTGCGTTGTACGTCCTAGAATCAAGGGACTGGTCCTTAACTTGGGTACATTGGTGACTTAGTGGTCCCTCCAGGGACGTGAAACAAAATAATTCTTCGAGAAGAAGTATCTCAGCGGAAAACCTATAAATTTCTAGTTGTGCATACAGGGATGACTTACAACAGAAGAGGGTCCTCTCCTTGCGATTTGTAGAGGTCGAAGAACTTTCACCGAACATTGTGTACCAAAGTACGAAAGTGTTAGGACCAACGGACCACTTGTTGTCCGAATCGTAGAGACCCCGAGTCAAATGGGTAGACTTTTATTCCTCCAAACTACATTTCTAAAAATTTCAGTAAAATTGGGGTTGTAAGGCACAATTGGGAATTCAACCCTCGGGAGTGTCTCTACGGGTGTACGCACAGACTTGTCCCTTGAGGGCAGGGGTGTATAAGGACAATTACAAATAGACGACTGTCATCTTTCACCTCTGTAAATAAGTGAGGTAAAGAGAAGGAAGACTGTTTATCTGTTATCAAAGACTCTCGGTTCCTACAGTTCCCGCACCGTCTTCCACGAGTCCTTCCATTCTGACTAGATCCAAAGAGGTCCATCTGTGTGTCGAAGTCGACCTCCCGTTCCACCTGACGTATGGACCCCCTGGGTCATACCAGGTACCTTACGTAAAATTCTGTCATTCTCAAGACCCTTTACAACCGTGACTACTTGCAGTGGGCTCCGACCTTCCACTGACGCCCCTCCCTCCTCGACTACCAACAGACTCAGACGAGGGACATCCTCCACCGGACTCAGTAACGAGGGAGATCTCTGACCCCTTACGACCAAAGTGGGAGTGAGAAGAGTCCTATGTAAAACAAACGTCGTTTACTGAGGGTCCGGTCTGACGAGAACCGAAGGAAGGACTGCAATCACAGTCACCACACATTCCTGGTTTCTTGGTCAGTCGTTCGGACCTATCGTCCGGAGAGACTATGAGCTTAAAACGTCTCTGGTCGTATTAAATTGACTGGGTTTGTGACGGTTTTATACTTCCGTCCCACCTCTTTTACTTTTATGCTTAATCCAAAAACTCTATAGTTTAAGGTATCTCAGAGTATCCTAGTGACGAAACTTAAAAATTTTCTTTTGGATCGACAACACACAATTAAGTAAATTCGGAGTGTTAAATTCGGGTACGTCACCTCTATTAGTCGGAACAAAGACTTGCCCCTTTGACTCTGTGACCAAATCTTGAACGGGTCCCGTGGTCAAACATTCCCACTTCGGATCAACAGAACGAAATGTCTGTAACGAGAAATAGTGTTAGTAAATTGTTCGTGTCACCGTCCCGAAGTACGAACGTTCCTTTGGAAGCGACCGCACAGTCCTGATCTCCGAACCGTCGAACCGATTGACCACAACCTCACCACTCAACTACTCTAGGGTGAATTAGATTGAGAGGGGTCAAAATGACTACCCGGGTACTTACCCCCGAGTCCCAGTGTCTCGAGTCATCACAGTTAATATGGTAGTTATTATCGCTGTATTTTTTTTTTTAGTGAGGTAGTCCCGTTCCTTCAAGGACCTCTCTTCGACTCACGACAGTGACCCTCTTTCGTCTGGTCCTCTTACTTGTAAGTGACACCTGACTCACATTGAGCGGGTTCCAGTGTGTCCGTTGTTACCGTCTTAGTTAGGACTTAAGTTTAGGTAGAATATAGTTTTGAGTTCCAATTTTTATATAGGGAACAAATATGGTTTAGGACTTACTGGTTTAGAAAAGAAGATAAGACGGCTCGTGTACCAGCCGACCAAGAAATCTTTTATTTACTGACCCATGGGAAGAAATTTTTCATTAATTAAACGAAAAGACCAGAATGGTACTCCGAACACCCTAGAATCAAGGGGTTGGTCCATCGTTTGGGACCTAGGGACCGTAACCTTCGTGTCTCAAGATTGGTGATCTGAAGCTCCTTTAAAGGGACTCATGTGCAAATACTGAAAAAAGGACACCCAAGTACTACCTCACTCACCAACAACAACAACACATCGGGACAACCTCCTGAGAAAGACTGGGTTACCAGTCTCCTCGGGCTGTCCCTTTTAGGTACCCTAAAAGGTGTTTTCTTATAACCTCACCCAACAGTAAAGGAAGAGGTCCTTCCTCACCATCTAATATAATTACCAAGGTAGAGAAGTGAGATGGGATTCCTCTGTGAGAAACATGACCCTTAAAGAGAAGAGAATGGTTTTTCTACTCATGTAAAAAGAAGAACAACTAAGACTCAAACCAGTGCATTGAACGTGACCAGTCACACGACCATCTTCTCTGAACTTTTTCGTGAACTGTAAAGATGAACGAGAAAAACCAAAGACGGTAGTGGTACTCGTCCCGTGGGGATCCGATTGAACGACAGGGCCTTCCTTTGACCTTCGGTGTCCTTCGTTCTCGGCGACGTCAGGAATCCAGTCGTCTCAAGGGTTGGTTGAACGTGTGTCTCCGAGAAGGGTCACAAGTAGGGAACTAGGTAGGAGGTAGGAAGGTTGGGAGAGGGAAGGAAGTTATTGACAAATGACCCGGAGACACAACCCAAACCATGAGAAGAACAGAGACCGACGACGACGACGACGACGATTCAGCGAAGTCAGTACAGGTTGAGACACGTTGGGGTGTCTCCCGTCGGGTGGTCCGAGGAGACAGGCACCCTAAGAGGTCCGTTCTTGTGACCTCACCCAACGGTAACGGAAGAGATCAGAGACCATCGGGAAGACAAAATGGGAGGAACGACGACCCTAGGTTCCGGTGAGAAGGGAAAAATTTTAAATTAAAAAAAAAATGTAACGGGTCAATGATGGCGAACACTAACGAAATGTCTTATAAATAATGTGAATATTTAGATATTTGAAAAGAACCCATGCGATAAATTTGTGTCGTCTATTTGAATTTTGAAACACTTAGGTTAAAGGAATTTGTAAATAGGTGACTCAGTTTAACGGGACAAAGTGATACTCAGATTGTATTGAAGAGGACTTACGAAGTTGGTGGAATTGTTGTGTTTTCAAAAATGACATGAGTATGAATTTAAATAAACATTTTTAGTCTTGATAACTAAGCTGGTTACACAATCGAATGTCTTCTATCCAAAAACATCAAGAGGTCCTGACGTTCTAGTCTGTGTTCTATCTTGCTAATAGAGAAAGGGTCCTTGTATCTTTAGTGTCGGAGACCCAGTTACTAACTACCTAAGAATCACCCTTGTGACTTAGGAAGTTCCACTGAGTTCATCGTCGTCCGTAAACGGCCAACTCTACGGGAGGATGGTCCAAATTGACGATTCAGTTGTCCTGAATGTTCATTCAAGAACGTTAGAGGTACGGGTAACTTAAAACTCATGTACTACAAAACGGAGTCAAATGTTAATTGAACTAATACGGAGTAATCGTAAGTCATATTAGTCGTCCTGGTATCGCGTCAAATTAGGTAGTTGGTAAGGCGATCCTGTAGACCGATTAAGTAATTGAGTGTCGTGGTTAATACTTGTGAGGAAGGTGGGCCAATAAAACCTCCGACGACCAGAACTGGACGGGAAGGACCAAAACCATGTCAAGAATGAGAAAGACCTTTAGAAACTGAATTTCAATAGACAAGAAGAGTTGAATGTGTCTATGTGACAAAGGGTTTGTCTGTATGACTTGAAGTTCATTCTTTGTTCTCAGGGTATATGCGGTTTGAATGGATGAATGATTTTACGACAAAAATATGAAAGAAACTCAATATTGATCGAAACAGTAATGTATATTATAATTGAAAAGGAAAAACTAACGATTCCTGAGTACCGAAAAGTGTCTGAGTTGAATAAGAACATTTAGTCGTTGACATCTGGATCAATGAGAAACAACATAGATTCAACAATGTTGGACTGGACTCCCTGGGAGAAAGAGAAAGTGGACTAAGGAAACAGGAAAGTCGTTATCGAGTCGTGAAAACCGTCGTCGGACCAAAAGACCGTTATCATTCTACAGAGTCCGGTAACCTTAAAGAAAAACGAGGGTCTGCACTTGAGCCCAAGAGACTTCCTCGGGACCCATGACACTTGCTTTTTACGATAACTCTAGTGATACACACACGACTCCCATGTGCTACACACACGACCTCTACTCTGCCGTGGGATACCGGCGACTTTTCTTTCTTACTCTTTTCTGTAACGTAGGATTCTAGTATTAATACAAGAGTTTAACGAGTTTAGCAAACTTATAATGTAGTAAAAAATATATGTTAAAATTTACCTAAGAAGGGATGTTGCACAGACAAGTCTAAAAATTGGGAAGTGAGTCTGACACTAATGAGGTTGGAGACTTAAAATCGTGACACGGAGGTCCAGGTAATAAAACCTCGGGGAGAATGCATAGGAAATAGTTTTAGACGTAAGTTCTTTTGTATTTTAATACATATGTTTAATAAGACCGAAGTACATTTACATACAAACGGTATATCGATAGTCTATATTAATATTTTGATAACTGTGTTTACATAAGTTGATACAATTAAATAATAACGTATTACTTTACAGTAAAGTACATTATGTAAAGACCGTGTTTAAGTGAGGTCACGGACAGAACTCTCCGACTTCTCCGGTGGTCTCCCGTTCGACCCTCCGAGTGCGGGAGATCCTTGACAGCGACTTCGTCCTACGATAATGAATCTGTTAAAACTCGTTAAATATAAATGAAGATAATTACACGGAAGTGATTAACTTCCGTAAGACCTTGTCATGCTTTTACCGCTCATATTTCTACAAATGACTGACTTATGTTCGGTTAGTGAGTCGTCTCGGTACCCGCCTCAGTAGAGAGGTAAACGTTTAGACCAGACCATCTTTCCCTGACAGGGAACCAGTAAAGATATACGGACACCGGTCATTACTATCCCCGAGTCACTAGGAAGAAACTTGTCTCTTCTTCCTTTTATGGTACTCTTATTGTCTCTTTTAGTATCGACAGGTTTAGTAATTAAGTCCTTATAGTAAGTGTTAGGTGATAAAAAATTTTTAAACTGAAATAATTATAAGACTCCGTTGACCCAAAACTCTGTTTAAAATTTAACGAAGTAAAGGTTTTGAGTAAAACCAGTGTTGTAGCTCCTCATTGGGTAACCGATTAATTATTGATTGTAAATTTACGACAACAATCTTTCCGTTGGGTCACGCTTTGGTTATGACAGTCGTTGAGTCTTATTGAGATTAAAGGACTGTCTTTAGCTAAGTGTCGTTTTATCACCAATAACGTTTATAAATAGACAGACTTTCCCTTGTGCGTAGGCACGTCGAAAAACTCGTCAAGTAAACGTTTAGTTTCTGACACTACTCAAGGTGAGTCGGTAGATAGAACTCTGAACCCTTCGTGACACCCTCCGCCACCCACACAACGTTATTGGAATCCTAACGGAACTTCACCGGGACAACCCTTACCCACCCATCACATCTGTGTAGGGTGTACACTACACCCCTCTCGTAACCCGTACCTCTCAGGTCAAGATGTGGACCCCAAGGTGACTGGACGACGCACTCGAGTCTTTCGGTGGATTGGAGAGACGTGTAAAAAGAGAACTTTTCCTATAAGAATAAACAGGTTAAATCGGGAGGATAACAACACTTCTATTTTCCTTCCCCATCCCCCTATGGAGAATTCTATATAAATTACCTGACCCATTTAAACCCCAGAATATTAGAACCCAGAGATAAAGGGTTCTTGTCCCAATTCCTCGTTCTGTTTAAAGGGCTATTTAGTTTCGTAGCAGAAGGTCGAGTTACGAGACACGACGACAAGTCAGCGGTACAACACCGGTTAAGAAGGGCTGGGGTACCTGACGTCGTGCGGTCCCTTGACAGGGAGTGGTAGAGGGTCTCAACACCCTACAAGCACCCTCAAACTGATTGACATTTTGTTCACGGTTACTCTTGGTTACACAAGTGACTCATTGTGACGTCATCCTCGACCCTTTGTTTCTAATTTTTTTTTTTAGACGCACCGAGGACACGAGTTCTTCAAGTGCCAGATCTAGTGACCCTCCCCCGACACGTTTGTCTATTTAAGTCACCCGAACCCTACCACGTCCGGGCTTCACACTCGTCCTCACACCCTTGTCAGTACTCGACTTTCTCTTAAGGAATTTGACTCGGCGTTCCTCCCCTCCAATAAAGTCCTTTTCCGAATGTTGTCCGTTTCTAATCGTAAAGTCCTCTTGGTCTTTTTGTTTAGTCATAAAGGGTTTAAAGAGTGAAGTTCAAGTGCAAATGTAAATAAAATGGAATAGACAATGGTGTATTTGCTAAAATTCAGCTGACTAAAATCTTTTATATTTGTTCAACCTAAATTTTTCTTTTGAAATGTGCTAATGATGGTATTTACTTTCTGCAATAAACGATATTTGTCTTCGATTGGAAAATTTTATTTTCGTTGTCCTTGAGTAATTAAATTATTTAGTGACAGTCCGACAAGGATCAAAACCACCGGTTTCCCCACTGGGCCTGCTATAGCCCTATTTAATGACAGTCTGTCATTATTTAGGATGCCTCTTTTGTCTTTCACTGAATCCTTCCAAGGAAACCTACCCCACCGGGCCGTCCCGGGCGATGTCATACAGTAAACTCGTCTCTAGACTTCTTTCACCATCTGGCTTTTCCTTTTCCTCCAGTAATGTTCAGTTCGTCTACGACGCCGAACGTCTCTCTTCCGACGCTCGGTCTAAGTCCCTCTCCCATTCACTACCCCACCGCCCGAGTGTCGGTCGGCTGTGAAAGACGTTCTATCAGACCTCGCGCCTCTCTTCAGTCCGCGAGCCAGCTCCCCCAAGGTCGACGACTTAAGATAGACATTCTGATTTAGATTCGACTTCGAGGTTAGGAAACCGATGGACTACGCTTCTAGACTGAGTGACCTTTTCTGTGACTACGACCCTTTCTAACTTCCGTCCTCTTCCCCTGTTGTCTCCTACTCTATCAACCTACCGTAGTGGCTGAGCTACCTGTCCTCAAACGTATTTGAGGCCTCAACCACTACCTGCCCCTCCGGACCGCGCGACGTCACGTCTCAGCCTGTGCTGACTCGCTGACTTGACTTGACTGAGGATAGCGTTTCGTAGACGTTTGTCACGTTGGAACCTTTCTCGCTCCGGCCGACACTGGCGGGGCTAACTATTTAATCATTTATTTACTTTCGGTTCTTTTCAGTATAGCGACGCTTGACCCTGTTCTCTCGACTTTGAGAGGAAGCAGGTCGGGCCACGCCAGGTTCCTACCCCCACTGTCCGTCTGCGGCCGAGGCCCGTCTCGTCCCGTCTGAACGCGAGGACGTTAGGAGTGAGGGCCGGAGGCCACTCGGGGGAAAGCCCTCTCCGAGTTTTACGCCTCGGCCGTATAGACGCCTTGGCCTATCGCTTCGGTCCTGTGGCTCAGCCGCGTGCGCGTTATCGGGCCGGGCGGGCCGGCGAGAGCGGCGAACCCCCCTCCCAGTAGGCTCGGACTGCAGGCGCTGCGGCTGCAGTCGCGGGGCCCTTCTCCTCCCGCTTCTGAGGTAGGCGGTACAACCTACGGCGTCTAAGCGGTATTGGCGCGGCCGAGAAAAGAATTTTTTTATTTTTATTTTTCGCTTCGTAGTCACCCCGCGGGGCGGAAGAGCCAGCCGCGCCCTCCCCCGGGCCTTCTCGGGCTGCGAAAAAAAAGGGAGGCGCCGCCCCCGCAACGGTACCTCTGCGCCCGCCGTCCACTCGGCCCGACCCCCAACCCCACCCCTATCCCACCCCCACCCCGCGCCGCGCCGCGCGCCCTTCGGCAACGCTCGAGCCTCAGCCCTTCCTCGCGCGCCCGGCGACCCGCCGCCTCCCTAAGCGCCGGGGCCCGCCTCTCGCCTGCATTGCCGCAGGAAGCTGTCGTGCAAGCCAGCGACCGTCATAGGGCGGCGGAGCCCAAAAATAACTCTTTTTCTCATTGCTCCTACGAGGCCTTCTTGCTCGTTCCCTTCCGTCACGCGCGCGCGCACGCGCACGCGCCCCGGCAAAGGTCCCGTTGCCCACCCGGCCCCACGCGCGGTCGCTGGCTCGCGTCCGCACGGCCGACCGCCCGACAAGCTTAGGGGCGCGGCGGCTGAGAAACCGGCGAGGAGGAGGAACGGACGGGAGTCAAAGGAAGAGGCACTTAACCCATCGAGGAAGTCTGGGTGCAAGGAACCCGTCCTACACAACTCCCTGTCCCAAGGTGGCTCGACGACTTCCTTTCAAAGAAACACAGGACTTCTCCCTCGCTATTTGCGGTCTCTAATAATCGCAAGACTGACGGCCATTGGGACATTGTAGGACATTATTTGATTAAATAGGAGATGGACGGCGGATCGGGACGCCCGGGGAACCAGGAGTGGGCAATTTCAATTTGACTTTACGGTGGAGGAGGTCCGTCGGTAGGCAGAGACCGAAGGCCCGCTCCCCCTTCGTCGGGAAGACGGGGACCTGCGTTCTCGTCCTACCTAGAAGACTCGTGGACCGACCTCGGCGAACTGTAACTCGAACCCCGAGAAAGGACGCACCAATTGTTCTTCGCAGACGTGACCCCGTGACTGGAGCGCGAAGGACGGAGAGGCAAAGATGGTTGTCAAGATTAAACATACAGCAAATGACTGCTCCTTGTTTTCAAGCCTCTCCAGTTGAAGTATGTCAAACCTTTACCGTCTTGACTCCGAAATTTGTAGTTGAAGGAGGTCGAACCTTACTTTAGGTCTGAAGCCCCACCGACATGCCGAACATGAAGACCAAGGACCTCCAAGTTCACGGACCGGAGGTCACCGACGACATCCCATGGAAATAGCTTCCCTTCTCACTTACGGACCGACGTGACTGGTGAAGGACGGGGAAGGTCGGACCAAGGTACCGTCTCGGGTCACTGAAGTCTTTATAACCATATTCGAACCACAGTATACCACTGAGTCTGACCTTTCTTAGACAGATGTCACGTCCTCTGGACCCAAGCTAGGGACCCAGCCCTTCTAGGGGACCTCTTCCCTTACCGTTGGGTGAGGTCATAAGAACGGACCTTTTAGGGTACCTGTCTCCTAGGACCACCCGATGTCATGTACCCCAGGGATTATCAACCTGTAACTGATTCGTTAATTGTGAAGCACAGTATCCCAAATGGGAGTTGTTGCCGGGGAGGTCGTAGTTGAAGACTCGGATATTGGTATAACTTCGTCAATGTGACTCACAGCCGACTCCCGACGTCTTCCGTAAACTCGAATACATACCATAAACCACGGGTCTGCGGTCCCCGTGTAAAGTACCTAAGAAGTCAACTTCGAAACCACTATGATGAGAGATGCACGGTCCGTCCCTACTCATTTCTCGGGAACCTGGGAACCAGGACGGGAGTATGGTGACACAGTCTAAGGCTGTTCCTCTCGGTTATGTCATTTCACACACACACACGCACACACACACACACAGACTTATACTACTGCCTCGTCTGGGTCTAGGAGTCCTCGACACTTGATACGGTCCGTACGAAAGACTGTTATTACTACAATGGCTTAGGTTTTGGGCATGACGAACGGTGTACTACGCAGTTATTTACTTAGTTATCTACTTGACGACCCGTTCCTTGTCACTCAAATAAACCTTTCGGTCGTCGACCTCTTCTACTACCTGGTCACAGGGTTTCGTGTTAACATGGACTCAATCTTAAGTCGGAAGAAAATATTATTTTCCCCTCTCCCCCTCACCAACCAACCACGTGAAGAACCACAGACTTAGGAATCAAGAACGTGGACACGAGGATCCAGACCAATGTTACAAGATATTTGGAGGTTCTGTTTACAATAAGAGACAAGACGTTCAAAAATAGACATCCTTACCTTTTCACAACATGAAATTTCCAGTCCCGGAACTCTTCCCCGGCAAGACATATAAAGTCCGACATCCGTTACAAAGAGTTGACCATCGTTTTCGTTATCTCGTGTTTCCAATTTCATAATCTTTGTCTAGGATACACCCCAGTCTGAACTAGAAGGGATGACTTGACAGAAACAAACCACGAAAGGAAGAGGGTTCATATCTATGTACCGCACATGGCGGGTGAAGAGAAGACCTCAAATGGATTGTCAAAGATTTTTGTTAGGACCTGTAACAACATCAGCGGAACTTAAAAGTCGACATTCACTGTCTCTAGTGTAAAATCTTAAATAACGACAATTGAACGGCAGAGATTAAGGACTTTTCTCAGAGGACGAGACGAACCAACAACCCAGTGCCGTCCTCTCAGTCATGTTATTTACTATTCCACCTCAGCGTAGACCGGAGATTCCACGTCGAAGATCCGCCACTCGGGCGGCACTACCAGTGACGGAACTTTACCTCTAGACGGACGATGGTGTGACGAGGGAAGAGTCAGGTAAGTGGAACATCTTGTTACTAAGGACACAATGGAATGTCAAATGGATTGTTGAAAGGTTTCTGTCGATAGGAAGTCATCTTAATTCAAAGACGGATTCCGTTCCCGTCAGTCCTTAATCTATGTAATTTTTCTGAGGGCATTAACGTGAAGGAAAATATCTGTCAAAGTACGTCCGACGAAGACGTTTGGAGGGGTCACTCTCCTCGACCAAATTAATACATCTTCCCTAAATCGGACCTCAATTCAAAAGAAAAACAAGAGTTGACAAATAGGACAATTTGAAAGTGACAGAAACGTTAAGGAGTTCCCGTCCATAGTTGAAATTCCCGACCTTGCCGGACCTCCCATCTTACTTGTGCACGAGACCCCGGACCCTAGACGAGAGTGGTCTAAGGACTGGACTCCCCTCAGTACATTGAGAACCCTTAGACGTCCTCTGAGTGAGGACGGGTGGCGGGTCCGGTCACGGGACCTCCGACCACCAGGACGAGAAGTAACGAAAGTAGGTCTGGGTCAGACAGGCGGGACATCGGATCACGAAACAGTGGACGAACGAAGAACTTTTGTAAACACCAACCTTTTCACACTGTCTACAACTGACTAAAAAAAAAAAAATTTCTCTTTTTTAGACTCTCACTTCGTTTATCAGTATAATTTTTGAATAATGTCCAAACTTCAATATCAAAACAAAAAAAAAAATTCACCTCAGTGGAATTTTTTTAAATAAAGGGAAACAAACTGACACGACCCAGAATCGACACCGCACACGCTAAAAGTTAGAAGGGACACCGTGCACCCGAGAATCAACACCGTACACTCTAGATCAAGGGACTGGTCTGGCTGGACCCGGAGACGACCCTCGTGTCGAATATTCGTCTAATGTCCCCGAAGGGGCTATCGAGTCAACCATTTCTTAGGTGGACGTTACGTCCTCTGGAGTCAAACTAAGGACCCAACCGTTCTAGGCGACCTCTTCCCTATCCGATGGGTGAGGTCATAAGAACCCGAAGGTAACACCGAGTCGACCATTTCTAAGGCGGACATCACGCCCTCTGGACCCAAACTAGGGACCCTACCCTTCTAGGGGACCTCTTCCCTTTCCGATAGGTGAGGTTATAGGACCGGACCTCTTAAGGCACCTGATCCAGTGTTTCTCAACTTGTGCTGACTCGCTGAAAGTGTTCGTCTAGTACGAACCGTATAATTATTTTTTTTTTACCCCAATGTCTGAAAAGACGAAGATTTAGTACATTGTTTACCTCGACGTTTAACGAATTGAGACCTTCGGCCGTGGAAACACGGGGGCGACCCAGTCCTAGTTCCGTCCTACCTTCCCACCCGTGGTCCAAGTCTCCGTCGACGACCCGAACAACCCAACATCCCCCAACTCCCCTGGTCTAGTTAATACCGTAGACCTCGGTTCCTCGTCCCCCGAAACCCTCATCGGAAGACCTTTTACCCCCAGAACCTACAGGACCGTTGAACCTCCCGAACAATTCAGTCGGGGTCCTGAGGGACATCCCGAGACCGACCGAAGGAAAGACAACTTACAAAAGAAGGGTAGAGACGGTCGTCCGGAGAAGAAGTCCCCGGTGGTGGTGACGGAACGAGACATCCCAGGTGGGAGGGAGAGAGAGAGGAAGGGAGGGAACAAAGAAGATTCGTCGAAGGGACCAAGTGGGTTTACAAACACGCTTTGAAACACGCCCCTTCGCTCTTACGTCTCAGTCTACACTAAGTGGTTGAGGAGAACTCCCAGAGTACGTCAGGGTCGTCACCTTTTGTCTAGAAAACCCTCTACCACGGTCCGTAGTACTACCTTGATTCCGGGCTCTTAACTCCCGAACTCCCCACCCCACGTCGACGGGGATCGGGTCGGTGAATCAGTGGAACCAGGAAAACTACTTTTTTATACACCCAGGTAAAGACTCTAGAATGCAGAAAAGGTAACTAGACAAACAAATAGGAGGTAGGTGTAACGTGACAGACTTAATGGCATCGAAAGATCAGTAAAAACTCGAATATTTCTTATTTGTCCTCCCCGTCTTTACGTCCGTCCTCGGTCTGGGCCACAATCCACGACAGCACCACGTCGCCGCCGACACCCTTACCTCCAACCCCGTCCAAATCTCTGTACTCCGTCTTCTTTCGGGACACCCTGACCACCGACTAGCCCGAAATTGAATCTCTGGTCGGTCAGAAGCAGACACAAACAAAAATCCCCTTTCTCGTCACCACTTGACTAGGCCGTGCCCCTGTGCTCTCAAACGTCCGAGACATGTGTGTCGGTCCCAGGTATTAAAAGTCCTCCCGATGCACCGGTGTCAAGGGTAGTGACCCGTCCTCAGTCTCCTGGTCGTTTCAACGCCCAAAACCCCAAGACCCAACCGGTCGCCGACCGGGTGGGACTCGGCGAGGAAGAGGGGGTCGGGACCTAGAACCTACAAAGAGATCCTTCGTCCTCGACTCACGGAACCAATTGTAAGAAGAGTCCCCAAGATTCCACTTGTAAGAGCTTTACAAGTCCAGGAAGACTGTTTCCTTTACGTCGTAAAGACAAATCTTTATTTATACAAACAATTGGAGTAACTAGAGAAATCCGAAAAAAAAAAAAAGAGAAATTCGAAAATTGACTAAAACTTAATTCACTATAACTACCAAAACCTCAAATATTAGAAAATCTCCTCTGTCTCCAACTTGTTTATTTGTGTGGTGGTTTATGTACTAATGTTTAATCCCTTTAACGAAGTTTCACCTCCCACCACCCTCTCACCCGTTCTCTTTCATTACCTCTGGATTAAACATAACTTCCCCCAAAGTCTTTTCAGAGAGATTCTTTGACTCCAATTTCGATTTGGATCCAAGACCTAAAAAAAAAAAAAAATTCAAACCACTAGTCTTTCGTCGGGAGAGGTGAAACGTCTTATAAAAAATGTTAATTTTAAAAAATTTATAACCTGATATCAACTAAATGTTATAACACAATCAAAATCCATATGTCGTTGCACTAAATCAACATGTACACAGACAAAAGGAATTTTCAGAAAAAGGTGAATCCAATAATGTCTTATGGCTCGTCTCAAGGGACACGATATCTCATCCAAGAACAAACCGATAGACAAAATTTGTATCACCACACATGTACAGTTAGGGTTTGAGGGTTAAATAAGGGAAGGGGGTCAGAAAGAGGAAATCATTGGTATTCCACCAAGCGATCCAGACATTCAGACAAAACATTTATTCAAGTACACATAAAAAAAAAGGAGGACGTAGTGATAGTATACTATAAACAGAAAAAGACAGACTGAATGGAGTGAACCACACTAGTAGAGGTCTTAAAGTCCGTCGAGTCTTGATCGAGCGCCGGGCTCAAGAGGAAACGGGAGACAGCGGCGGATCTCCAGTACACACCGTTTCCTGGACGAGGTCCGCGAGTCCTCTATTGGAAACAGAAGTCTCCACCGTCGGCGGTCACGCTTACAGTCCGTGCTGACTCCCTGACCCTACGACCCGGATGTCCCCTGCTCTGGGTCCCCGGTGACCCATCGGACTAGTCTACGTCACCCTCCCCGACCAGAACGGTCCTAGTGGGGCTCCGACGTGATCGACCTCGGCCTAGTCCCTCTTCCTGCCCGACGGCTGGAAGACTTCAAGGGACGGAGCATTTGTCTCACCAACATCAGCAAGTCAGCGAGTCAGCACAGACTGAGAAACGCTGGGGTACCCGACGTAGTGTGGTCCGAAGGGTCAGGAAGTGGTAGAGGGTCTCAAATGAGTTTGAGTACAGGTAACTCAGCCACTACGGTAGGTTGGTAGAGTAGGAGACAGCAGGGGAAGAGGAGGACGGGAGTTAGAAAGGGTCGTAGTCCCAGAAAAGGTTACTCAGTCGAGAAGTGTAGTCCACCGGTGTCATAACCTCGCAGTGGAAACCGTAGTCAGGAGGGTTACTTATAAGTCCAAACTAAACGAAATCCTATCTGACCAACCTAGAAGAACGACAGGTTCCCTGAGAGTTCTCAGAAGAGGTCGTGGTGTCAAACTTCCGTAGTCAAGAAACCGCGAGTCGAAAGAAATAGCAGACAGAGAGTGTAGGTATGTACTGGTGACCTTTTTGGTACCGAAACTGATCTACCTGGAAACAACCGTTTCATTACGAAAAATTATACGACAGATCCAACCAGTAACGAAAAGAAGACTCCTCGTGCACAGAAAATTAAAGTACCGATGTCTGTGGTGTACGTCACTAAAACCTCGGGTTCTTTTCTTTCAGACGGTGACAAAGGTGGCACAGGGGCAGACAAACGCCACGTCACCGCCCTGCCCTCTCTCCCTCCATCGACGGGTCGATTATTCCCCCACGTCCCGTGACCACCGTTCCGACCTGAGACAGGGAAGATTTCGTCCTCAGACACTTAAACCCGGTGATTGTTTTGGTGTCAGTGAAATTTAACAAAGGTACTTGTTTTATCTTAATAAATAAATACAAAGACCTCAGATATAGAATGAGTAAAATTTTACACGAATCATATGTACCATACACCATGTAGAATCCGTAAGTAATTTATAACTTGACACACTGATTCAACTTTTACAGAAAAAAGGGGTCATATTTTGACTTACTGGGTCCATACACCTCTCATGTGTACTACGAATGAAGGACACAATCAATGGTCCTTCTTTCCTGGTCCACTAAGACCACTGGACCTCGACCCACCGACCACCCCAAACCTTTTAAGAAAAGGGACACCGAGAACGAATTTAAATTTCGGGACGAGACCTTAAACTTGTCTGGAATCTGTGTAGACTCATAATCTCCCGTCAAGCAAGAAGACCTTAATTAACAGCTCAAGTTTTACGAACCATTGACTCTGGTCAGTGTCCGAAAGCACTATTCATCTCGTCCATAAAGTTTAAACGGTAACTTAAACACACAAAGGGTGTCAAGGACAGACCGATAATAAAATAGAGGAAACTAATACTGGAGTCCGCGGGTCTCGTCGGTCGGTCGAAGATCTACTATTATTTACTTTTCCAGGGGCAGAAGTCGGAGAAACAAAAAAAGTGACCTCCGACCAACGAAATGTCACAACGACCAAAGACGACAGATCGTCACACTAAGTCAGCATTCGTATGTGCGGGTACGGCGGCGAGGGTCGGTAGGGTCTCGCGCCCGAGTCGAGGGACGTCGTCGAGGGGCGGGCGACCGCCAAAGTGAGGACGACCCCAGACACACAGTTACGAGGAAAGAGTCGAGTAGGGCGGAGAAGAAGGGGACGGCGCAGGAATTGATGGACAAAGAATTGTCGCACCTGTCCTCAAGACCGGCTGTACTAGATTCGAAGGATTAAGGAACAGAGGTAAAAGGACTCAGACACCCAGGGGTTTCCAAAACCCCACGACCTCCGGGAGAGGACACGGCGACCGACGGTCCCTCACCCGAGGCATCTGGTGTAAAGAGATTAGACGTCACTTTTTCGACGGCCACAGACCTCTCTTGCACTTCCGACCTAAACACAAGATCAGGTTTGACAGTGCACAAACATTCACCTTTTGTGTGTGGTCCGACACTTATGAATCATGTCGTCGGCGTTATTTTTTTCTTGTACCTTGAGAGAGTAGACAAAGATTAGAGTACCTAATGTTCCCTTTCTTATTATAAACCTATATGACCCCATTGTTTCGCATCATAATCTTAATTAAAAGGAACAAAGTAAAATTACGCCGACGAACTTTTTAAACTTTAGTGTGGTCACTAGGACAAAGACACCCGCCGCGACCGGACCGGCCCCCACAACCCGGAGAACTCGGGACCACCAGATTCACCGTCGGGAGCGTCTCGGCGTGCACACACACAAAGAGGCGCTCTCCGTCACAGGCACCCGTCCTCGGGTCCGGCCGGTAGCCGTGCAGGCCCTTGTCACACACACGACTCGGTGCAGGGGGACGGCCCACCCAACACACACGTTCGGGCAGAGTGGACGGTGGGGGGGGGGGGGTCAAGACGAGACGTGGACACAGTGCACCCCGTCGGGAAACGGGCCACAAGGGAGACGTACTACCTGGGGACGGGGGGTGGCAGGAGTACTCCAGCCGTCCCGTCGACGTCACCAGAGGCACCCAAAGGTCGGTGCCTGTGCACCCAAGCAGTGCCCTCTCCGGGAAGATCGGTGTGTCTTCATCGGTGCCACCCCAGACTCGGGTTTCGGAGACAGGGTTCCGGGTCACGGTTTCGGCCGCGGTCCGCCGGGTAGTGGAAGGTTTCAATTCTGACTGCCACGGGGGGGGGGGTTGTCTCCTTGGGTTTATTTGATTTTGTTGTTTTGGGAACCTGGTCTTTGAGTCTCCGGACCACCCCCTCGGGTGTCTTTGTGATTCTACCCGCTCGTGAAACGTGTGGAACAAATAGGGTACCTTTACCGGGACCTCTACACCACCAACCGGACCCTCAAGGCCCCGGTGGACCCACTGAACGCATTCCCTTCACCACTACAGTCCCCAGGGGCACCCCCGAGGATGGAGGAACCTCGGAGGGGGTGTAGACGACCCCACCCGTATCGCGACGGTGAATCTATTGACCCACTACCCCTACGCCAAGGACAAATGTAGTTTAATAAACACCACGAAAGGGTGCCTTTCCCGGGATCCCGACGAGAAGTCGACACTAATACCATTTACACTCATCTGAGATAACGGGTCCCGAGAGTGAAACTCTCACGAATTTTTATTGAATTTTTTTTAATACGGTTCAAAGTTGCACCTTCTTTACGCATACGTATTTTAATATTACGGTGACAAACCGGGTCCGAATTAATATCGACTATGACTCGTAAAGAGTAAAATAAAGCAATTAGGTCAAAGTTGTTTCCTTGTGGGTCCCCGAAAGAGGAAACGCAGATTATCTTTACAATTGAAACACCCGATACCTTCAACCGCACGAGTAGTCGTAAAGTACTCGACGTACCATTATTATGGTGTTTACTCCCGTACGTAAATAACCTTGAAGGCGGGTGACTCAGAGTCTCGACCCCCCGCCCCTAGAACCCCCACCTCCACCGTCCGCTCTCCCGTCCACGGAAAACCCGGGGAGGTCCGCACCCTCGTCGCCCGCGACCGATCCCGACGGCCGTGTGGGACCCAAGGCAGGTCCACCGAGACAGACAGAGAGACATTTAATCGGAGACTCACTTCAAGGTAAGATTCGGTAAGCTTCCGGTGAAGAGTAACCCCGGAGCTCTCCGAGTCTCTGAATCCGTCTGAGGGGGCGGTGGCACCTCCACCCCTCGCCCCTTGGGTCCAGGACTGAGTCCACCCGCGGGAAGGACAACGAAGCCAACGCCGCCACGGAGCCTCCCCAGCCAGCCGCTCGACCCTCGCGGGACGACGAGGTCGTCTGTGGGTCGTCCACACCCGTACCTCCGGGTCCTCCGGCCCTGGCGCACGGCCCCGCGTCCCGACGCCCCGGGTCCCCCCAAGTGCCGGTCCAGACCCGGAGAGTCGAGTGACACACGAGTGGGCGACAACCACTGGAGCCTCAGGGGAGGGACCCGAGTCAAATGAACAAATGTTCACCCCTCTCGGCGGGGAGGGAGTGACCCAATTACACTTTTACTTCACCCACCGCCTGGTTCCTACCGTGGACCACCTCAATCCTGAGCCCTTACAAGAGACATAAAAGTACTCCCAGACAGATGGGGTAGAACCCTTACCGAAGTAGGGTCCTTACCCCCCACATCACGAGTCTGACCGGTGGTCTCCCACGACGACCGCGCACATACTAAACGTGAGACCGGACTTCCGGGACCCAAATGAGACACGACCATTAGAACAAAAACAAAAAACAAAAAAACGGTTCCTTTCGACCAGGTGACATGCACCACCAAGAGACAAGGGACGAAGTCTGGACGACGGTTCGACACACCTCCGTACAAATAATTTACACACAAGACCACCCAACCACCGGGACGTAGACCGTAAGAGTAAAGGGTCGAATGACGAGGGACTTCCCTCAACGACAACATTTAACGTGTTTTATTTGTGTGTCTCTCATTTCAAAGGAAAAACCACATCGAGGAGAATCAACACTAATGAACAATCTTTACGGACACATCGGTACTTCGACCCATATCCCACCCCGGGTTCCGAAGAACACAAGGAGTGTCCCAGGGTGACCGGGCCTGGACACAAAGATGGACTCAAAAAATTCAAGCAATCTACACCTGGCTCATCAAAACTTTTGTCTGTCCGGACTTGAACCAGACGACCCGTCCAACGTCGACGAAGCAGACATTGTACCGCTCATTACGGAAACACCGGTCGAGCAGTCCCGGCGACACATGTCGACACGTCCAACGCGTGACGTACTCCCATCGTATAGACTCCCGCAGTGAAGTGCGGTACCTAAGCAAACAAGTAATACTGTCAAGAAACGTTCACCATCAGTTCATAGAACAAGAGTGTCTTAGTTATACAATATTGGTGAAAGACTGTCCCCCTCGCTTACAGAAGTCCTTTACCGCGGGAAAACAGAAAGAGTGTCTCCACGGATCACCCGACCGTCCGTGGGACGAGGAGTCCTACTCTCCACTGACCCTCACACCGGGAGTCCCCTCCAAACAGTGAAGGGAACTTTCGTCTCAAACTTCACGAGAGTACCTCCACTCGGGTCTCCGTCCCGGGGGTCCGTTCACACAAACAACCCCCACGGCTCACCCCTATGCCCCGGAAGGTCCCCTTCTCGTCCCCAACAGCCCTCAGGTCGGAGGGTCCGACGCAGAGGTAGCCTTGGACCCTTACAGAGACGTAAAGTGACTAACTTTCTGAGTGTAAAATTGTAGAGATTGTAGGCCTCCACAGAATGTCAACTACACTATTCTGAGACCGTACGGAATCAAATAAACCATCGTAAAATTAGAAGAAAATCAACATAACACTTCATAGCTACGTAGACTTCTATCTACGACAGAATCTAAACTCCTTTATGCTATTACTTTGGGTAAAGTGCCCTCACAGCACGTCTAATCCGTACGGACCGGACTCGGAACGCACGACGGTCGAGTACCACTCCCACATTAACTAAATTTGAAGGCTGAGAAGAGGAAGAAGGAGAAACTTAAGGAAATGAAACCAATGTCGCTCAAGAGTCTTTCACGGTACCGCTACTACTACTACAATAGAATCCGTATAGGTGTCGAGCAATTTTCAACACACTTTGTCAGATTTACCTTCCTTTCAAAAAACTAGTTCGGCCCCTGGGGAAAGAACTTCTATTTCCCTTTTTCATAAAAGCTAACGTCATTCGACGTGTCGTACTCCCAAAGGAGGGACGGAACCCACACCGTCGTCAGACCGACACACAATGATTTTACAAAGGTGAGGACAACCCTACGACGGTCGAGAATTCTCAAATTATTGAATTCCCGTTCACTTGTTGTCCTTCTGTTTTGGATTGAGGTTTCCTTAGACGGTAGGCTGAAAAAAGGACTCCAGCCGTCAAATTATCCTAGAATCAAATCAGACAACTTGAGAGAAATAAATTTCAACTAGTTAGGTTCATTTTCTACCAATTTTTCGTCTCCTACCGTATGATTAGCTCCTCTCCTTCCTTCTCTCGAAACAAAAATTTGATACCAAAAATTTATCTCTTTAGAGTATCAGGCCATTACTCGCAAAACAGAGGAATACCAGTAGTTATTTATAAATCCGACAAACGTCAGGAGTCGAGTGGGCCGTAAGTAGCTCGTGGACGACACAGGGACCGCCGTCGTGCCGACTCTCCTCCTGCCGACTGTAGCCCGGGTCACCCCGAGGGTACCGTCCACCACAGCCCCCAGGACCCCGGCTAGGGACGGAGGAGGACCTCCACCCGTCCCCGAACCTGACTCGGGACGACGGGGGACCCTCGACGGAGTGAGATCGGGACGCCCCCCGTCTCTGGAGAGTCTGTGCCCCGGTGACGATTGCGACGAAGACGATCTGTCGCAGGAAACTCAAATACGAGCCCCAGGGACAGTCACTGTGCGCTACAGACGAGAGGGAGGAGACACCCCTCGGGTCGTTACCCCCCACCTCCCTCGCTTCTCCGGAGTCCCACGACCCTCGGGGCCCCCCCTGTGACTCCCGCACACGTACCCCACGGGGACGGAGAAAGGGAGGGTCTGAGTGTCGTCTTCGAGGCACGAGGTCCTACGAGAGGAAGGGTCCCCTACCAGTCCACAACAGAGATGGGGCGTGTGAAGACACAATAGACGGACAAGGTGTCGAAGCCGGACACTGAGGACATTACTAATTATTGTCACTAAAATTTACCCCCACGGCTCCCGGCCCTCTGGACCTTGCGGACGTAGGACAAGACGAGAAGGGTAGGGCTGTCCTCCACGGGAATGTGTCCTGTTCTCGTTTTAAGAGGAACTGGCACCCGACCCGACCCGCACGACCCTCACCCGGCCTCGGACTTTGAAGTCGAGTTCCGACCTGACTGGCGGAAGCGGCCAAAGGAGCCCCCGGACTCTACACCCCTCCCCAGGGAGTCCTCGTTCGGTCGAGGTCGGCGGGCTAAGGTTTCCCCCGACGGACTAACGTTTCCGCCCCCACCCCCCGGGCACTGGGTAGTCGCGGGTCCCCGCGAGGGGTCCCAGGGTCCCCGGGTCGGTGGGAGGGACCTGACGTTCGGGCAGGTCCAGCACTGGAAGGAGACCCTCCTCACCTGTCTCCGGGAGCGAGTGAACAGAGACCAGGGGGTCCGTCCCACTCGTCCACCCCCAGTCTCCAGTGTCCGTCCTGGGCCGAGAAGGACCGATTCTCACAAAAGTTTAGTCCCAAGTCTTTGCTCCTGAACAACTACACCAATAAAATTCTAAAAGGTAAAATTGACATGTCTCATCGACCAATGTTTGACCGTTTTTTTAGTGTCTTTAACTCACGAGTTCGAGGTCCGAAGACACTGAAAGGGACACGACTTGTACGGCAAAGGGGAGGGTTCAGGAAAACTATTCCTACTCACGTGTCATTAACTTGGATTTTTACGTCGGTTTGATATCGTAGAAGTAGTCTTAATCTACTGTTGTATTGATACGAATATATAGTCCCTTATTCTAGGAAAAAAAGGGGATACGCAGATGATACTTTTTTACTCTTCTCGCCGAAAGAAGAATAAACCCATCTACTTGTCAAGAAGTGTAGACCCCCGGCGTCGGACCATCGGGCAAGGGGCACAAAGGCGCACAACAGACGCGACACCAAGCTCGTACAGGGACGTCCCGCTTGCCGGAGGAAGGTCCAGTCTCCGGACTCCGCCCAATGCCTGTGGTAAGATCTCCCCTGTGGCGCCTGTCCCGTCGTGAACACTGCCGTCTCTGCTCGAGTAGGTGGCCGTGCCGAGACCCCGGACACATCAGGGCGACCGACAATACATCGACACAAGGGTAGTCACGACTGGGCCCTCCGGCACACCAGGGCGACCGACAACACATCGACACAAGGGTAGTCACGACTGGGCCCTCCGGCACACCAGGGCGACCGACAACACATCGACACAAGGGTAGTCCCGACTGGGCCCTCCGACCCACCAGGGTAGTCACGACTGGGCCCTCCGACTCACGAGGGTAGTCACGATTGGGTCCTCCGGCATACCAGGGCGACCGACAACACATCGACACAAGGGTAGTCACGACTGGGCCCTCCGGTACACCAGGGCGACCGACAACACATCGACACAAGGGTAGTCACGACTGGGCCCTCCGGCACACCAGGGCGCCTGACACACATCGGTACGAGGGTAGTCACGACTGGGCCCTCCGACACACCGTGTAACATCTCGAACTCCGACGACGACGACGACGATTCAGCGAAGTCAACACAGACTGAGGCACACTGGGGTATCAACAGTCGGGTGGTCCGAGGGGGTAGGGACCCTAAGAGGTCCGTTCTTGTGACCTCACCCAACGGTAAAGGAAAAGGTCACGTACTTTCACTTTTCACTTTCACTTCAGTGAGTCAACACAGACTGAGAATTACTGGGGTACCTGACGTCGGATGGTCCGAGGAGGTAGGTACCCTAAAAGGTCCGTTCTCACGCCCTCACCCCACGGTAACGGAAGAGGTCCAGTTCGACCCACCGGGGACTCCGGTCGGAGAGACTCGGGGTCCGGACGTTGACATCGACTCTCGAGCCCCTCGTGCGCTCCAGCACAACACCCACTCAGTACCTCGGTCAAACCACGGGAACCTACGGACTCCCGGGAAGGGTCCCGGCGAAAGCTCTAGGAAAGTCGCGGAGGAGACCCTTCGGAAGGATCGGGAAATCGGGTCCTAGAGACGGAAGAGAGACGGGTCACAGAGCCGACACAGAGCCGGGTCTACAAGGAACTTGTCGATGGGGCCCGTCCGACCCCCTCCGTCGGAACCTGTCCTCCGACAGGACGGACTCGGTGAGTCGTGAGTAGCGAGTCTCGGTGTTGGACTTACGACATACATGGACAGTGGAGGGAAGAGTTGGAAGGACTAAAAGTTTGAGTACATTTGTCCTCTAAGTTCTCTGAGCCCAAGACAGGGACCCAGCCCTTCTAGGGAACTTCCTCCTTTACCGTTGGGTAAGGTCATAAGAACGGACCTCTTAGGGTACCTGTCTCCTCGGACCACCCGATATCAGGTACCCCTAGCGTTTGTAAACCTGTGTTGACTCTTGCGTGTGTATCTGAGTAACATCCTTTAGGCATTCACTGATATTTTTTTCTCAGGTCGTCCGTCCTAGGAAAGATGGACCGGCAGACAAGAAGGTAGGTAGTGGGCATTGAGACAGAGAGGGAATCCTCGTTTCAGTACATGGACAACTCGACACCACGTAGGGTGAGACATCTTCACTTGCAAGTAGGACTCGTAAAAGGCACAGCAGGTCCCAAAAAGGGGGAACCCAAGAGTCACCGAACGTCCTGACGAGACCCCTGCACAGGACCGTACGGGCGACGTCTCGTGCGTCCACCAAACACCTGAACAGCAGGACTTACTGGAGGTACAACTCGTAGACACACGTCTCAGGAACAAACGTAAAACCTGCTAACACTTCGACCTAGAGCTCTCCACCTTGGTGACGAGTCTTCAGTGTCGCTCGGAGAAACCCCGAGAACCGGGGAACCAACCAGGGGCAGTCGTAAGTCCCGGGCCCAGGACACCCCCCCCGCCACGGTCCGGCCGGAGGGCTGCGACACCGAAGGGGCCGGAGTCGCGTCCACGTCCGACGGAGGGGCGGAGACAGAGGTGGCGTGCGACGTCGGAGAGGAGACACTGTCAGCAGGACCCAGCCCGCACGAACAGAGGCGGCCGTGGGACCCCTGAGGTCTGGGTCGTGACCTGGGCACCACCCGCAAACCCTTCACACGGCTACCTGTGTCTACCGGTGCCGGTCCTCCGTAGGGCCCGGCGGGTCCGGAAGCCCGACACCCCCTGGGGCCCGTCATCCAATCAATGTCCGCCACGGTAGCGAACTAGTGCACGTCTGCGTGTTCGTCAGAATAGACACACCAGAGGTCTGTCACGAACCGCACGGACCCCGGATTCCCCGGGAGTGTCCCCGGGCCGCCAGGGGGCTTCACGACGAGACAATGGACAGAGTCTTGAGGGAAAAGAGGACTTTCGTATCGTCCTTAGTTCTCTTTCAGGTCCGATGGACCCATTATCAACGTCACTTTTGCGATCCTACGCCAAAAAGACCCGCCCAGACAGAGGGGTCCCCCGACCACCGAGCAGACACCTCCTGGGGAGCGGGTCAAGTAGAGACTCAGGACCTGAGGACTGCACCCCCGGTGGGGCACCGACGACGAGGTGTCTGCGACTTTACTGGTTCTTTCGTGAACTATTCACCAAACCCCTAATACAAGGAGAGACCTCACTAAAAGTAAAGTCCCTATTCACAAAATCGAAATTGAACCTCCGTTGAGTCGAGTGCCAGCCGTCGGTTTGTCTCAAGTGCAGTCTTCGTCCACCGCCTCAGGTCCGAAACTGGACCCGTCCAACGAAGAAGAGTGTCGGAGTCACAGGAGCCGACACCTTATCCCTACTGTTGGGCGGAAAACGGATTTAACATCCCCAGTAGCACCCCAGTCGTTCTGTGTGTAACTTTTACTGTACCGGAGAATACTTCTTTCTTTAGAATAGTGACATTAGAGAAGAACAAAACCTTCGTAAAACCAAAGGAATCCTTACTTCGTAAAGAACCTTTTTTATTTTATAGCTAACCGTCATAAGTGCTCTCTGAAAGTAACTACTTCGTTACAAGACGAAACAATTTAAAGGTAAAGTACACAATAAACCATTTCTTAAGAGCATCGAGTAATAGGACGGACGAATAAGCACCTCTTTGAGAAAGAAACTTCCGTCTCTCCCTGAACCAAAGAACCTAGACCCACGGAGGACCCGTGGTGGGAGTGACACCGTCGCGGTACAGTCGGGTGACGGAGCACTTTATGGCTTCTTTCTTAAAAGGCCGTCGACCCCGGTGTATTTCGTTCTTCACTCGACGGACCGGTCTACGTCGGACACCCTCCGACCGGTAACGAGTCTGCTCGTCGGAAGTCATAAAAAAGAAACCGTCAACCTACGTTGGTGACAAAAAACACTTCTACTTTATTGTATAAAGCGAAAACGAAAACAAAGAAAAAGGAATGTCTTTTGGGTCGGTAGAAGTACACATTTACAACATTGGAAAAGAGTGGTTCAGTCAGCCTTGAGGAGAGGGTGCAAAGGCTCTTCGTGCGTCTCCTTCCCCAATTACACCTACTTTAGTAGTAAGGGGAGTCCGGAAACTCATGGGGACTCGGGTGGTTGGGTCCGTTTGCGCCTCTACCATTCCCCCGACCCCACGACCCTCTCTCACGGACACCCGCCACTACGTCGAGTAAACGGAAGTTTATGAAACGAAGATCCCGAAGGGACCACCTGCTCACTATTTCTTGGGCGGACGGTTACGTCCTCTGCTCCCAAGCTAAGGACCCAGCCCTTCTAGGGGACCTCTTCCTTTACCGTTGGGTGAGGTCATCTGAACGGACCTGTTACGGTACCTGTCTCCTCGGACCGCCCGATGTCAGGTATCTCAACGTTTTCTCAACACGCGCGACCTCATTGTTGTCCTTGTTCTTGTTGTCGAAACTACGATTCAAAGACAGACCGTCCACATCCCGGAGTCTCCTTAGGTTCAAAGGTTGGTCTTCGGTGTTATTAAAGGTAAACATCTAGAGTTTATCCTAACACAGAGACTTAAGGGACATGGGTCAGAAATATCCACGAAGAGGTCACAGACCAACCACATACCTCCCTACTTACTTACTTTCCTCAGTTGTGATTGAGTTGTCCCGTTTTTCGTGTTCGAACAACAGTCTCTTCACACCCAAATTGGGTCAAGGTCGTGGCCGAGGACGTAATGGACTTCGTCCACTACAAAAGAGACTCAGAGTGGGACGAGTGGACTTTTTACTTTTGTCTGGTCGGATAACGTTCCCCCCCGATACTCCTACTCCAGGCTCTATCCCACTATCGTGGTGCCTACTACGGACCATGTCCCTCCTGTTTTCCCTTCGGCAATGCTATTGTATGTAGTACTTGTTTATTCATATCTATTAGAATCTTTGTATCCCTACCGGGTACACATGGACCTCGTTCCTAAGGGTAGCGTCTTAGGAGGTCCAAGTGTCAGGCACAGCCTGCACTTTATGTGACCCAACGTCACAGGTCTGTGGAGGGTGACTTGCCGTAGTCTACGTCGTCCACCGACCTAACCTTCTTGGCAGGTCCACGACATTAATCCAGGGGTGTCTGTTTCTTTTACATATCAGACCCTCCTTGTCGACGTTCGGTCTCAGTCTTTTTCGGGGGTGTTTTGAGAAAAAGGCACTACTCTCTCCTGCCGGTCAGGGGTCACGGATTCGAGTCAGACACCGTCATCTGAAGAGCAGCGTCCTAAGTAATCAATGTCATTATTAGGTTAACGAGAAAGGACCCTTATAAGTCCGACCGTAGAGACTTGCCCGACCGAATAACTAGTAGGCAGACTGTGGCAATTGTTCCTCTCTGAGATCTGTGTTTTACAAAACCAATTGCTCAGGGAGACCGGTAAGGGTCCCACGAGTCTCTTCGAACGGACTGTCTCCTAACTCAACAGCCCTTCAATCCTCTTCAAGATAAATTGAGAATCACCGTATTCCTCTTTGACTCTCTTCGGTCACAGACTTCGAGCATTACCGTTCACTCCTCCCCGCCCTCCACAGACGCAGCGGGAGTGACTAGACCGACCACACAGGCTCCGCAAGGAGGAGGGGAGGGTGGTCGGGCCCTCTGACCCGACTGGAGATGGGCGGTCTCCTTCGACCTCACTCCCGCTGCCCAACGTGTACTAACGAAACCCTTCCTTCTCGAACCCCCGCCCCCTTCCAGACACAGTCTGAGACTCGTAGACGGGGCACTGGAGTACTCTCCTACCCGTCTGTTAGACTCATCCAGACTACCGGTAGTCCGACATTTTTTCACGAGTTGCGGTGACTAGCGGTCCCTCTACGTTTAGTTGTGGTGGTACCCGACGGTGGGTGGAGGGTCAACACTCTTACCGACAGTGCTTTTACCTTTCTCCGTTGTTCACAACCACTCCCACACCTCTCGTCCCTAGGGAGGACGGGATAACCACCCTTACACTTATGCGCGTCAGAAGCACCTTTCGTCATCCCGCCAAGGAATTTGTTAATTTTTCTCGTGGTGGTGTGCTAGGCCGCTAGGGTGACGACCCGGACACAAGTTTCCTTTGTGCAGTCCTAGAATTTCTCTATGGGGGCAGGGTACGGGTGACGTCACAATTGAGAGACGAACAGACACCAAAGTGAAGGGTACGGAAGAGAATACGAACCAGTCGGCGTCAGATCTTTAGCATTTACCCTTTTAAGGTCTTTATTTTTAGTGTAGTCAAAATTTAACGTGCGAGAAGACTCATCACATTACTCGAGTAAGGAAGGACTCCGGGGGTGGGTGGCTGTACTGTAGCAGGACTCCAGGGGTGGGTGACTGCACCGTAGTAGTACTCCAGGAGTGGGTGACTGTACCGTAGTAACCCTCCAGGGGTGGGTGGCTGTACTGTAGTAGGACTCCAGGGGTGGGCGACTGTACTGTAGTAGGACTCCAGGGGTGGGTGGCTGTACTGTAGCAGGACTCCAGGGGTGGGTGACTGCACCGTAGTAGTACTCCAGGAGTGGGTGACTGTACCGTAGTAACCCTCCAGGGGTGGGTGGCTGTACTGTAGTAGGACTCCAGGGGTGGGTGGCTGTACTGTAGCAGGACTCCAGGGGTGGGTGGCTGTACTGTAGTAGGTGACTGTACTGTAGTAGGACTCCAGGGGTGGGTGACTGTACTGTGGTAGGACTCCAGGGGTAGGTGACTGTACCGTAGTAGGACTCCAGGGGTGGGTGACTGTACCGTAGTAGTACTCCGGGGTGGGTGACTGCACTGTAGTAACCCTCCAGGGGTGGGTGACTGTACTGTAGTAGGACTCCAGGGGTGGGTGACTGTACCGTAGTAGGACTCCGGGGTGGATGGCTGTACTGTAGTAGATTAGGACTGTAGGTGGGTCTCAGTGGACCTCGTCCACTGGGAGGGAGACTGTGTACCAGTCTTCCAATATCGTCGGAGTGTGAGGTAGCGTCACGGATGTGGTAAGTGAATCCGTAAAGAGTAGAGTGTAGTAGTAGTATTCTTCCCACTTCACCCTGAGGACACCGTCAGGTCACCAATTCTGTGGTACGAAGGTGACAACCCCCGCGTCCAAGGTTAGACCGACCCCTTGATTCTAGCACATAGGACGTTCGGTACGTCACATCGGTTTTTCTTTTTTTTTCCTTCCCACTTATGTCATGTCATTCTACAAAACTCTCTCTCTCTCTGATACAAAGTCAAGTCAAGTCAGCGAGTCAGCACAGGCTGAGAAACGCTGGGGTACTTAGCGTCGTGCGGTCCGGAGGGACAGGTAGTGGTTGAGGGCCTCAAGTGAGTCTGAGTCCAGGTAGTTTAGGCACTACGGTAGGTCGCTAGAGTAGGAGACAGTAGGGGAAGAGGACGACGGGGGTTAGAGAGGGTCGTAGTCTCAGAAAAGGTTACTCCGTTGAGAAGTGTACTCCACAGGTTTCATGACCTCGAAGTCGAAATCGTAGTAAGGAAGGTTTCTTTAGGGTCCCGACTAGAGGAAGTCTTATCTGACCAACCTAGAGGAACGTCAGGTTCCCTGAGAGTTCTCAGAAGAGGTTGTGGTGTCAAGTTTGCGTAGTTAAGAAGCCACGAGCCGGAAGAAGTGTCGGGTTGAGAGTGTAGGCATGTACTGGTGACCTTTTTGGTATCGGAACTGATCCACCTGGAATCAGCCGTTTCATTACAGAGACGAAAACTTATATGATAGATCCAACCAGTATTGAAAAGAAGGTTCCTCATTCGCAGAAAATTAAAGTACCGACGTCAGTGGTAGACGTCACTAAAACCTCGGGGG
>SJYO01049755.1:59190498-59468855 GCA_006410555.1 Capra ibex | reverse complement strand
GAAGTGAAAGACGGTATTCCCACCACAGTAGACGTATAGACTCCAATAACTATAAAGAGGGTCGTTAGAACTAAGGTCGAACACGAAGAAGGTCGGGTCGTAAAGAGTACTACATGAGACGTATCTTCAATTTATTCGTCCCACTGTTATATGTCGGAACTACATGAGGAAAAGGATAAACCTTCGTCAGACAACAAGGTACAGGTCAAGATTGACAACGAAGGACTGGACGTATGTCTAAAGAGTTCTCCGTCCAGTCCACCAGACCATAAGGGTAGAGAAAGTCTTAAAAGGTGTCAAATAATACTAGGTGTGTCAGTTTCCGAAACCGTATCAGTCATTTCGTCTTTATCTACAAAAAGACCTTGAGAACGAAAAAGGTACTAGGTCGCCTACAACCGTTAAACTAGAGACCAAGGAGACGGAAAAGATTAATATTAACGTACAATAATAATCAATAATAATTAGAGAGTGACAGACTATTTAAATTGAAAAAGAAACTATACATACATATCCGTCTTTGTATCATGAATGTCCCAAGTCATGTAATATCCCATGAATGTCCCAAGTTTAGTGTCAAACACCAAAGTCCGTGGGTAACCCCTAGAACCTCTCACAGGGGGTACCTATTCCTCCCTGGACACACAATCAAGTGTCATCCGCTCCATGCCTTTGTCGGAGTCACAAGCAGTCGTCTACTGACCCACGTCTTCTGTTCCACGTGTGTGCGTGGACGTGTGTGTGCGCCCTGCGGACAAGTCGAGACCTTTTCCTGTGGAACGGTAAACGACACACCTACTTACACCCCCTGTAATGCGATTCACTTTGTTCGGTCCGTGTCTGTCTATGACATACTAGAAGGAATAGGCTCCTAAGCTGTCGTCGGCCTAGGTACCTTGGTCCGTCATCGCGTCACCAACGGACCCCCACCCCCTTTACCCCCCGACGACCAGTTTCACGTGCTCGAAGGGATAACCTAGATCCCTAGACTGTCGGTCGTGCCGCTAAGATCGACTGTCGTGACTTAACACACGAACTTCAAACGATTCTCTCGTGTAGAATTGACAAGAGCGGGCGTGTATGTCTTACCAAGATACATTCCACCACCAACACAAGTACTCGAACTACACCATTCGTGCAGTGACACATATGTATGTAATTTGGTAGAACATATGGAATTTTTCGGTGTGACACGTTGGATTTATATATGTCAAAAACAAACAGTCACTACGGAGTTATTTCCACTCCTTTTTTTTTTTTTTTTTCTTAGACGGACTACAGTCCCGAGTTTCGAGTCGGGGGACGAGACACGGGGGTCCAGACCCTCACTCGTTCCGAGAGTGTAGGACTGGGCAGTCCTCGGGACGGAAGGGGTGCCGGTGGAGGGACGACTCGCCAACTCCCCAGAGTCGAAGGGTTTCTCACATCGAAGTACCCGTCTACCTTGGTACCGAAATCAGTTCCTGAAGTTTACACACACGGGAACGGAGTTGTAGATATTTGAGTCTTTTTGTCTATTAGAGAAAAACATTGTAAGGACACCGTCTACCAACAGTATGTCTAATTGTACGTTTCTTGAGTCTTTCCGACAATTGTTTCGAGAAGTAAGATAAAATAAGGTGAAACGAATAATTCTCAAGAGGAGGAGGAACCCTGAAGGGACCGGCAGGTCACCAAGTCTAAGGAACGAGGGTCGTGTCCCCTGGACCCAAGTTAGAGACCAACCCCTTGATTCTAGGGTGTACGACACGTCGGTGTAATTTTCCAAAAAGGAGGAGGACTTTACTTTACACTTATTCTCTATATAATTAAACTTAAAAAGTAAAGTAAAGATTTGTTATTTCCTTATTTCACTCATCTTAGGTGTACCTATATACGTACAGTCACAACCTTCCGTGTACACAAGACTGAAGACGGGGAAGGGAGGAGTGGCTACAAACACTCTCCACAGGGATACCCGACCCACCGGCAGGACTTACGGAGGGAGGAGGACCCTTGCGCACGGGACCGGGTCCACCCCACCCTCCGGGAGGAACCCCGAGGACACCGGAGGACGGGGGGTGTGGAGTCAGAGAAAGGACAGGACACGAACGTCCCGCGAGCCTCTCCTCGGAACCCGACAGGGTCCAGGACGAGCCCGGGGCTGTGTCCCGTGACTACCTTTCTTTGTCAGCGGACACAACAGTCAATAAAAGGAGAGTGGTCGGAACGACGAGGAGAGACAGAGTGCCTCGCACACAAGGCAAGGTGGACAGTAGGGAGTAAGTCCTTCGAGATCACTGATCGGAAGTAGGTCTGGAGAGTCTGGACCTTTGGGAAGACTGGCCGTGTCCGGGGGAATGGAAGAGACGTCAAGGAGGAGGAGGAGACCATGAAGTCCGGGGAACTCTCGACGCGTCTAAGAGATCTTGGGTCTGGAAAGAGGAATCTCGGCGTGTCCTTGGGTAAGGGTATTTCGGGGGGACGTAAGGAAGTCCGTGTGGGGCCCCGAAGAGGACCCGGGACGTGGGTGGTACACCCATTTCGGCAGTTTCGTTAGTGCGGAAATATGAAAATAAAAGTTAATTTTTTCATTATTGTGAAACGACCTTTTTACAACTTTGTTATATGTCCCTCCTTCCATGTAGAGGGATTGAGAGAGAGGCTCTAGGATCTTTATGATTTCGACTTAAGTCAGAGACTTGGGGCCGTGACTCGATTTAGAGTCCCTGTCTCAAAACCCACCTCATCCTTTCTTGTCGGAATAACGTAACGGTCCGTTTCCCCTGTGTCGTCCGATTACGTGACTTGTAAGCCACAGAGCTGGACTCTCCCATAACTCAAGATATCGTCACCAAGTTTTTCCTGCAGTCGTCGAGTACCTGTAAGAAAACTAACCAACCACCCCTCCATTCACCCGTAGGTACAGTAGTGCGAATACTGAGGTTGGGTGGACCCCAGACGTCACGAACACCCGTCGCATGGTAATTGAGACGAGTGGACCATCCTTACAATCAAAGACGTTTTGTCGAGTCTCTACGACAACACTGGCACGTAGGGAACTTCCCCTTGGTCCTGGGACGTCCTTCCGCCGTGATAACAAAGAAAACTAACAAGGAGGGACCAGACACGTGGAGGAAGGAAGGGACTTATCGTCGATCGACAGACTTGGACGGACTACCTTGAGTCCCTTCCAGTACCTTACTTCGGGCAAAGGATATTACTTCTTCTCTCCTTCTGTCTTTCTGCAAACACGGGTCTTCGGGGCATCCGGGACGAGTCAAAGTCATACTGACGATTATTAATTCACACAAGAATCTGTAAAGATATACGTATACGTCCGTATATTTGAGAGACAAAAGAACAATAAATCGTCGTCTTGACAGTCGTGACATACTTGTCGGACGGCGAAGTGATAGTCGTACAGAGGTTTAAGAAAAATAACAGACATAACGTAAGATACCGATTAAGAATTAAATATATTGGAAAATAAAGGACTACTATATATAGAAGAGGGGTCGAAACACAGTAATACTTGTTCCAGTGGCTATTCCAAATGTATTTTGGGTAGTAAACTTTCATATATTAAGTCACCAATAATCATATAAATGTGACATTACGTTGGTAGTGTCGGTGGGTTCCTTTGGACATGGGTAATTCTTCAGCGAGGGTACCAAACGGTAAAAGAAGAGATCCCCTAGAAGGACTGGGTCTCTAGCTTGGGTGCAGAGGACGAAACTACGCATATAAGAGATGGTGACTCGGTGGTCCTTTGGGATGGTCCCCGACCCCCTCCCCGGCTACCTCTTACTGGTAATCATTTATGTCTAAAAGAAACCACCTACTACTTTTATAAGATTTTGGTCTGTCACCACTATCAACCTGTTGAGACGTTTACATATTTTTAGTGACTTAACCTGTGAAAATTTAAATTCCTACTTAAACTACCATCCACTTAATGTAGAGTCATTTCTATGATAATGTTTTTTTTTCAGTGAGAATCAAAAGCAAAGAAGATATAGAACCGTTGGTAATTACTTGAAAAAAAAGGAGAAACCCAAACGGAAAAAACATTTAAAATATACTTACCTTAGTATATTACACATCAGTAAACACGGACCGAAGAAAGTAAATCGTACAAAGGTCCAACATCAGACATAGTCATGAAAAACAAAAAATTACCGACTTATTGGAAGGTAACATACCTAACCGGTGTAAAAAAGGCGGGCAACTAAACAACTGTTTGTGAACCCAATAAAGAAGAAAGACTGATAGTATTCAGTACGAAGACATTTGTGAAACATCCTCGCAAACACATCTACTCTTCATAAACACATCTTCGTAAACATATCTATGTCTAAAAATAATTCAGACATGGAGTCTCACCTTAACAACCTAGTATCCGATTAAGACAACAAAGTGAAAAACTCTTCTCCTGACGTTTTGACAAAAGATTGGTCTACTTCGGGACCTGGGTAAGGACAATTACAGACAAGGGCAATTATATGCTCCCCAAGTTAAAGAGGCGTCGAAGGGGCCGTGAACAATCAAAAGGACACAAACTACGATCAGTAGGAACACCCAGACCCAATCATAGTGTACCACCAAGACTAAACGTAAAAGAGCTATCAATTACTATCACTCGTGAATCCAGAAACCCCATATACAAAGTAAAGACATAAGATAAAGTAACAAAGTGAGGGCAGAAATATTAAAGACAAGAGACGAACGCAACGTAGATCAAACGAAGATCAAAAAGTCAACCTCCTCATCCGACGACTAGAGAAAAGAAGAAATAAATTGTAAAGGTCGAAATTTAGCCGGAGATTCGTGACGAAAACGACGTAGAGTAATCAAAGCCTGACAACGCAAAAAGACGAAAAGGCAGAGTTACTTAAAAGATTAAAGGGAATACTAAAGAAAAAACTGAGTAATAAATAAATCCTCACGGTAAATTAAAGGTAAATAAAGACTTAAAGGGTTTAAAACAAGATGAAAAGTAAAAAAAAAGAGAAAATCTTTTAGTAAATAAAGAAATAAACCCCGACGCGACCCAGAAGTGACGACGTGCGTCCCCGACGACGGATCGACGTCATGAGCCCGAAGAGCCACACCGTCGAAGAGAATGACTTCTCGTGTCCGAGATCCCACGTGCCGGAAGTCATCAAGGCCGCGCACCCGAATCAACGGGACACCGTACATCTCAGAAGGGGTTGGTCCCTAGTTTGGACACAGGGGACGTGACCGTCCGTCTGAGGGTTGGTGACCTGGTGGTCCCTTCCGGAAAAGACATAAAGATTAAAGTCAGACCATTTGAATAACTCTGCACTGAATACCGACTAGCACCACCAGATTGGACCTCTTACAAGGAACACGTGAACTCTTAAACATAGGACGAGAGCTACCCATCCGTACACCATACACACACACACTCCAAAACAACCAAATATCATAACAGTACAGAAGATAAAGGAACGACCACGGGTATAAAATACTAACTCCTTGTACACAAAGTGTCTCATCTCCTCAATTTTGTCGTATGAGTTCCAGTAGGTCAAGTTCCCAGGGGTTGGAGTCTCAGACTACGGACTACTAGACTCCACTTCGACTACATTATCGTTACCTTTATTCCACGTGCCATCTACATTACTCGAACTTGCTAGGGGTTTGGTGAGGGGGGAGGGGCGACCTGGGGCCAAGCACCTTTCTAACAGACACGCTTTGGTGAGGGACCACGGGTTTTCCAACCCTTGGCGACGAGATCATTCAGCCTCTCACTCTGAACCCATGCGTACGAACGTACAAACAACCCGACGTGACGTGTCTGGATGTTCGGGACATGAGCGGGTCGAAGGTCTAGGTTCTTTCTCGGACCTCAGTCGTGGTCTCCGTAACCACCAAATTACCTACCCCCAAATGTGCAGACTTCGTCCCGGGACCTCGCTGTGCAGGGACACACACCACCTGTCGCCCGTCCTGAACCCCCGTCAGAAGTGAAGACTCCCCTTCCCTCTACTGGTCATCATCCCCTCAACTACAGCTACCTGAGTAATCAATGACCCCGTTGACTATCTCCCCGTACGGGGAGTGACGAGGTGATTATTCGAAAGTGATCGACCCCACCCATATCTACTCCCAGTGAGTGTAGTCCTCGTACATCTACTTCGGTGGGTCAGTCCGTTCCCTACCTGTCTCTTGTTCCCTCGTCGGTGGACCTCTCCGGACCGGTGCGTGACGGGATGAGACGTGGGACTCGCTGGGAGTGTCAGGACCGGACAGGCAGAAGACGCTATAAGGGTCCCAGTCCACACGACCTCCGTGACGTGGGTCTGTGGTGTTTGGATCACGTCTGTCGTCGTCGGTCCCACAGCGCTCCTTCCGCAGGTCATACGATTCCTGTGAGGAAACAGTGCCACACCCGTCTAAGACCTCGGTCCACGAAAGTCCCAGTCACCGACGGTGCGGGACCGGCAATATTCCTTTCAGGCCGGTGGGGGTGCCCCTCCCCTCCGGGTCAAGATTACCTTCGTAAGACCACCGGAGCGGTCCTCAGTCGTCAGTCTCCTGTCCGACGGTCGGGCACAACACATCCCACGGCAATCTCCACTGGGGAATCCAGAAAGATTTGTCTTTTGTTAATTAGGGTAAGGTGAGGTCTGTCGGGTCGGGTCCCTTGAGTGTCCACCAGTCAGCATACCACTAGGAATGACTACCCCAGGAAGACTGCATGACCGGGCACCCTGTCCTTCCACCTCCCAGAAAGGGGTGGTACTGGTATCAGAGGTCCAACCGTGTCATCGACCAACTGAAAAGTACCCTCGGGTCTCCTCCGCCTACTAACGTAGAGTGACCTCTGGGTCGTCAATCCGAGTAAAGTGTCCCCCCACCCAACGACGAGCCAGGAGCTTATCTGAAGGAGGGAGTCTGCTCCCTACTCTACATTCTGTGGGCTGTTCATGTCGTGTCCCCTCTCGCACTGGTAATTCGGTTGTGTTCGTCACTGGGGTCGACTCTGTTGTGGCGGACCTTGAGAGCTTGGGTGGACGGTCGTGTCCTCTGGGTTCTCTGCGTCCAAACTAGGGACCCAACCCTTCTAGGGAACCTTCCCTTTCACCAATGGGTGAGATCATAAGAACTGACCTCTTGGGGTACCTGTCTCCTCGGACCACCCAATACCAGGTGTCACAACGTTTCTCAACTTATACTAACTTCGCTGAATCGTACGTCAAACGTCATATCAAGTCTTTTGGGACGTCATTATATTCTTGTACAGATTTTGGGGTAAATGTTACCGGTGGTTAAAAATGGAACCTGGTACGAACGGTAAAAATGGAGACTTGGTACGACGAAGTAAAACCGAAAGTTTACGTAAGGGAAGGAGTTACCGGTTTCACTCACTCGTTATATACAGACTTTCCGGTGTTTCGTCCGACGAGACCAGGCACTTCCGCTTCAATGTGGCACATATGCGGTCTTACTGAAGGAGTACGGAGTCATGTACGTCTAAAAGGTAACAAAGGGGAAAACCAGTGTTTAGAAGATCATCTTTCGTGACTACTAGTTTTTATAAACAGGACACTACAACCCCACGATCGAGGGTGGGGACCAAGTCTAGTCCAGGGGGCCAAGATCCGGAGGAAGTATAAGTGGACCAGTAAGTGCGACCCCTTTTCGATTGGTCTAGAGCCTTGTCCGAGTCTCCATACAGTAACCCCTTTGTGAAGAAATATCCGAGACGTAGCATAGGGACTATGGGTCAACAGTGCCATGTACACGGAAATCGTCGTCTGAACTTCTTCGTCACAATGTGCAGTACTCGTCAATATGGGACACTGTTAAAGTGATCCATTAAAAGAGAGGTAGGGGTCCACCGAGTCGCCATTTCTTAGGCGGACGGTTACGTCCTCTGCACCGAAGCTAGGGATCCGACCCTTCTAGGGGACCTCATCCTTTACCGTCGGGGGAGGTTGTGAAGACGGACCTCTCAGGGTACCTGTTTCCTCGGACCCTCTGATGTCAGGACCGCCAGTGGTTCTCAGCCTGTGCTGACTCACCGATTTGTTTTGTCGTAGTACCGTTTTCATGTCGATCGTGTTATTGGGAGTATTTATGTCTGGAGTCGAGTGTCTCAATCTTAACTTATAGGTGACTTTATACCGTGACAAGACAGATTTTACTGGTAGAGGTGGTTCGTGTCGGTTAATTTTGGTCAGGTAAACGTTTTATTTAGACCGGTCAACGGGCGGATCCGAGGAGACTAAACCAACCCCCCCCCGTTGCTTTAGGAGTTCTCAAGAGTAAGGGTTCTGTACCAATAAAGATCTCAAATAGATTTTCGAAAAAAAAAAAAGGAAATGAAAATCTCTAGTGTTTTCCGATTGTAAGGTCTCTCAGGTCCATCTAGTAAAATTAAAGCTTCTGTATTATGGTCAGGGAGGATCTTTCGACGGAACCCACGACACACGAGTCAGGTCAGGGAGGATCTTTCGACGGAACCCACGACACACGAGTCAGTGCAGTCGGGGAAACGCTGGTCCCTAGTCCTTCATTTGGGTGCAGAGGACGTAACCGTCCGTCTAAGAATGGTGACCCGGTGGACCCTTCGGGTCTTACGACAACTATCGAATTGGTTACTGTTTTCCGAGTGACACTATGTTATCGTCTTGATACTTCTCCGGTGACAAGAGGTCTCGTGAACCGTCGGGGGTAAGTCGTTCTAACCGAGGGACCCTAAGGGGACATTGAAACCTCGCGACGGGGTGGGGGGCCGGGGGTGGTACGATCGTCTGTCCGGGGGTCTGAAAGGTAGAGGGTAGGACATAAAGGACTGTAGAACTGTAGAGTCACGAGTGTCCTCAGAGGAGTCAAAGGACCGACGAGGCAACTAACAACCCGACGTGGACGAACTGGGTTCACGTTCGCGTTCCTGGTTCCCTCTCGGACCACAGTCGTTCTCTCTGTAGCCACCAAATTGCGTACCCCCCTAATGTGTGACTTCGACTCAGGACCTCGCTGTGGGGTGGTACACGTCGCCTGCCACCCGACCTGCACCACCGCCGGAAACGAGGGGTCCCCTTCCCCCACAACAGTCAGGGTCCCCTTAGTCACAGTCCACCCGAACAAACAATGGTCCCTTTGGTCAATCTCCGCGCACGGGGAGTGGTGGGGAACCTACTCGATAGTAGTCGACTCCGGACCCCGTTCATGACCCGACCGGGTCTTCAAGTGACAATGCCTTTTCGGGCCTACTGGAAAAACCGGTCGGGTTATGTTTGCTCCCAGTGAGGAAAACCCTCCCACATCTGCGTCGTCGGACCAGTCCGTCCCCGACCTGTCTCTCGTCCTCTTGTCGGCAGAACTCTCCGGACTGGTACCACAAGAGCCCCGTGAGCCCCGTATTAGTCCAAGAGTCGTGACTTGAAGAAAGTCTTCAATAAAAGGAAGTAAATGATTAAACGAAAACTGAATTTAAGAAGAACGTATGTAAAAGACAAGCACACACACACACAGACTCTCTCTCATATATGACTTTTCAATCAACGGACACATTAAATTTTTTCATAAAGAATTCTAAAATTAATCTGAATCTGACAATTGTACTTTTATAAAGAAGTTTTCAGAAAGTAATTCTCGGGGTTCAGGAAGGAAGGGAGAAACAGGTTCAGGTATTTTAAACTCTAAAGGTCTTAGAGTCAAAGGAGAGATTACTAAAAGTAAGTCCAAATTGGAAGTGTTAAGTAAAATTCAACTTTCTACGAACTTTGCCAAATTAATTCGGAGATTGCCACATCATTAACTAAATAATAAAACCGGAGAGAAATATTGTACTTCGAAGGATTCAGGAGACCAAATAAAATATCGGAAAATTAGAGAAAACGACTACAACCTTCACCAGACGTTTTCTTGAAAAGTAAAAAAGAAGGAAGAAGGATTCGTTTAGAGACCGAGACGAGGTCCTTTTTTTACAAAGATTACCTGGTTCAAAGAAGAAGGAGACACACAAACACACTCATTTATTTTCTTACACACGTGTACTTACACACCAACACAGACACTCACATACACCGCACTTACCCCCACACTACCCGCTCACACACACACTACCCGCTCACCCACACACTACCCACTCACACACACACTACCCACTCACCCACACACTACCCACTCACACACACACTACCCACTCACACACACACTACCCACACACACACTACCCAACTCATACATACACACTACAACTGACACACACTACCCAACGCACACATACACTACTCATACACACATACACTACCTATCACAATCAGACTACCCTCACACACACACAGTACCCACTCACACACACCTCCACATACATATACTACCCACACACGCACACTATCCGCTCACACCCAGACTAACTTCATACACTTACACCCAGACTACTCACATACACACTACCCATCCACACACACTTAAACACACACACACACACACACACACACACTCTACCCACTAACACACACTACCCGGTCACACATACACTATCCACCCACGTCCAAACTACTCTCACATACACACTACCCATCCACACACACTACTCGCACACACACACACACACACATACTCTACCCTCACACACACTCTACCCACTTACACACACTACCCACTCACACATACACTACCCACCCACGTCCAGACTACCCTCACACACACATTACCCACTCACACACACACTCTGCCCACTCACACACACTACCCACTCATGTCCAGATTACCCTCACAACACTCTACCCATCACACACACTACCCACTCACACATACACTACCCACCCACGTCCAAACTACCCTCACATACACACTACCCATCAACACACACTACTCACACACACACACACTCTCTACCCACTCACACACACTACCCACTCACACATACACTACCCTACCCATCCACGTCCAGACTACCCTCACACACACATGACCTACTCACACTCACACACACTACCCACTCACACATACACTACCCATCCACGTCTAGACTACCCTCACACACACATTACCCACTCACACACACACTCTACCCACTCACACACACTACCCACTCATGTCCAGATTATCACAACACTCTACCCATCACACACACTACCCACTCACACATACACTACCCACCCACGTCCAAACTACCCTCACATACACTACCCATCCACACACACTACCCATCCACACACACTACTCACACACACACACACTCTCTACCTACTCACACACATTACCCAGTCACACATACACTACCCACCCTAGTACAGACTACTCTCACACACACACTACCCACTCACACACACTACCCACTCATGTCCAGATTATCCTCACAACACTCTACCCACTCATCACCCAGTCACACATACACTACCAACTCATGTCCAGACTACCCTCACACACACATTACCCACATATACTACTCACACACACACACTCTACCCACTCACACACTACCCACTCACACATACACTACCCATCCACGTCCAGACTACCCTCGCACACACATTACCAACTCACACACACACTCTACCCACACACACTACCCACTCATGTCCAGATTACCCTCACAACACTCTACCCATCACACACACTACCCACTCACACATACACTACTCACCCACGTCCAAACTACCCTCACATACACACTACCCATCCACGCACACTACTCACAAACACACACACACTCTCTACCCACTCACACACATTACCCAGTCACACATACACTACCCACCCACGTCTAGACTACCCTCACACACACATTACCCACACACACTACTCACACACACACACTCACTCACACATACATTACCCATCCACGTCCAGATTACCCTCAAACACACATTACCAACTCACACACACACACACACTCCACCCACTCACACACACTCCACCCGCTGACACACACTACTCAGTCACACATACACTACCCACCCTCGTCCAGATTACCCTCACAACACTCTACCCACTCACACACACACGTGCGAACAAGTGGGACCACCTCCACCCCTGCGACCGGAATGGGATCCTCCCTAAACGTACCCAGAGGACTCTCGACCTAAGGTCAAGAAGGCAGCGAGGGGGAAAGCCTACAAATTGTCCTGGAGAAGAGCGAAAGGAGAGAAGGGGGGGCGGGGGGGCGGGGAAGAACTAGACAGGATATTGACGGGGACAACATAGGGACCCGCGACTGTGGTAAGTGACAGAGAAACAACGACGGACCCGAGGACCCCTGATGTGCAGTCTCTCCGACTGACAGTCCGGACCGTCTCAGTCACGAGGTGTGAAAAGGATTTAAGAACTTGACCACACCGGTATCTACCTCGACGTCTCGTCCTCGACCGCCCGACCGAAATAGGGACAAAAATCTGTCTCACCTTAAACATGAGGGATGAAGAGATGACCGGAAAAGCCACACACTCTACAAAATTTTACTTCTTTAGCTCCTCTTTCACGGAATTACTTGTTCTTACACACATGCAACTCTTTAGCGTGCTAGAGTGTCACCTGTCCGACCCTCCCATTATCACAGAAGTCTCTGCCGGGCTCAGTCGTATAAGTACTGACCTCGACCTAATTCCTTGGTAACGGTAAATAGGAAGTGAAGAATTCACGACACGAGTCGTAAAATTACCCGACGAGAAATAAATTATCGTTGAAAAATATTTTATCACCAAAGCACAAATAAAAAACACAATCCGTGACTCCGACCCCCGAGTCAAAGAAGGGACCACCAGGCCACCGATTCTAAGGTGTGAGGGTTACGTCCCCCGGAACCCAAGTCAGGGACCAGTCTCTTGATCTAGGGAGTACGGTGTTGATTTCTAAGGTGCACGACGTCGATTCTGGACCGTGTCGGTTTATTTATTTTAGTTTATAATTTTATTTTCCATATGTCAGAAATAATTTTTTCTTTCTTCGACTCCGACCACTTAAACTTGGTCCAGCCGAATTGAGGGCCGGTGACAAGAGTAGTCACACCCAGAACTAAAGTAAGGGTGCAGGTCTTGCCTGGGTTCCCAGTGTACCGAGTCGTCTTTTTGGGGCCCGGCCTTTCTTCCTTGGGTCCAGGGTCGGAGCGGGTCAAGTCGCCGTTCAAGACCTTTTACACGGTTCAGGGAGCTTGGAAACCCAGGAACTAAAGAAGAGGGTAACTCCTCAATGTAAACGACGTAGATAGAGTTCCAAAAGTACTTCTATTTTACTCTATTATCGACCCTTTCACGGAGTGTCTGAACTCACTACATGTGCATTTCCCGAATACAATAATCTAAAAACTATTACAGCTCTAAAAAAAAGTATTACGAGTGCAACAGAAAACTAATTCAAATTTATTGCGGTCGACCAAGAAAGACAGGGAACGACCAAGTCCGGAACCTAGACGTTCCTACTAAAAGACTGACACTCCTCCAATAGGGGTCTGACCTAGACTCTGCCTGAGCTCCACGTGGTACCGAGTGGAGAAGGAAGGACCACCTTTGAACCCTGCATCCTTTACTGAACAAAAGATTGACGAAGGAAAGAACAATACTTTTCTGAAACAAGTCATCGAGTTAACATAGGTTGAGAAAAGTTGGGGTACCTGACGTCGTGTGGTCCGAAGGGACAGACAACACCAGGAAATTACCTGACCTTGGACCGCCAGACCTCAACTGCTATTCTTTCACTCTCTCTCTCTCTCTCTCCCTCTCTCTCTCTCTTTGTGCCCCTGGGTTCGAGACTACCTCGTTCCCACGAAATAATCGTCTTTACATCCGAATATATAGAAATCATTCTACTAATGAGTCGATAATGTGTCCTACTTTAAAATAGTTATCGGTGTTATACCTATCAGATTATGTATGTTCCAACGACTGTGACTTTTCTCAGTGACGTACAGAGTAGAATACTGGAGTCAGGACTCTTAACGTCCGTCGAGATGAACAAGGGTCTTATCCTTAACTATTCCTTGTCTCTTAGGAACTCTTTATCTTTTGTCGTACGTCCTGAGGAGGACACTTTACGAGGGCCGTGGTCAGAAAGTGACAGAGGACCTCAAACGAGTTTGAGTATAGGTGACTCAACTAGCACCAGGGATTGGCAGAGTAGGAGACGGCAGGGGAAGAGGAGGACGGAAGTCAGAAAGGGTCGTAGTCCCAGAAAAGGTCACTCAGTCAAGAAGCATAGTCCACCCGTTTCATAACCTCGAAGTTGAAGTCGTAGTCAGGAAAGTCACTTATAAGTCCCAACTAGAGGAATTCCTATCTGACCAACCTAGAGGAACGTCAGGTTCCCTGAGAGTTCTCAGAAGAGGTTATGGTGTAAAGTTTTCGTAGTTAAGAAGCCACGAGTCGGAAGAAATACCAGGTCACGAGTGTAGGCATGTACTCTGACCTTTTTGGTGTCGAAACTGTACATACGGAAGATACCTCATACGTGACACGGAGGTCGTGACGGGGTCTAGGACACCCTGAACTTCGACTTTTCCGTCGAGTGTGGAGTCCCACACACTAGCTACCACCCCCTTCCCTTCGTGTCAGTCCTTTACCACACCGTCTCAAACATGTTCGCACACGGAGTGTGTCGTCGCCAGACATAGGGGGTCGTGACTGACAGAGTGTCTCCTACATGACCCTAAAGTTGCCCCGGACTTCACAATCACAAACGTTGCCCTAAACCTAAGACTAGCCCTACGTTCTACCCCTCGTCATGTCCATCCATTTTTTCTCTGTCCACAGTAGAGGCGTATAAATCCCTCCGGAACCTGCAACGGGGCTCACTCACCCACCACCCTCCTCTCTCCCTCGTTCGTGTCACGACACACACACACACACACACACATAAACGTGCGTATGAACACACGTACACGTCCCAACTTGATACACGATTCCCCGGACTTTTCGGTCCAGACTCCGTTTGACGACTCAGGACCCCGTTTGACAAGTTCCTGGCACCCTTCAAGATCACGTTCACCCGCCGTCACTCTGTTTCCTACCTCCGGTTCTCTCTGGTCTCGCCTTCCGCCCACCGACTCTACCACCCGCCCCCACACCCACGTGCCTCTCCCCCAAATGACCGTCTGTAGAAATCCTGTTTTAGGTCTCAAGCCACCGTGGACTCATGTCCCTAAGTCCCTCCTCCTGCTCCTTGACCTCGAAGGAGGCAACTCTACGGTAGTGCACACGGTCATCTCCACGGGCCCAAAAGGAACGAGTCAAGGTCCTAAGAGGCGAGAAAACATGGTACACCCATCGACTACCGTCGTCGAGCAAAAACCACGAATTTAACAAGGTTCAAGTAAATACTTTTAAAGCAAAAATCGATCGATTAACCTGAACGACGACGATTCATTGAAGTCAGCACAGGCTGAGACACGCTGGGGTCTTTGCCGTCGGGTGGTCCGAGGAGGTAGGGACCCTAAGAGGTCCGTTCTTGTGACCTCACCCAACGGTAAAGGAAGAGGTTACGTACTTTCACTTTTCACTTTCACTTGAGCGAGTCAGCACAGGTTGAGAATCGTTGGGGTACCTGACGTCGGATGGTCCGAGGAGGTAGGTACCCTAAAAGGTCCGTTCTCATGACCTCACCCCACGGTAACGGAAGAGACTTAACCAGAACTCCTAGACTTAATACCTACACCAGTCTACATTCTAATCGAAGCAGTGGTAGTACAATCTCCAAAGGGTTTCGAAAACCCCAGTTAAAATACAAAAGAGGAACTGTCGTCTAACGTGGGACGATCAACTCAAGTCAGTGGTTCCAAACGCCCCGCGGACGACCCACCTTGCGGCCCAGTCACGACCCCCTATGTCTGGCGAGAGTCCAGACCGGCCGGCCCGACACGATGGTGACGTGACGCTCCCCCACCGCGGGTACCCACCACGCCGACGTCGCACGAGACGTGTAGAGGTACCTCGCCTGAGACCCATGGGACGTCGCTACTCACGACTTGGACTTCGACTCTACCTCCCGTGCCGAGGGCGTTCCGAAGATGTAGACGAGTCCTAACGGCTACGGCCACCATGTCACCTATCCTTAGGCGGACGGTAACGTTCCCTGGGTCCAAGCTAGGGACCAGACCCTTCTAGGATGTACCGTACCTTGTCCATTTCGGGTCCTCGGCGCTCAGGACTCGGACTCGAGATCTCCAACTCTCGACGTCGAGGACTTCGGTCGCACGGATCTCGGACACGAGACGTTGCCCCCTGCGGTGGCGGAGCCCTCCGGACGCGTGGGTCGTGACCGGAGTCGGCCTCTTTTGACGCCGACTCCTGGGTCGTGTTGGCCTTTTGCCCCAACGGTCGAGGAACGTTTAGACCCCAAGGGTCCCGGTGGGTGTGACACAGTCAATCCATGTTTAACCCCCTGGGTTTCCTGAGGGAGCCCAAGTGATCAGAAGATCTTACTGAGTGTCTTGAACCCTTTCGAGACATGAACCTTCTGTCAAGATTTGTTTTTCCCACGTCCAGTCTCGTCCGGCTTCCGCCACTACGGTCGCACGCCAACCCCCGGGCCCCCAAGGTCTGTGCCCCAGAAGACACGCGGAGGTGGGGGGTACCACAGGACCTACGGCGACAGAAGAACGTCGATACAATGTGTTGTCCTGAACCCTCACAGAGGTCGGTCTCTGTGAGTGGGTGCAGGCACCACAGGTCTCAAAAATACCCCAAACTGTTGTGGGTGGACGCACTGACCGGGGGTCAAGGTCGAGGGGATCCTCCAGTCTGGACTGGAGTGGACAGTGTCTCGGGGTCTTTGTTTGGGGGTACATCTGGACACCGGTTCGGGGGTCATGTGTCCGTGACGCCAGTCCGGACGGAAGGGCCCCGGACCCCCGGTGTGCACACCGGTTCCCGCCTCCCGTCTGGAGACATGCCTACGTCGGGGAAGAGGTGACGTGCCGACGTAGGAGTCCTATACAGTCCCCTCCCGGAGACAGACGTCCCGTCCCGCGCCCCGTCATTTGCGTAAAGGACTCGAGTCGTCCACACTGTACGCCACCCGCCAAATGTCGGAGAGGCGAGTAAGACGAGGAGGTCGATAATTGCGACGAAGTCATTCGAAGACAACATTTCTTATTAGTCTTCCTTTCAAAATTACCGAGACTCCATTTACCAAACAGGAATGAGCCGTGCAAGGAGAGGAGTGGAGGGAGGGGTCGGAGGGCATGCGTCACCGACCCGGAGGACAGGGGTGTCGACAGTAAGAGGACGATTTTAGAGTTCCGGCTGTCCCCTCGAGTAAGGGGTTGTTCGGCTCGTTCTATCTCCGTTCGTCACTGCCACATAGTCCGACCGGTGGGGCCGGTACCTTCCGAGACCGAACCTCGAGATCCAGTTCCTCCTGGACGGAATCGGGACGTCGAGTCACCTTTGGGGCGAGGACTTTCTCGAGGGGACAGAGTCGGGGGGAGAGACTCAAGGACTCCGGGGGTGTAGGCTCGTCCGCGGAGGCAGTCTCGGGCGTAGCAGAGAGACGTGAAGGGGACGTCTCGGAAGGACGGGAGGAGAAGACGGGGACACTGAAGAGACTGACTAAACCCTCGGGTCCACTGGGGGAATTTCCCAGGAGTGCCACTGTCGTCCCCCGTGACACCCACTACGAAAGAACCCGTGTTGGCGTCCCTCTCGTCCTCCCTGGGGCTTGTGTAGTATTAACGTGTCTACTGGTAAGGGGGTTCTACCACGATCTTGGATCCTAGGAAGGAGACGGGACTACAAGTCTATGTTTCTACCGACCGACGACTGTACGGTACGGAATCGGTCTGTCTTCCGAGAGGTCTCTACCGTCCCGTCGGTCCGACACGGCCGGTCCCGTGGAGAGTTTAGTGTAGGGGATTCTGTCGTGAGGTGGACGGATGTTGCCGTCCTCCGGGGGAGTCGGACGAGTGGGTAGAATTAGGGGTGGAAGGAAACCTCTACCTACGGAATTTTTACTTACAATTAATTCTTCTTTATTCTCCACTTTTTACTAAACTTTGAACGAGGTTTCGTCGAGACTACTACTGTAAATTTAGGAGACCAGAGGTCTTTTGAACTTTTTATAACAGAGATCGGGATATTAGAAACCGAAATCTAACGTTAATAAAAACAGAGAAAAGGTAGTCTCGTTAAACCTGGATTATTAGTGCTACCGAATTAATCAGTCTTATCAACACATTGAGTAATTCTGGTACTTTTCGATTCGTCGGAAACTCTTGGGAAACGTCTCTGTCAGGAATCGTTCAAAGACTCTTGATCAAAAGTCACCTTTACCACCAAAGATTCCTCGGACCAAACACTCGACCTCGACTGTCAGTGGCGAATTTTGGGAGGAGTGAAATACCTTCTCCGTGTCCCGTGTCCAAGACTATTTAATTATAAACATTTAGTGTACTAATGTCTTAACTGACACATTATCGTGTCTCCACGTCTCTACAATCGTGATTTACTAACAAACGTCGACGAGTAAAGACCTTGACGAAGTTCGAAAGGAAAAAAATTGTTTTACACCCTTCGCTTTCACAATCAACGAGTCAGGACAGGCTGAGAGCCGCTGGGGTACCTGACATCGGACCGGTTCGTAGGGGCAGGCACCTTAAGAGGTCCGTTCTCACGACCCCACCACCCATCGGTAGGGGACGAGGTCCCCTAGAAAGGGTGCAACCCCACCTTTGATCTGGAGGACGTGACGTCCACCTAAGACACGGTACACTCGAGGGGCACCTTTGTCTGTACAAAGGCGCGAACCTTTGGTTCGTGTACCGGGTGGGACAGCGGAAGACACTGGGGTGTCACGGGAGACCAAAAGGAGGCGTCTCAAAAGCCAGTACTTCTCCTTCTCTCCGTCCGGGTTCCCCAGGTGCTTCTTCGGGTCGGGGCTCCTCCTCGACCGCCTCGCGTCGCGGGACGGGCCGCGCCTGCCACGCGCCCGGGGGCTCCTCCCCCCGTCGGACCTCACGTCGTTCACGACGGCGTTCAAGAGGTTGGGCGCGGTCGAGGCGTTCGTGTAGACGTAGTAGCACGACTTGGACCCGCTCCGCCTCCCCCTGCGTCCATTCTCGCGTGGGGCAGAAAAATTTGGTCGACAGAGTAAACTTGAAAAAAAAAAAAAATTTCTAAAATTTTGATTAAAATAAATGAGGAAATTAATACCGGCACGACCCAGACGTAACGACGCGCCCGAAAAGAGATCGACGCCTCGCGTCCCCGATGAGAGATCAACCCCACGTCTCCCCGAAGAGTAACGCCACCCCCCGAAGAGAACAAGACCTCGGCACAACAGCCCGGGTCACTCGTCTTTCCGGCTCCAATCCTACGAGCTCGGGGACACTCACTTGAACTGAGAACGGGGACACTCAGAGCTCGGGGACACTCACCGGTCACGAGAACTTCTTGTATGTCCTATGGTCCACGACGGAAGTCCACTCTCGAGCCGTTCCGAAGCCGAGACTTCGCCGAAGACTCTCCGACTTCTCTCGCACGAGCACTCACTCTGTCAGAGGGTCTGTGGGCAGATCCTCCTCCCTTTGTCTTTCCCGGAGACGGCACCCGAGACAACAGCAACAAACTAAGAACGTTGGTCAAAGTTTCAAAAGTTTCATACAGATTCTTCCATCTTTCAAGAATGACAAAACACGGTCCGATTCATAAAATGGAGATCTCATCCTTTACCGTTGGGTGAGGTCATAAGTACGGATCTCTTAGAGTACCTGTTTCCTCGGATCGCCCGATGACAGGTACCTCAGCGTTTCTCGTCCTGTGAGGACTCGTTGACTCGTGTGTGAGTGCAGTACACCCGAGACCAAGTTCCACACCCGAAACCTGAAACCGACGGACCTAAACTTAGCTTCGAGGTCATGAATGATTGAAATAGGTCGAGATAAAAGGAGGAGACATTTTACCCTTATCTTTGTCGTGATCGATCAAACCAACGAACCTCCTAAGTCACTCTGTCCTGAAAGATGTCACGAATCTTCTCGTGGACGGCAAAGTTTGCGGGGGCTCGAACGATCGACAGTGACAAGAAGAGTCGGGACCCCCGTGTCACGGCGACGACGGGAAGGACACAGTGTCCATTCTCGCGAATCCGTGATTCCTTGCTTCGTCAAATGGGTCGCAGAAAATCAATCTTTCGCTAGGAGGACCGGAAACTTGGGTCTGACAGACTCAGACTTGGGGTCAAGAAGTCAGGATCTTCGTGGAGGGTTGTCACTTCGTTCCGGGAACCAAACATTTTAAGATCGTGCAATTACGACGCTTTCTAACTGCCACCCTCCTCTTCCCCTGTTGTCTCCTACTCTACCAACCTACAGTAGTGGTTGAGCTACCTGTACTCAAACTCGTTCGAGGCCCTCAACCACTACCTGTCCCTCCGAACCACACGACGTCAGGTACCCCAACGTCTCACTCGCTGACTTGACTTGACTTGACTCGTGTAATAACTCCCTTACGTGGTGGATTACCCGGGGGGTCCACCGCGATCCCCATTTCTTCAGACGGTTCCGTCCTCAGAACCCAAGCTAGGGACCCAGTCCTCCTAAAGGACCTCCTTCCGTACCGTTGGGTGAGGTCATAAGAACGGACCTCTTAGGTCACCTATCTCCTCGGACCGCCCGATGTCAGACACCCCAGCGTCCCTCAACCTTTGCTGACTTCACTGAATCGTACCAGCGTGCGTGGTGGATTCTAAGTAGTCTGTAGCTCAACCACCGGTTCCGAGTAACGGTTGTGGACACGGTCAACATCTTGGGTATTTCACGAGAAAGGAAATTTCTTGACGAGAGTCCCACTGGTGTACTTGAGAATGATCCGACGTCCCCGACAACGTTTATTGTCTGTTCCTAAGTCCGCTCTACTCCGTTACCCCACCGTCGGTAGGATTCTGTCTCACACTCACGGGCGGCACACCCCTCGCCTCCGCCCCTCGGGTCACCAAAACCCCCTTCGTCACAGAACGAAGTCTCGGGGTCCACGAGACCGTCTGTGCGTCTTTAAGTCGTCACTCTACCGAACCCCTCCCTCCCCGTCCTCGAGTGCCGTGACATGGGTTCCACGGCCAGGGGTCGCGCGAACAAGGATGCCCTATACCAGTACCTCCCCGAGGGGCAGGACACACAGAGTGTGCACGTGTGTACGTGGGGGCGCAAAGGACGTCACTGGGAATCACCAGCAGTGTCGCATCAGACTCCCCGGTCGAGATCGGGGCCAACTCTTAGACAAGACTAAGCCACGGAGGGGTACCGACCGAACAGGACAGTCGGGGGAGACCCTCTGGGGACCCGAAAGACGTGCCGGCACCAATCTCTAACCCATTAAAGGGAGAAACCGCTGCGGTCTGTAAGGCCGAGGGAGGAGGGTCCGGATCCTCATTGACTCTCCGAGTCAGGACAGGTACCCCCATGGGAGGGGAGGGTGGCGGGGTCCGACACGACGGGGGCCACAAAGAAGGACTCTGGGTGAGACCACAGAGGGGGTGCGTCGTCTCACGTCCGAGAAGTGGACCCATAAGTCTCCAAAGCGTCTCTCTCAGAAAGGACCTCGAGACACCGTAGTAAAAAGGTACGTGATACTATGTAAAAGGTAACAAACACGACTGCTTGTCACCACGTAGATTACTTTCAATCTCACAAAGGAACCAAAAAAAAAAAAAAGACACTATTTATAATGAACTTATTTATAAGGGAATACATGTACACACGTAAACACATACACATATATGTACATACAATAAAAATATCCCATTTAAGGACTTTCATCTTGATGACCCGGCCTTTCACATAACGTAAAACGGTCAAAGGGAGGATCTTTCGTGTCCGGTCAACGCCAAGGTCCACAGGTTTTCATGGTTAACCCACAATAGTAAACAAAAGAAAAAATTATGGACATTTCTATATTTTTTATGATTCTTCTTTCATTTTTATCACGTGTCAAAGTGACGGATCCACATTAAAGATAATGTGACATACATTCTCACTTCTCTCTGGATGTAAGACACATACAAGTGTATGTAAAAAGTCCTTAACTCCAGTACGTATTACAAGACACAAGAAAAAAGTACGTCAAGTACCTCGCCTATTAAAAAAGTGCAGTCCATAAAAAGGAAGGTGTTCGACAAACAGAGTGAAGGATACAACGTCTGCAACAAGAGTCATGAACATGGGGAGAAGCGAGTATAGGAAGAGTGTCGCCGTGACATCTGTGATAACAGTACGGGTGAAGTATCTGTCTCTCGACTCCGTCTCGGTAGTCCTCAGACGGTCGCAGTGTGTCGGGCAGTCCCGGCCTCGACACGAGACTCGAGTGTGCCAGACCGACGTCCCAGACACGACGACTAACGCTACGAGACGAAAGACTGCTTTCTCAGTCATTTACCTCTAAAAACAATAAAAATTTCCGACGTGTCGTAAAGTGACACACACACCCGGAATTCAAAAGGAAGTAGCCAGAGGTCAACTAGCTGTAACTTATGACAAATTTTAAAAAGAGGAACTAATTTTTTGTCTTTCGTTTTTTTGATGAGTCCACATATCAGAACTCGGATGTTAAAATAAGATAATAATAATATAAAACATGAACACGGAAGCAATAGAATCCATTTATAGATCATTACATTAAGGGTCTGATTATCCCGTAGAAAATCCAGTGTATAACATAATAAGGTACATATAAGTCTTGTCTATTAGGTATCTCTGTCTCCTGTCAACCATTAATGGTCCCCAACCTCCTCTCCCCTCCTACCCCTCTTTGACAAATTACTCAAAATAAAATTTACTATCCTTTCTAAAACATAGATCTATTTCCACCACTAATGTATTGTGATACCTACGAGATTTACGGTGACCTGACAAGTAAGGTTTTACAAGACACTTAAAATAGACGGACCAGTGATCACCTGCTAGAGCAACGTCTATAAGTCCAAAAACAGAACACATATTAAACCCCGTAAGGAACGAGTACAAGAAATGACTGATGTGAAAACCTAACGGTATATAAGACTTCCATAAAAGGTCAAAACAGTAAACAGAGAAGTACACGTCTTAACGAAAAAGAAAGGAAAACGTAAAATGACTTCAAAATTTATAGCCGTAAACGGTGACGACAGTCTAAAGTACCGGAAGAATAGCATCGAATCCTGTGAATGGATATATGGGGTTTATTATTTTTGTTGGAAGATATATGAGGAGACAATAAACATACCAAAGTAAGAAATTAGACATAAAAACTAGGGAGACCTTTAACATAAAAACACTGCCAACACTTCATTCCGTCAGTATGTATAAACTACTCATTTATACCCGTTTTCCTACAAGAAGTAATTCACGTCAAATATCTATTTGATAAAGTTTAGTATCCCAGGCGTCTCTTCTTCCCAGACTAAGGTTCAGTTGGGAACTTTTTCATTTTTTGAAGTATAAAATTTTTGTTAATCACCCTATTGTCCCTCAACGTTTCTACCATGTCTCGCCAGAGTCTGGGAAATGGGACGAGAGGGGTCACCACGACAGAACGCCTCGATATCGTGCCACAGTCCTAGTCCTCGGGGCTGTCACTCTATGACAAACGCATCGAGTAGTGAGTAGTGGCAAGTAGTGTGCACATCCCAACACATCGGTGGTGCCGTCAGTCCTCCGTCCTGACGGGCAGTGGTACTCCCGAGGGGCACAAGGTGAAGTGCCAGTGGGGGTGGGGTGTCGGTGACTAGAGGCTGGGACACTAAGACAGTACAGCTCTTACAATGTGGTCGGTTCAGTGTGATACACACTAGAAAATTCTAACCGAATCTTTGGGCGGGAAAGTTTGGACAAGGTATTAAAATATGAACCCCTTCAACCTCACGTCTCACTGCCAAGAGATTCTCAGGGGACACGTCAGGGGTGGAAATAAAAGACAAGACATTAATTAATCCGTCAGAGAAGTCGTCGCCGTCTGTCCGTAGCAGGAAGGATTATGTTAATAGTCGAAGGAGGCCACGATTCGACGTATCTTTTACCGGAGCATCAGGTAACTAAACTTACTGGATTCACCTGAGATTAAATGGTTTATGGTTTACCTTTCTACCTTCGAGGACCACAAAAAGGGAAAGACCGGTGACGACTTCGGAGATTTTATATGTCTTTACTGGATTGCGGGACGACGGATCGTCGACTGTATGGACACTACTAACGAAGTGCAAGGAGTCAAACGGTTTGTGTTATAATGTTAAACCTTTTAAGAACGTATTAACAAAATTATATACGAGCCATTTCTCGTCAAATCACTGTAAAGTTTGTCAACTGGAACTGAGAAACCGAACAACTTTGTTAATCTTCTTTTGTTTTATTCGAAAAAGGGATGTGACTTGGTATCGTTCAATTTTATTGTTAAAACAATACATAAGTTGTAAATAAATAAAGTAAGACGTAGACTTATCATTTTCTTCGGTCCTTTTCTCAAAAAAGGAACGGATTACGGTAATACACCTTGTCGACCATAAAAACTTTTTGTAAAATGTCGGATGTCTTTAGTTACACAGTTCAAATATTTTCACTGAAGACTTGGAAAGATTCGAACAATAAAGACCCCAGTAAAATACGTTCCTCTCGACGTTTTCAAACGAAATATGAACAATTTAGGAGGGATTTCTTCTGTTCCGTAAATAAGATTCTAGAATGGATTCTACGTGGACGTTAGAAGCACTCCTAAAGTGTGTTGTTATAAAGTCCACAGAAGATGATAGAAACACAATCGTTTTCACGACTGAACTAGTCATCGACGCATCCGACTTTTGACGAAACGTCCTCAGCCCAAACCTTCAGACGTCCACCTTTCTGTCTCGCCACAGTCAGGAGACTCGCACTGGAAAAGAGGTACCTTTCTACACCTTACCCTACCAGACAAAGGAGAACGACGAAACACTTGGGAGTGAAGTGGAGACGAGTAGTCCCTATGCGTCTCACGTCGCCGGAGGTCGACATGTACCAGGCTCCGTACGAATCTTTACACCCTGAACCCCTGTCAATCATAGTGCGAAGACACTGTGGGGGGCGGGGGGACGGTGGAGGCGAACGGGGTGAGACGAGGGTAGAGAGGTCGACGGGACACTCCAGCCCAGGACGACAATTCGGGAAGTCATACCGCCCACGACGACCACACAAGGTCCAATGTAGGAAGTTGGTCGGAGGGGGTAACGTCACCCGAGTGTCTAGGCCGAAAGGAAGAGTAAGACGACGTCTGGGAGTCCTCCGAGACGAGTGGGTCCCTAGTCCGCCCCTCTCGCCGGTGGCGGGACTCGTACAGACCAGTGACCCGCCACCCCTCCTCCCGGGCTCCGAATGAGCCGGGTCTTCACCGGAGGCAGTAAGGACGGGTACGTCAAGTAACCGGTCTTGACTGGAGTGCCAGCGTGGGTTGAAGTTCCCCGACACGTCACGCTGGGAGCGACACGGACCCCACCCACTCCCGACCTGTACAACCCACCGACAGTGATCACCGTTGGCGTACTGAGGACGGTAAAGGTACCTAAGTGGGTGTCTACACCAGACCCCTGACCGTGCACAAGAGGAACGGGGTTGGGACAGGACTCGAGTTCCGGACACAGAGCCAGACCCCAGGGTCTCCGAGGTATATTTACAAGAGGGGGTGGGGGTGTGTGTCGGAGACAGGACCACTGACCGGTGGGGTAGGTCCACAGAGTAGGTCTTCAAAGAGGGAGTGGACAGAGCAGGTCGGTGAACGACCTGAAACGGGCGATTTACAAAGAAACTAAGACGGAACGTAGAGGCGGCGGCAAGAACACCCAGTTCATTGACAGTGTCCGTCCGCAGTCTATGTCCACTTTTCTTACCGTCGTCCTTGGACTCTACACTCCTGGTCCCATCTTCCTTCTTTTCTTCACGGGCGTCTCAGTCTTCGACTCGCCCTCGGGCACACTGCCGACCTGTCAGTCGTCGTTGCTCGGACGCCGGAGGTGGCACAACGGACTGGACGAGGCGTGTGAAGGGAGGAAACGACCACGACCCGGCAGGAGCCTCGATCTTAGACTCAGCAGGACCTCAGGAGGAGGACGAGTGGGGGTCGGACGACCGGGGGAGCCGGACCACGGGACGAAGGGTGCTGAGACGGACGCCAGAGGAGAGACCGGTAGGAGGGACGGGGACCAGACCGGAAGAGTAGAGAGGACACCTGAGACGTGCCACCTGACCGGTGAGGTGAAGACCTGAACGAGGGGTATTCGAGCGGGAAGTGTCTTACTGCAGTGGGTGCTACCACTGTACGGTGGACGGACGACTCGGAAGAGAGGGGTAGAACCTCTCTAGTGGGGGAATAGTACCCTGTGACAGACGAAAGATTGGGGGTGAACAGGGTACCTCGGCAGAGAAGAGTTTTTTTGGTAGGAGGTGGGAGATTCCGTCGGGGAGTCGAGGAAAAGTAGGAACTCTGACCGTGCCGCGGGGTCACGTCCGTCGGGACCATTCGAAAGGGACTTCTTTTAGTGGACGTGCACTGGTAAGAGAGACGTCATCGCAGACTCTGAACCTTATTTTAAGTCCATGCACTATGACCCGAGGTAGCAGTCTCAACGGATCCCTTCCTTACCTCACACTCTAGGTGTCGGAACTCAGGGACCCTCGGGGCTGTCCGGGACCCACTCAACTGACCCACACTCCGTCCGACGCTTCAGACCGTCCGCAAACGAATGGACGAAGGTCCTAAGGTCTCCGCTCACCCAGGTCTCGAAGGGCATCCAGGTGTCTTAGGGTCCGGGTCCAGGCGCCCCGGGGCCACCACTACGACGGAGCAGAAGGGGACTCGCGTGGTCACGGTCGACGGCAGTCCCGTGACTCGTAGGCAAGAGTGGGGTACGACCCTCGACCCCACCCCGACAGGGGAGGAGCAATCTACTTCTTTGTCCGAGACGGTCTGCCTCCTCCGACGGACTCCCGGTCGAACATTAATGTACTTGGGACCAGGGAAACTAAAGGCTCGAGGTCAAAAACAGTGCCGACAGGTCGGCAGAAGGCTACGCTAGGAGGGAGGACAGGACCGGGTCTCAGTGGACATCATTTGGGGGTCCGGGAAACTAGTGACTCACAGATCTGTACTCTGGACCCTGCGCCTCGACCGGGACACGTGGGCACGACAGACGACGTTGGAACGCACTGAGAACCCCTTGGTCTCCTGTGAGTGCTGGGAAAAAAGTACCTCCCCTCACCCCTTGTCCTCTATTCTCCTTGATGGATTCAGGGTGGTTCGGCCTGAAAGTCAACCCTGAATATAAAATTTTACAAAAACTGGTACGGAACACCCTAGAGTCAAGGGGTTGGTCCCTATCTTGGGTACGGGGGACGTAACCTTCGAACCTTAAACTTGGTGACCTAGTTGTCCCTTCAGGATACGACCCTGAGATTCTCCTCCGGGAAGGACAGGTCTCAGAACGTCCGGTCGACCCCCGACCCGTCCTCCGTCGGGGTAACGTAGATCGACAGTTGCCAAGGCCCCGACGGACGCAGGGCGGACCTCCCTGCACTACCCCAGCCCCCCACCCCCCGACCTCGGCCACTGTGGCGCCCGGAAACGAGGTTCACTGCCGAGAGGTCTGCTCACCGTCGCTACGCAATACTGGGAACAAAACTTTTCCTCAAATAGACTGGTAGTGTCGGACTGACGACTCTTCACGACGTCCCTTCCCGGACTCCGGGTCTCGGGTCGTCGGAAATTTCGACCTGAACGACGGCGCGGACCACGAAGGGTCGACGGCTCCTCGGTCGACCTCGGCTCCCGAGCCCTCCAGGAGGGCCTCCGGTCGGGAGAGGAGAGACAAAGGTGGAATGCCCTGAACACGACACCGCCGACCCGGGACTCGGCCTGAAACCCCTAGTTTCGCTCATTCTGCTCAGACAAGGGACCTCGTCGACTCGGGGCCCCCTGCTCCTGGTTTATCTATGTCCTACTACACCCTCAGTCGGGTCACGTCCCCCCCGTACCGTCCTGGTGTGACGCCGCCCTTGTAGGACCTTCCTATGGACCTCTGTCCCCGACACTTGCGGGGCAGGTCCCGACGGCAGCCCCCGTCCCGGCCCTGTTGTAAAAGGAGGACTGCCAAGGACGTTTTCGGACGTCCACGCCACTCCTTCCGCCCGACCAAGTGACGCCACTGCTCACACACACCGCTCTTGTCCCAGTCCTCCTCCGCCCGACGGACCACGAGACGCACACGAGTGCCAGCAGCACCGGGGAGACACCCCTGGGGAGACACCCCTGGGGAGACACCCCTGGGGAGACACCCCTGGGGAGACACCCCTGGGGAGACACCCCTGGGGAGACACCCCTGTGCCACGAGTCTCGGACACGAGTGGACCGGAGGGGAACCTCGGTCTCTCTGTCCTTCTGCGCTCTTTCGGGCTCCCGTTCTGCCTTCCGTTCTCCCTACGTATAAGTCGTCCAAACTATCTTATTAGCACCCGATTATTCAAGGAATTTGACGACGTAATCGTCGGACCTTACTTAACCACCGTCTCTGGGTCTCATATTAGGGAATGGTCAGACGACAAGACTGTTGCCAAGACCCGAAAAAAAATAATTACACCGACTATTGTGAACTGAGAGACCCCGCAAGACTCTAAATTAATCAAGACCCCGTTAAACCTTATCCATGAAATCTTATAATCGCGACAACAATTAATATTTACTCACGCGTACTTGACTAAAGATGTCTACATACTGGCGGACATGGCAATTGAGAAGTACCCAGGTGATGGTCCAGTCGAGCGGAACGGACCTACGATAATGTACAGCCCCTGGGACTCTCCAAGGGTCTCCCTCAATCTCCCACTTGTGTCTGTGTCTAGGGGTGGGGACTGGGCGACTCTCATACCCCAAACCGTTCACCTCATTGTAGGGAGACTCTCTTCGAGGAGATCCTGTCCTCCCCGACGACTCACTTCTCGTCCCTCTAAGACTCTAGTTTCCTCGAATCAACTCTCGAAAACATAGTCTACTCGAAGGAAAAAGAATCATTTCAGTCTGTCCGAGTAGGTTCAATTCCCTCCTACACACACACATACACACACACACACGTGCGAAGACTAGGTAGGGTCGGGGAACACTAGTGGGTGAACACGGGAGTGGGTGTTTTCCGGGTGAACATCTGGGGGTGGGTCCACCTATTGTCGAGGAACCTTGGGATGTGGGATGGTTTGAGTGACACACTGGTCTTGATTGAGTAGGTGAGAGGGGGTTTGGAGGGAGGGAGGGCCGACGACCACTGAGCTGACCGGTTTGGGACACCCTTCGGTCTTCTTACCTCGGGGACATACTGGGTAATGTCCAGTCGGAGGTCCTCGACCACCTTCTTCTACTCCCAGTCGGACCTCCCTGTTCACCCTTGAAACACCTTGTGCCCCTGGGACCTAAAAAACGAGTAATGGGAAGTCTACCCCGGGTACGGGTCAGAGACGAGGACTTCGACATGACGGAGACAGACTACGGAGGGACGTACGCTCCTGGGACCCGTGACAGTATTCTCACCCCAGAGACGTGGGGGGACCCTTGAGGACCCTTGAGGACGAAGGTACGACGCCGTAGTCACCAAAAATTTACGATAGAAGAGTTTTCCTCTACTTTATATTTCTTAATCCAGTCACACGACCCCAACTTCTCGTTACTACGTGTCTACAGTTCTTTAATTTGTAACAGAAAAGGATTGCAGTCGCTGAGGTACCTTGTGCGGCCCGACCCCCCGTCGGGAGGGACGCGGAGAGGACAAGTGTGTCTGGGATGCCCTGGGGGACCTTCGACACCAGGGTCGGGTCAGGACTCGGAATGTTCACACAGAAGTCCGTACTGCAGTGGTGGGGTCTACACCGCGGTCCCCCACTGTCGTACTGAGGGGTGCACTGTCTCCCGAGACGCTGGAAGGATCTGGACTCGGAGTGTCGGTGAGTGAAACACCTAAGCCTGGGACCTAAGTCTCTCAAGACTTGACCAGGTCGACCTTCCGTCTCCGACCTCACATCGAGTATGTGAGGTGTTGAGTTGTTGCCGCCGAGTCTCGCCACTGGCACGACGTCCACCATAGCCTGTGACAGGGAGGTTGCAGGCGTAGGTGAGGAAAATTTCGACAAAGGTCCCGAGAACCTCCGTGGATACCGACTCCTAACCTCCCGACCCTCATGGTCCACCACCAACCCCCCGACCAGACCTGGGGTGGGTGACATTGGTCTCTTCGGTACGGAAAAATAATCCATATAACTTTAACGAATTTCTTGAGTGTGTTTTACAGGACGACGATTCTTTTTTTTTTTTTTGCAAACTTTTCGTGTAGGATCACGTCGCTCCCAGTGCTGACCTAAGCCAACCACTGCGCCGCGCTACGCTTCAGACTGTCTACTCCGGCGCAGTGGGTTCGCGGAACACAAGACTTTCCGTGGGAACAATCTCGGAAAACCGACACGCCCCAGAAGTAACGACGCTCCCGAAAGAGATCGACGACGCTCACCCCCGATGACAGACCAACGTCCCGGACCTGAGAAGTAGGGTCCCCGAAGAGATCACCGTCTCGTGTCCGAGTCATCAACACCGCGTGCTCAAATCAGTGACACTCCGTGTACCCTAGAAGTCCCTAGTCCCTAGCTTGGGCACAGAGGACGTGACCGTCCGCCTAAGAAATGGTGACCCGGTGGTCCCTCCGGGTTCGCCAAGAGAAAATTTTTTTTCTTTAGTCTGAACAAATAGAACGTTTACGAACACGAGAAAGTGACCCGTGTCCATTTTACTCTTTACAAATTTAATGAAAGAAACATTAACTGAATAATACAAAATCGACATAACAGACAGAAAAGGGTCGTCGTGTATTTGAGGCCCTCCGTTCCCAGAGACAGAATATGACACGTGACAGGGTTTACGAATCTTGTCCCGGACCGTAAGACGTGTATAGAAAACTTACTTGACACCGGTCATTTCTTGTTTATGGAAGACGTCACGACCCTATTAAAGGTTCATTTATAAAGAAAGAAAACACACCTTTACTACAAAAGAAACTTCTACCTGGAACTCTTTTTAACCTTTATCCTCTTGTTCCCCCTTTTCTTTTTCGAACGTTTCTCTTACCAAATAATTCATGCTCCCCTAGTAACAACTTGAACCACAATCTCTCTCTAAGACAAAGTCCTCTCGTCATGAACTGTACTCATGAAGCAGTCTACCTCCTCTCCCAGTAGTGTTCGTTTGTCCGTCTCCTTGACCTCTCCACCCGCACCCCAGTCCGGGTTCCACGCGGACCGGAAAGACTCGGTGTGCGTCATTCACAGAATGTCTATGAACATTCGGACAGGTGTCTCGGACGCCCCAATTGAACAGAGCCTAAGGTCGTCCCGACCCAGAGGGGCTAGGAAGTGGGAGAAAGAGGACGTCGAGGCAACGGGACAACCCTCCCAGAGTCTCAACTCTCTACGTCCCGAACAGACTAACCTGCGGGGTGGGGTGGGCGACGACGAGACACACCAAGTCAAAAAGGGTCCCGTAGTACTAACGACACACTTCGGGGAGCTTTGGGACGACTCTTTGCGCAGAGATTTCGGTGGGGAGGGAGTGCCCTACCGAACCGAACACACGCGCGAGTCAGTGAAGTCAGCACTGGATGGGAAACACTGGGGTACCTGACATCGGGCGGTCCGAGGAGACAGGGACCCCCAAGAGGTCCGTTCTTATGACCTCACCCAACGGTACGGGAGGAGGCCCCCTAGAAGGGCTGGGACCCTAGCTTGGGTCCAGAGGAGTAGACGACGTGGCGTCCGCCTAAGAAATAGAGACTCGGTGGACCCTCCGGGACCCACCGAGATTGACGATCTACAAAGAAGGAGACCGCTTCAGACAACGACTAGCGATGGGTAACCAGGCAACGAAGTACTCGTCTCGTCCAGAAACACAACATTCCAATCCAGGAGTTCGAGTCATTTTTCTTCTGTATCGGGGTTCGAGGGTCTCCAGTGCCGTGTCTACTCCGAAGCGCTGTCTACTGACGTTTCGTCACACCCCTCAGGGTGACAACTATGCAACTATGGCAACGCACACACACACAGGACACTAAGCCGGGACTGACCCCGGCCCCGACACGACACAGGGGTGGCATTGGGGTCGGTCGGAGTGAGTGAGTGCGAGGACCCACCAGAGGTGCCCGCAACCTCAAGTGGGGGGTGGGGCGAGCAACTTCCTGCCGAGGGGCACAGGACACCCGTAAGCTCCGGGACCTAAAGTGAGGGAGGGGACCAAGACAAGGAGGGACGACCGAAGAAGTGGTTCAAGCGGGGCGTCCCATGGGTCGATTCGCAAGGAGCAACAGAAGTGCGGGAAGGAATCGTGACTCGGGTGGTGACTAGGGGTGTGGTGGCAGAGGACACGGGAGGCGGGGGGTATGGAGGAGGTGGGGACAAGGGACGTCGGGGCTGGTGTCGAAGTGTTACGAACGACAAATGTGACCGACTTCCCGACGGACGGGTCTCACCGAACACACTGGGGAGCCCATCTTAGAAGACAGGGAGGGGAGCCAGTAGGTTCTGAGGAAGAGCGAAGTCACCCACGTATCGCCTGACGGGGCAGGTAGAGAGGGTGGTCTGCCGTCCCGAAAGCTCCTACCCGAGACCCAGGACCACGGGGCAGTCGGAACCACAGGTGGTACGGAGCGTGTGCCTTCCGTGGATCATTGACCTACGACTCGTACACTTACGGAAGAGGAATCCGACAGATTTCTTCTGGTGGCACAGAAGGGGCGTCACAACAACCGACTACTGAGACTCCAGACCACCCGAAGGACTCTCGTTCCACTCCCGGGTACGGACGACACAGACGTCGCCAGGGAGTCACGGGTGCACGCCCGGACACGACCCCCTTGCCACAAATGACTCAGTTTCCGTTCTGACTCCTTCGCCTCCACTGGGGTTTCACTATGTCACAGGTGAAGCGATCTCTAGTCACACAAAAAAAAAAAAAATATTTAACGAAAGAACCAACGCGACCCAGAAACAACGCCACACGGGAAAGGGATCAATACCTCTTCTAGTCACAAAAAAAAAACATTTAACGAAAGAACCAACGCGACCCAGAAACACCGACACACGGGAAAGGGATCAATACCTCTTGCCCCCGATGAGAAGTCAACGTCACGGACCGAAGAGAGTCCGACATCCACACGTCCGAGTCAACTCCGCGTACCCGAATCAACGAGGCTCCGGACACCTTAGAAGGGGCCCGTCCCTACCTTGGGTACGGAGGACGTGACCCGTCCGTCTAAGGATAGGTGACGTGGGGGCCCTTCAGGTCCCTGGTCACAAAGATGGTGTGTCCACATCGGGGAAACGACAGTCGGGTATTTTTCCCAAGACATGCGAGGGGCTGAGGTAGTGACCATATTTTTCCCATAAAATATGTAGGACCATAAACGAGGAATCCATTGCTTAGACTGGAACTTGACCTCTTCTTCATATTCCTTCTCCTAGCTCTTTTCCGGGGCTTCTCCGGCGCCCGCGTCTCTCGCCTCTTTTAGGTCTTCCAGACGAGCCCTTCCCTATGGGGCGTTTACAGACCCCGGTTCTTCGGGTAGTAGTCACACCACAACTGCCGCGTGCTCCGCTAAGGTCCACGCGTGCCACCGGCCCCCGCGCCGGTCTTGGAGACCGCCCCCGACACTAGTGACGCCCCGAGAGCTGCCTCAATGGACCACTGAAGCCCGGCGCCACCTACTGACGTAGGCCTCCAGTCCCGCACTCCCGACGAGGGTAACGGTGACGGTTACCGGACACACCGGCGCTGGACACGAACGTACACTCGCCGACGAGTCTCCTCGTCACCGGGACCTCTCGCCAAGAAAGGAACCCCTGGGGGTCGAGGTGGTTCTGGGAGAGGTCCTACAGGAACGAGGAAGAAGGACGGGGCCGACACCCACGGTTTTAGGAGGGGTATTGAAGAAGCTCCCAAAAAAAAAAAGAAAAAAACTTAAAAAATCATCCAAGTAATAAATAAAATATTATGATCTCTAAAGATAGAGGAAAAGAAAAGTGTATTTTATTGGTCACCTATATAACCGGGAAAAATTTTTCCGGAGAAGGTCCTTATCTATGGAATCTGTCTCGTCAAATCCTATCATCTACGATTTCATTAATTTATTATTACAAAAAAAAAAAGGGACACGTAAACCCCACTATCGACAGTCTATTTTAAAATTTTTTAGTTCAAATCCTAAAACTCCAGTCGATCTCGGACCGCAGCCTCTTCCGTTACCGTTGGGTGAGGTCATGAGAACGAACCTTTTAGGGTTCCCTGCCTCCTCGGACCTTCCGACGTCAAGTACCCCAGTGACTCCCAGTCTGTGCTGACTCGCTGAAGTGAAAGGGAAAAGTGAAAGTACGTAACCTCTTCCTTTACCGTTGGGTGAGGTCACAAGAACGGACCTCTTAGGGTCCCTGCCCCCTCGGACCACCCGACGGCAGATACCCCAACGTGTCTCAGCCTGTGCTGACTTCGCTGAATCGTCGTTGTCGTCGTCGTCATCGTCGTCGTCGTCTCGGACCGTACGACGTCAGGGACCCCAACGTTTCTCATCCGGTGTCGACTCGCTGACTTGACTTGACTCTCGGAAAATTTCGTAGACAAAAGTCATGATTGCCATTGACTGATACGTTTTACTTTTACGATTTATTTATGGAGAAATATAATATATGTACATTACAAATATAAAATATAGGGTATTGTACAGTGTCTTTTGGGGGTTGCTCGAAAAACCGGTTGGGTCATGAAGTGACATCCCACTCCACGAGTCATCTCTTTTTTCGGTGTATTCTAATACGTTGTACTTCACCAAAGTGACAGGAAGTCTGTTCACAATAAGACCCTTTATTTTTGGGGTCCTCTCTCCAAGGAGACAATCGGTAGAGCTCTCTTTCAAAGATATTACTAAAGAATTTTCTCCTACCATCACAAACTCTAAAGACATTCACCCCCCACTTTTCACATTACTTAAAGGAAATGATAAGTACACGTGTGTGTGAACATACTTGGCAGAAACTACCAAAGTGTAACATCTGAACTTGTTCATTTCCACTGGGGACTCAAAAGGTGAGGTCTGACAAGTGAAGTGTCCCACCTACGTCCCCGGGCCTCCCACCCTCCAACTACCGGACAAACCCTGGACTGGGGTCTGTCGCCTCTAAGGACGAGTGACAACTCAGGTGACGAGGAAAGACAGAACTACGACAAACTGCAAATGAGTTTCAAAGTGTGTACTCCTCGATATACTTTAGAACGTCCCTCCGTATATACATATACACATAGACAGAACACAAAACCAAAAAGTTATTTCTTTTTTCTTTCAATCAGAGTATCAGGACAGGCTGAGAAACACTAGGGTACCTGACATCGGACGGACCAAGGACACAGGTACCCTAAGATATCTGTTCTTATGACCTCACCCAACGGTAAAGGAAGTGGTCTAGAAGGGCTGAGACCCTCGCTTGGGTCCAGAGGACGTGACGTCCGTCTAAGAAATGGTTGATTCGGTGATCCCTTCGGGAAAATTATTTCTCTAGTTCACTTTTACATAGAGTGTTCTTCCAAAACTATCTAATAACCTATTGGAGGGACTTTGTGTGTGGGTGTCTGTGTGTGTGGGGTTGTGTGTGTGTTCAATGGACACACTCGACTTCCTCGGGATCGGGGGACGTGTCTACGGTGTGTCACTTTTTTGTGCGAAGGGTCCGACACGAGGGACGTGACCCCGCCCCCCACCCTTAGTCCCTGGAGCTCCGTGGAGAAATAAAGAGTGGCTCAACACGGAGGGAGAGTCCACGATGGTTCTAACAAGGTCACCTCCGGCCCGGGGGTCTTTGTCCTCGACGTCTGGGGCTCCGGTGTCGTCGACTGGACCGCGGGGCCTCTCCCATGGTCCTCATGCGGTAGGTCGTCTGTCGGATGCTCGTCGGGTACTTCAGGTCGTCCATTTCGTAGAAGACAACACACACTGGGGTCGGTGGTGGAGTCTTCCACCCTCTCACCTTACATGTGAATTGGTCCTGAGACGACCGATTCGATATCCATTCCGCAGGACCAAAGAACTGAACTTGGATTCTTGGTTGGGGAGGTACTACCGGAGTACCACACGACCGACTCGGGTTCGTCGGAGACACCCTACGTTCCGTCTGGTCGGCCGAACCCTTTGAGTCGCGGTCAACCGAATTACTTCCACCTCGTAAAATGAGTTCCGCTTGCATACGAAGTGGACTTATTTTTCACCACACTTGTTCCGGAATAAATCATTCAGACGACCAAAAATATCGACGTGTTAAATATTACTTTTTCTAGAAATAAAGGGGGAATCAAAGTATTCATTGTGTTCGCAGGACATCTTTGAAGGTCTCAGACATATTGTGCGTCGACGTCATTGGTAGAGCGGAGAAGACCAACTCCAGTGGAGATGTCTGTCGAACCAAGTGACCGGTGGTATTAAAAAAGTGCTACGAAGGGACCACCGAGTCTCCCATTTCACAGACGGATGTTACACCCTCTGGACCCAAGCTAGGGACCCAACCCTTCTAGGGGACCTCTTCCTTTACCGTTGGGTGAGGTTATGAGAACGGACCTTTTAAGGTACCTGACTCTTCGGACCATCCGATATCAGGTACCCCAGCGTTTCTCAGTCTGTGCTGACTCGCTGAAGTGAATGAATTAAAACAAAAAAAAAAAGGATTGTGTTTTGTGGTTTCTGTGACAATAGTTGGATAAAAAAAAAAAATTTGAATGGTACAAATTGAAAAAGAAAAAGTCATCTATTACAAAAATTTCACGCAAACGACAACACACCTAAGAGATCAAATGGTCTCAGTCAAAAACGAACCGTCCGTTACGACACGAGTTCCGAAACCAGGGAGGGAGAAAGTCATGAAGAAGTCCTGAAGAAGACCCTACTTAACGATCTTGACTGTAACGACCCAAAAAAAACTTTTTCTATAAATAAACTGACGTCGACCAGAATCAACGATGTACACCCTAGATCAATGGACTGGTCCCTAGTCTGGGGCCGGGGGACGTATTAAGATTCTATTGGTGGACTTCAGAATCGGTGACCTAGTGACCCTTCCAGGGACTTTAACGACAGAATTTCCTATACTCGCAATTTGGAAATTAGATGTAACTTTTGACGGGAGGTCTATGTGACCCACTTGACTACGGACTGGGGATGTGGAAAGGACACCAGTGTCAGAACGACTGCACCTAGTCGTTTGAGGGTAGCGGGCTCGAGACGTGTGCAAAAGGTCTGACTCTCCTTTCTGTTTCTTCTACGGTCTGTCCTCCAAGGGACAAAGGACTTTTCCCCTTTCTTCCGTAAGACCTACTCTCGGACTCTAAGTCACGGTCAGGACCCAACCAAGATCTAGGAAAACGCACACGAGTCAGTGACGTCAACACAGACTGACAAACACTGGGGTACCGGACATCGGGAGGAGACAGGTACCCTAAGAAGTCCGTTCTCATGACCACTCCCAACGACACGAGGAGAGGTCCCCTAACAGGGTTGGGTCCCTAGTTTGACCACAGAGGACGTAACCGTCCGTCTAAGCACTGGTGACTCGGGGGACCCTTCGGGGATCTAGGAAGATGACCTGAAGTGAAGTTGTCGAGTTTGTGGACGACGCAAGGTCCGTGACGCCCCTACCCCACCCCTCCTTCTAATCCTGTCTGGCCTCCGAAGGCGAGACGACCCTGACCTGTGTTCACTAAAACGGAGACTCGGAGAGTCGTGGTGTGTGCTCTAACAGATTATCTTGGACTGAGTCAAATCACCACCCTAATTTACTAGTATAGAAACCTTTCACCAGAACAATTTAATATTGTAGTACAGCAGGCCCCACAGAGTAATTAAAGATCGGAGTCAGGAGAGAAGAACGTTTACACTCGTTGACTTACATAGTCGCTTCAACATTTTTATACCTGAGGAAACCGTTTTGACTCTATGTTAATTAAAACTTCTGGTAGGAACAGAGTTGTGTCGAACTAAACATCTGAGAAGTATTATAAAGTTCCAGACAACCCCTCCCAAAGTTTTGAGGTACGAATAGACCAATGTCCATTTATATGAGTTATAAATTAGTCATCTACCTCCGACATAAGGACAACAGTTCGTAAGATAATTATAAAATATCAGATTTAATATTTTATCAATACTTTCTCCGAAAAATATACTGTTTTCAGTCCTTTTGACATTCCTTTTTTTTAGTCAGCATTAGAGTGAGGGGATTCTATTGGTAACAATTATAAAAATTACATAAAGGAAAGTCGGAAAAAAGTCGGGTATATAAAATATTTTGACTCAAATATTATAAAATATACGTTAAAACATAGGACGAAAATTATGAATTGGTGTAATATGAAGGAAAGGAAACAATGAGTTTAATAAGTGTTTGATACGGAACATCACTGTACGCCATTATAGTACTCCGAGAGGACACTGGGGGATGAGTCGAGAGGTGTGACGTCGGTCACGCGAAAAATATTTTTACGGGTAAACCAACATCGAAAATTCCGAAGTGTAACAACAATCCTCTTGATTCGGATATCCCGGTGGAGAGGGAGACCAAGAGACACGAGGTCGTAGACGAGGTCGGTATACCCAGGAAATTTTTTGAATAAATAAATAAAAATTAATTTCCTATTAACGAAATCTTATAACGAAACCAAAGACGGTATGTAGGTGTATCCTGAAGGGACATCGAGTTTGCCATTTCTTGGACGGACGTTACATCCTCTGGACCCAAACTAGGGACCCAGTCCCTCTAGGAGACGTCTTCCCTTACCGTTGGGTGAGGTCATAAGAACGAACGTCTTAGTGTGTCTGTCTCTTCTGACCTCCCGATGTCAAGCACCCCACCGTCTCAGTCTGTACTGACTCGTTGATATTGAATGAATGAATATGTAGTTGTACTTAATCAGTATCCATATGTATACAAGGGAGGGAGAACTTGTGGGGAGGGTGGAGGGTGGGAAAGGGTGGGGAGATCCAACAATGTCCCGGGACCAAACTCGAGGGACTCAGTATGTCGTTTAAGGCGATAGACAAAATGTATATTATCACCTATGGGCAGGTCCGGTAAGAGAGGTAAGTAGAGTGGGAGAGGAAGGAGGGGTGGCGAGTACAGACTTTCAGACAAGGACCCAGAAAAAAAAATTCGACGTAGTACACCGTAAACTCTAGAATCAAAGGGTCGGCCACTACCTTGGGAACGGAGGACGTCACCTTCGGACCTCAGAATTGGTAACATGGAGGTCCCTTGGGGGTAACCCCACGAAAGACAAAGGGACTGGAGAGGACTGGAGAAGGAGAAGGACCTACGGTGGGAAAGGGGAGGGTATGGACCTGAACCAATTGAGGACAAATATGAAGTCGACGGACGAGTTTACAGGGTAGAGTCCCGCCGGACGGGACAGGGGACCTGTCGAGCCAGGAGGAACCGGACCCGAGGGTCTCGTAGGACAGAAAAAAGTGGTGTCGTCCCTCGACCACCAGGACAAACGAGTATATACGGATAGTCTGACCGCGTCACGACGGAGATCCTCCACTCGAGGTTCTCTCGCACCTCACACAAACAAAAACAGGGGTAACACAGGGGTCACGGACCTTGTGAAAAAGTTTACTTACTTTCTTACTCACTTTTTTTTTACACGTTTAATCAAGGGATACAACCTTGGACGTTCGTCGAAAGGTGAGGACGTCACTTTTTACCGTGTCACTCGTGGAAGTGAACTTAAAACATAAGAAAGAAAACTATCTAAGGGTCGTCTATCTAAGGTCACCTATTGACCTAGCTCCCCAGACTAGAAAATTTTGAGACGGACTTACGAAAGTTCGTCACTCACTCTCATGGAGAACTTGACTTATTCCCCTGTAAGGCCCACTCTATTACACTATCCTTAGGGTGCTGTAGTGTCGAGTCGCTCAGTCGGGTATCTGGGTCCGGGTGTGGACCCTCGGGTCGTGTCCACCCGGTCGGTGAAGAAGGCTGAGTAGGGGAAACCACTCCCAGTCGTGACTCCCGGACTGGTCCCTAGGCACATTATTATGCTTTCTTTAGTCTCGGTCTCTAAGAGGATTCTGGTAAATCTGGAAAGTAAATCTCTTTCTTTAGGGGTACTAAACAAATAAATTAATTGTGATACTTGGGTCTCAAAGAAGGTGATTCATTTTACTAGTGGAAGACCTATGGAGACAGTAAACTCTTTATAGGTCTAAACAAAGGAATTTAATCGGAACCCAAATCGTATGTCCGTATCATATCTGAAAGTCTAGACTTACAGAATTAATGTTGTCCTCTGAACATAGGAGACCACAAATGTCCGACGTTAGACAAATTTATATAAATTTTGTATCTCCTTGGACACAACCAGTTTGTATCAACATGCCAATCAAGGTATTTATCTGAAATGTCAATGTTACGCTCAAAAGATTCAACGACGTCAGGACAGGATGAGAAACACTGGGATATACATCGGGCGGTCCGAGGAGACAGGCACCTTAAGAGGTCCGTTCTCGTGACCTCCCCCAACGGTCACGGGAGGAGGTCCCCTAGAAGGGTTGGGTTCCTACCTCGGACACAGCGGACCGTCTACCCAAGAAATGGTGACTCGGTGGTCCCTTCGGGGTGTAAATGGCACCCATGTCGAATTACCACCGACTAATTACCCTGATTTACTAGTAACCATAAAGACTCCTGGACGGACCTCTTGGACCCGTCTCAGGACCCCCTCGTCCAACCTCCTCTTTTTCGGAGTGGGTGGGGGACCCGAGTGGCCAGTTGAGGGCAGGGACCATGTTCCACGTCGGGAAACCACTGAACAGTAAACACCTAACGTCTAGCAGGTCAAAACGAACAACTACTTACTTACGGAGGGGGTAGGAGTCGGGGTCACAGACGATCGAGCGTGGAAATTCGGAACCCACAAAACCGTGGATCTTCCTTCGCCCCACCCTCCGTACCCCTTCCATGTCCCAGAGGTGGGCATTGGCACGACGGGAGACAAGGGTCCGAGCCCGGGTGGGTCGAGTTCTAGAAGTGGACACTCATGACGTTGTTCCAGAAGTTCAAGTTCGTGAGCGACGTCCGGGTGGACGCCTAGGTGTGGTTCCTCTTCGGGATGTTCACGAGCGTCACGTCGATGCGGTCGCGGTAGTTCCGGTTGGAGTTGCACGTGGACGCGTTCGTGTGCCCGCTCTTCAAGCGCACGCTGACGACGAGGAAGTGGACGGACTCGTTCCCGGTGGAGTTCCACGTGCACCTCGCGCACGTGTTCTTCTAGTTCGTCGTGACGGCGAAGACGTTCTTCTTCATGAGCCTGCAGTTCTTGGAGTAGTTCGTGTAGGCGCTGCGCGTGCTGGGCGTCCTGTTCGGCCACGTCCTCCGGGACCTGCTCGACACGGACTACTGCGCCCTCCCGTTCGCCGTCGACGAGATGCTGACGGTGTAGACACTCGCGTTCAAGTTCTTGCTCGACCTGGCACTGGCGGTGTACGACCAAGTGCCGCTATTCACCGGGAAGCGGACGCTCGAGACACCGGTGCCGCGGTGGTTCATGGTCCGCGACCTCGACGTGCAGGCCTTCGTGGGCAAGCACATGCACACGCGGGACACGGGGTTCTTCAAGCAGTCGAGGTAGGCGGACGCACGCGTGTAGTTCCTCCGCGTGCCCCGCCGGGTCCTCTGAGACCAGAAGTGGTCGAGGTAGTTGGTCTCGAAGACGGAGGACCTCGGACCACCCCTGTAGGTCGTCCTCCGGGACCCGCCCGTCGACGTTGACCGTCTTCTCCTCAAACACAAGGTCCCCCACTTGCACGGGTTCCTCCGTCGGTCGGGGCCCCTCCGCGCCGGACGTCACCTCGGGCCCCGGGGGCGTCTCCACGGGTGGGGCGGCCACGCGAGCCGGCGACGGGTCGGACTGCCGTGGCGGGGCCGGGGAGGTGGGTCACTCGACCGTCGGAGACGGCACAGGGGCCTGGAGGCAGGCGTGCGCCCCGAAAGGTCACTCAAAAACTATTTCTCGCTTGGCGGGTGCCGGCTCCCAGGGTGACGACGAGGGCTCTTCTGGCCCCTGTGGGTCGTCCCTCCGTCACGGGGCTGAGTCCCGGTCCTACGCCGTGGAGACAACAGGTTCCGGTTTCCGTACCTTCGTTTGAGACTCGGGGGCCCACGGCTCTCGGGGGGTCGGCTCCCCGTCTTTCACCGTCGGAGGAGCACGCTGCCGGGTCTAGGGTCGTTTCCAGAGTCCAGGTTGGGTCGAGTCCGGAGTCTGGGAGGGGGCCCTCGACCACCCTCCCTCCACCGGGACGCGGTCGGACGGAGAACGCGTGGGCGGGGGCTCGTGGCCCGGCCGGAGTGACGGAAGTACTTCTAAGACCTGTCAAACGTCTTCTCCGCCTACTTGTGGTCGGACACACTCTCCTAGGCCTTCCACATGCCCCTGGACCTCACACTTATGACACCATTCCCCACCCCGGCCCGTGCTCCGACCCCCCGAGAGAAGGGGCGTCGGGTAGACCGGTGGACCGACGCCCAGGTGGAGGACAAACTCAACTCGAGCACAGAGAAACGTTTCTTGTGGAAGATTCACTCGAGCGGCAGGACCCATCTATCGTCACCACGGTGGTACCACGTCATCGGACACTTCAGACACTTCCGTCGATCCTACGACCCTGTCGGTTTGGGCGACCGAGCCGGTCCGGACGTTCCGCCTCCAAATAGGATGCCGGGGGCGGACTCGAAATCGGTTCTCCGTGGAAAGAAGACCGCGTACTCTTCAAATTTTCAGGTCGAAATCATTCAACACCGGCAACGGATCTACCCGTCTCTCTACAATTGCCCTCACTGACGTCGAGAAACATCCCTCTGTGACTCACGCAGGGAGCGTCGAGTGCCACCTTCGCACCGGAGCCCCAGAGGACTCTCGCCCGTCATGGGTACCCTCTACCGGGTCTACGGCCGCCTCGAATCTCGGACCACTATAGTGGGTACACGTATTTGTATGCACCGTGGTATCGACCAGGAGCTATTTGCGAGGAAATGAGGAGGAGGGTCGTGACTACAGTACGTCTTCCTCATCGTCGTGGGAATTAAAAACGGTGGACGGTGGAAACTTTTCAGTAAAGGTCTGTCTCTACACCACGTTTCACACTTCCCACTGGGCCTGTTCGTGCTCTCCCTTTCCTTCTATCAGGAATTTTTTTTTTTTTTATTATTAATTTTTTCTAGTTTAAGTCCTATTTTCTTTGAAGGAACAAGAGTACACTTTTATAAAAAAATCCGTTTGAAAAAACCATGGTTCACGTAAAACTGTACGTACAGGCGTGGGTGTGGGCCCTTGTAGACATAATAACGAGGGTCACAGTGATAAGAAGGTAGTGGTTTTTGACGGAATTTGCGGTACATTAAGTCTTTGTGTCATTGTAGAACGACTTCACAGGGTGACTGCCGACACTGATGAGCTGAGGTCTATTTATATTCGACGTCCGTGTAGAATTTCAGGTGTGACTCGACCATTCATCGGGCGGGATCACCGTCGGGGCAGAGGGGACCCACGAGGGGCGAAGGAGAACCGCTACACGTGCCTCCACGGGGACGAGGAAGCCCTCGGGCCACACACTCGTAGGTGGGGCCTCTTGCCTCTCCGGGAAGAGTGCTGTGTCCGGGAAGTGCGATTGTCTCCGGAAGGAAGTGGGGTCCCGGGAAGAGTGTCCCTCTCTCGGAGCGCAGACAACCCTTCTGCTAGGACAACTTTTGTAACCGAAGGAGACGTCTAAAAAGTCGTAGTCTCTTTCGGACATCTTCCTTCTAGATGTCTTATCTTCATTTCGTTTCCAAAGAATTTAGTCCCCAGGGGTCGGGGGGTACCGGTACCTGGACATCGTCAGACACCGGACAATCCTTGACCCGATGTGTCGTCCTCCACTCTCCGCCCGGTCCCTCGGTTCGAAGTAGACACAAAGGTCGGCGAGGGGGAGCGAGTGTACTGGCGGACTCGAGGTGGAGGACAGTCTCGTCGCCGCCGTATTATTTGTACTACACGAACCTAGTAGGGCTCTGGTAGGGGAGGAGTCGAGGACAGGCACCTTTGAAACAAAAGGTACTTTGGGTAGGGACCAGGGTTTTACCAACCCCTTGACGAGAGAATGCTCTGCCAAATTTCCTGGCAATTATTGTCCCGGCTATTATGATTATCGGTGGTGATTTTCGACAACTCTCTAATTCAATCTACTACGGACGGCTCACGATCTGCGTGACAAACTCAGTATCATTCTCGCGTCAGTTGTAACTTCTAGTGATTACTATAATAGCGCAATAGGGAACCTCTGGGACGCTTTCTTGCAGACATTTCGTAAAGAAAAAATTCACTATACAATTAAGTTCCACGACAATTTATCAGAGTACCACCATTTTCAATAGACGAAGAGACCACACACTAGGACATTGTCACTCACTCACAAATAAAATCGTACACGAGGAGATGGAACTCTCTCACTAAGCTCTGAGTGGTTCACCATTTCCTCCGCGTGGACCGGGTCCACACGAAGACGAGACTGGCACAAGGAAAGAGACGCGTCTTGTTCCGAAGTCTTCGAACTAGACCGTGGAGACAAAGGACCGGACTTTAGTGAATGTGAGCCCTTCATGTAATGGTTCCCGTTTCAGTCCCACAAAACCCAAATCACCCATATTTCTCACGCACGAAACCCCAACCTATTGACCTAAGTCTATAACAGAGGTCAGTAGCGTGTCCGACACACTGTGACCTGTCCAGCGAACAGGAGAGACTCTGAGTCATCGGAAGACACTTTATACATAATTTTTCGTATAACCGAGAAATGTGTCTGTGTGTACGTACACATACGTGTCTGTATGGGTGTGTACGAAATACGTGTGGGTGTGTACACACGTGTGTACATAGTGTGTGTGGAGATACGTTTTATATGTACATGTGTATGTATACAGAAACATAGACATGTATCCAGAGAACCTAATAACCCGGCAATTTACCTCACGAGACGTATTTCTTGAACCGAGTCAGGAACGTGTCCGCTGACACATCGACGAAGGGAGGTAGAGAGAGTGTAGTCACTGGTCCGTCACACTAAGTCTCAGTTCCTACATAACGGTAGTTCCTTTGTACCCCAGGACCAGTTCCTTCAATCAGTTACTGTAAAGACTTGGGTAAAAAAAAAAAAATTGTCGTGACCCGTGTACGACACTTTCCCTTTGAACTCTTTTGGTTCAAACCAAGATCGTACAATTGCAAGTCTGAGGTATCGGTGGAGACACTAGAACCCGTTTAACGAATCGTAGTGACTGGGAGTCATAAGAGGAGACATTGTACCTCTATACCATGAAAGAAACTGAAGAGTCCTATCACTTCTAATTCGATCTTTTATTCACACCTTGTGGGTCCAGTCACAAAAAAGTCGGGGGTCCAATACTAGGTAATCTCCTAACACTTTAATCAAGTCACCTAATGTTGAGTCAAGTCAAGTCAGCACAGGTTGAGAAATACTGGGGTACCTGACGTCGTACGGTCCGAAGAGACAGGTAGTGGTTGAGACCTCGAACAAGTTTGAGTACAGGTAACACAACCACTATGGTAGGTTGGTAGATTAGGAGACAGCAGGGTAAGAGCAGGGCGGAAGTTAGAAAGGGTCGTAGTCCAGAAAAGTTTACTCAGTCAAGAAGTGTGGTCCACCGGTTTCATAACCTCGAAGTCGTAGTCAAGAAGGTCACTTATAAGTCCCGACTAAAGGAACTCCAAACTGACCAAACTAGAGGAACGTCAGGTCCCCTGACAGTTCTCAGAAGAGGTTGTGGCGTCAAGTTTTTGTAGTTAAGAAACCACGAGTCGAAAGAAATATCAGATTGAAAATATGGGTATGTACTGGTGACCTTTTTGATATCGAAACTGATCTGTCTACAAACAACTTTTCATTGCAGAGACGAAAAATTATACGACAGATCCAACCAGTATCGAAAAGAAGGTTCCTCGTTCGTAGAAAATTAAAGTACCGACGTCAGTGGTAGACGTCACTAAAACCTCGGGGGGTTTTATTTTAGACAGTGACAAAGGTAACAAAGGGGTAGATAAACGGTACTTCACTACCCTGACCTATGGTACTAGAATCAAAAGACTTACATCACATAGAATTTTTACTTTATCTTACTTCATCTTAAATTAGTCGTGAGAAATGGGTATTGTTCCATTATCCATAACAAAAGACTCTGGAAACCAAGGTACAAAGTCACACAAATATACGGTCACACACACGTGCATACAAGAACCACCATTACAGTTTTCCCACTGGAGGACACATCCAGGGTAATCTACTCAAACATTCAGTAACTGGGACTACTACATTAAATACTGTAGGACTTAGTCGCTATGAACCCCCATTAACAATGTTTACTCTAAGAACCGAGTATGGAGGTGGTAGTAAACAACCCCCGCCCCCCCTGGACCCTTGGATAAAAATTTAGTTCAAGTAGGGCTGTGTCTGCACACTTCATCGTCCTTCAGTTCGAAGGTCACCTATAAGTCCTATATAGTCAGAGAGGCAGAAACAAGGACCGAACACACGGAAGTGTTCTCGGGAACATCCGTGGACTACGAGTCCCGTGGCACAGACGATGTTCGGAAGTGGACCCTCCTCACCTGAGTAAGACCAGAACGTAGGACTGAGGAAGTGAACATTCACCACACCAGAGTGATAGATTGCAGAGACTGACGAGCAGACATTTTCACCTTACTGTCAGGGCGGAGGTCCCAAAGGTACCCCTGTAAACACTCCCCGGTCCGTGTCCAGGTCCGTACCCCCCTCCGTCAGATGTGATCGAGAAGGAAGAACAATGACCACCACCTTCCTCTGCGGTATCATTGTCACCACCACCATCGCGAAGGTAGGTCCCGTGTGACCGAAAGGTCGTCTGTCAAGTCTGGACACGGACAGCACCTCTTCCCGGATCAGACATGAACAGGAATAAATAATAATAAAAATTTATATTTAAATAAATAAAATTAACCTCCGATTAATGTTGTAACATAATCAAAACGGTATGTAGCTGTACTTAGACGGTGCCCACATGTGCACAAGGGGTAGGACTTGGGGGGAGGGTGGAGGGAGGGGTAGGGTAGGGAGACCCAGTAGGGTCACGTGGTCGGGGCTCGTAGGACATAGTACGTAGCTTGGACCTGACCGCTAAGTAAGGTGTATACTATTATACGTACAAAGTTACGGTAAGAGGGTTTAGTAGCGTGGGAACCGGAGAGGGTGTCTCAGGTTTTCTGACAAGATATGTAGACACAAAAAAAACGACAGAGTGTATGTCCCAATAGTAATGATGGAAAGATTTAAGGTATACATACGCAATCATATGACATAACCACAAAAAGAAAGACTGAATGAAGTGAGACATATTATCCGAGGTCAAAGTAGGTGGAGTAATTTTGACTAAGTTTACATAAGAAAAATTACCGACTCATTATGAGGTAACACATATACATAGTCTCGAAAGAATAGGTAAACAGACGACTACCTATAGATCCAACGGAGGCACAGGACCGATAATATTTGTCACGACGTTACTTGTAACCCCATGTACACAGAAAGTTAAGACCAAACGAACCACACATACGGGTCGTCACCCTAACGATCCAGTATACCGTCAAGATAAAGGTCCAAAAATTCCTTAGAGGTGTGACAAGAGGTATCACCGACATGATCAAACGTAAGGGTGGTTGTCACATTCTCCCCAGGGAAAAGAGGTGTGGGAGAGGTCGTTAATAACGAACATCTGAAAACCTAGCGTCGGTAAGATTGACCGCACTTTACCATGGAGTAACACCAAAACTAACCGTAAAGAGACTATTACTCACTACAACTCGTAGAAAAGTACACAAACAATCGGTAGACATACAGAAGAAACCTCTTTACAGATAAATCAAGAAACCGGGTAAAAAACTAACCCAGTAAATAAAAAGACCTTAAGTCGACGTCCTCAACGAACATATAAAAACTCTAATCAACAAACAGTCAACGAAGTAAACGATAATAACGGAGAGTAAGACTTCCGACAGAAAAGTGGAACGAATATAAAAGGACACAACACGTCTTCGAAAATTAAAATTAATCCAGGGTAAACAAATAAAAACGAAAATAAAGGTTATAAGACCCTCCACCTAGTATCTCCTAGGGCGAAACTAAATACAACCTCTCACAACACGGATACAAGAGGAGATCCTCAAAATATAAAAGACCAGAATGCAAATCTAGAAATTAGGTGTAACTCAAATAAAAACACATACCACAATCTTTCACAAGATCAAAGTATGAAAATGTTCACCAACTGGTCAAAAGCGTCGTGGTGAACAATTTCTCTAACAGAAAAGAGGTAACATATTAGAACGGAGGAAACAGTTTCTATTCCACAGGTATCCACGTACCTAAATAGAGACCCGAAAGATGAAACAAGGTAACTAGACATAAAGACAGAAACACGGTCAAGGTATGACAGAACTACTGACACCGAAACATCATCTCGGACTTCAGTCCGTCCAACTAAGAAGGTCAAGGTAAGAAGAAAGAGTTCTAACAAAACCGATAAACTCCAAAAAATATAAAGTTATATTTAACACTTTAATAAACAAGATCGAGACACTTTTTATGACGACCATCGAACTATCCCTAACGTAACTTAGACATCTAACGAAACCCACCATATGAGTAAAAGTGATGTGACTAAGAAGATTAGGTACTTGTACCATATAAAGAGGTAAATAATCACAGGAGAAACTAAAGAAAGTAGCCACAAAATATCAAAAGATATATATCCAGAAATCAAAGAAATCCATCTACATAAGATTCATAAAATAAGAAAAGTAACGTTACCACTTACCTTAACAAAGGAATTAAAGAAAAAGATGAAAGAGTAATAATCACATATCCTTACGTTCCCTAAAGACACACAACTAAAATATAGGACGTTGAAATGATATAAGTAACTAAGCGAGACTATTAAGAGACCACCTCAGAAATCCCAAAAGATACATCTCCTAGTACAATAGACGTTTGTCACTCTCAAAATGAAGAAAAGGTTAAACCTAAGGAAAATAAAGAAAAAAAAGACGAGACTAACGACACCGGTTTTGAAGGTCTTGATACAACTTATCATCGCCACTTTCACCTGTGGGAACAGAACAAGGACTGAAATCCCCTTTACGAAAGTTAAAAAGTGGTAACTCCTATTACAAACGACACACAAACAGTATATATCGAAATTAATACAACTCCATACAAGGAAGATAAGGACGAAAGACCTCCCAAAAATAGTATTTACCTACAACTTAAAACAGTTTCCAAAAGAGACGTAGATAACTCTATTAGTATACCAAAAAGAAAAAGTTAAACAAATACACCACTTAATGTAACTAACTAAACACCTATAACTTCTTAGGAACGTAGGGACCCTATTTCGGGTGAACCAGTAGTACATACTAGAAAAATTACACAACAATCTAAGACAAACGCTCTTAAAACAACTCCTAAAAACGTAGATACAAGTAGTTATTATAACCGGACATCAAAAGAAAAAAACACCGTAGAAACAGTCCAAAACCATAATCCCACTGCCACCGGAGTATCTTATTCAAACTTTCAAATGGAAGGAGACGTTAAAAGACCTTCTTAAACTCATCCTATCCACAATCGAGAAGAGATTTAAAAACCATCTTAGGTCGACACTTCGGGAGACCTGGACTCGAAAACAAACGACCTTCTAAAGACTAGTGTCAAAATTAAAGACACGAAATCTACCCAGACAATTCTAAAAGATAAAGAAGGGTCAAATCAAAACCTTTCAACATCAAAAGATTCTTAAACAGGCAAAGAAGGTTTAACAGGTAAAATAACGGTATATTAACGGCTATCATAGGAGAATACTAGGAAACATAAAGACACAACAGACAACACTAGAAAGGTAAAAGTAAAGATTAAAATAACTAAACTAAAAAGAGGGAAACAAAGAACTACTCAGACCGATTATCAAACAGTTAAAATAAATAGAAGAGTTTCTTGGTCGAAAACCGAAACAACTGAAAACGATACAAGAGAAAAAAAGAAAACGTAAATAAAGACGGGATTAAAATTTCTAAAGAAAGGAAGATGATTGGGACCCCAAGAAGTAAAGAAGGAAAAGATCAACGAAATCCACATCTCAATCCAATAAATAAACTGAAAAAAAGAACAAAGAACTCCATACGGACATAACGATACTTGGAAGGGGAATCGTGACGAAAATGTCATAGGGTGTCCAAAACCCAACAACACAAAAGTAAAAGTAAGCAAAGATACGTATAAAACTAAAGAAAAAACTAAAGAAGACACTAAACAACCAATAAGTCGTCGCACAACAAGTCGGAGGTATACAACCTTAAAAATTATCAAAAAGAGGACCTTAATTCTTTTAGAATGACGTCACACCAGTCTCTTCTACGAACCTTACTAAAGTTAAAAAAACTTAAATGGTTCCGATCTAAATACCGGGTCTTACACTAGATAGGACCTCTTCCAAGGTACACACGAACTCTTTTTCCACTTTAAGTAACAAGACCCCACTTTACAGGATATCTATAGTTAATCCAGATTGACCAGACAACATAGTAAATTTCAAACACAAAGGAACAATTAAAGACAAATCAACTAGATACGTATCCACACTTACCCCATAATTTCAAAGGGTGATAATAACACAATAACAATTAAAGGGGAAAGTATGAACAATCGTAAACAGAATGTATAAAGTCACGAGGATACAACTCACGTATATATAAATATTAACAATATATAAGAAGAACCTAACGAGGAAACTAGTAATACACCACCGGAAGAAACAGAGAAAAGTGTCGGAAACAAAATTATATATAAAATAGACTATACTCATAACGATGAGGACGAAAGAAAACCAGAGATAAACGTACTTTATAGAAAAAGGTCGGGAAGTGAAAGTCAGACATACACAGGGAACAAAGTTCCACCCAGAGAACATTTGTTGTATACATCCCCAGAACAAAAAAATAGGTAAGTCGGTCGGAAACAGAAAACACACTCCGTAAGTTGGGAAAATGTAAATTCCATTAATAACTAATTATACTAGGGTTATTTCATTCAACGGTATATGAAATAACAAAACCCAAGCTCAAATATATGGGAAAGACACAAAGGACAGATCTCTTCTAGGAAATCGTAAACAACCTCACGACCAAACCACCACGACTTAAGAGAGTCGAAAACGAACAGACATTTTGAAAACTAAAGAGGAAGTATAAACTTACTCTAGGAACGACCCATATCATTAGACCCGACATCCAATAGAAGAAAGTAGTGAACTTCATACAGAACGGTAAGGGAGGACCGGACTTCTCAAAGATAACTTTCTAGTCGACAATAGGAATACCCTTAGGGGAACACACAATAAACAACAAAAAGTGAACGACGAAAATTATAAACAAGAAACACAAACTAGAAACAATTAAACTAATGATACACAGAACCCCACAAGGCGGAACCGAAATAGGACAAACCCTGAGAGACCCAAAGAACCTGAACCCACTAATAAAGGAAGGGGTAAAATCCCTTCAAAAGTTGATAATAGAGAAGTTCATAAAAGAGTACCAGACAGAAAGACAGAAGAAGAAGACCCTGAGGATATTAAGCTTACAACCTCGCAAAGTATAACAGGACCTCCAGAGACTCTAACAGGAGTAAAGAAAATTAAGTAAAAAGAAAAAGGGAGAGACAAAGTAAATAAAAATGGTAGACAGAAGATGAAGTGAATAGGATAGAAGACGGAGACAATAAGATGACAACCAAGGGAGGTCTCATAAAAAATAGAGTAAATAACGTTAAAAGTAATGTATGACTGAGAAAAAATAAAGAAAATCCAGGAACAATTTGGAAAGAACATAGAAGAGTTAGGAACAGAGGTCCAATAAATAGACATTGATGTAAAAACAAAAATTCTAAAACCTAGTAAAAGTGATAGTAATAAACCTTAAGTAATAGTCCATCCAAGGGATAGAGAAGGAGAAAACAAACCAAACCACCCGTAAATAGGACAAGGAAATGGGCGACCCAAAAGGAGACAGAGAAGTAGAACAAATATAACGACACAAACCCCACCGGAAAGACATAAGACCGTCAAACACCTCAAGAGAAATAACACCTCTAAGGAACGACACCCACCCCGACCTACCGACCAAACAGTGGGCCAAACCCTTCCAACACAGTTACAAGACCACCCACCTCGACCTAAAGAAGAGAGACCTCACGTTACTTCACAGGTCATTACTTAATACTCTACAGTCACCCAAACCACACTGAAACCTGTCGGACATATAACTTCGAGTCCCGATACAAGGACACAACGACCTCTTAAACGCACCATACATAACGAGACCTTGAACAACCGGAAACCCACCACGAACCAAAGTCACATCCTTACCTCCTCAAACTACTCGAGAACAACTAATTACAAGGGACCTCAGTCCTCAAGAGACCACAAGAGTCCTAAACCTGTATTCGGAGGACGGAGACCACAAGTCAGAATAAGAATGTCATCGGAGTTCTGAAGAGGTAGATATGTCGTGACTACTATTTTGTAGATCCAATTTCTACTTTTCAAAGAGGTGTCACTCCTTGTGGGTCTCTCCAAGTGTCTCAATGTACCTTTTCTCTTCTCCCTCCTCCCTCTATCTCCACTGGTCCTCCTCTTCAAGTCAAGTCAAGTCAAGTCAGTGAGCCAACACAGGTTGAGAAACGTTGGGGTACTTAGCGTCGTACGGTCCGGAGGGACAGGTAGTGGTTGAGGACCTCAAGTGAGTCTGAGTGCAGGTAGCTCAGGCACTACGGTAGGTCGGAAGAGGAGGACGGAGGTTAGGGAGGGTCGTAGTTTCAGAAAAGGTTACTCAGTTGAGAAGCGTACTCGCCCGGTTTCATGACCTCAAATTCGAAATCGTAGTAAGGAAGGTTTCTTTAGGGTCCCAACTAGAAGTCTTACCTGACCAACCTAGAGGAACGTCAGGTTCCCTGAGAGTTCTCAGAAGAGGTTGTGGTGTCAAGTTTTCGTAGTTAAGAAACCGCGAGTCGGAAGAAGTGTCAGGTTGAGAGTGTAGGTATGTACTGATTACATTTTTGGTATCGGAACTGATCTTCCTGGAATCAGCCGTTTCAGTACAGAGACGAAAACTTATACGATAGATCCAACCAGTATCGAAAAGAAGGTTCCTCATTCACAGAAAATTAAAGTACCGACGTCAGTGGTAGACGTTACTAAAACCTCGGGGGGTTTTTGTTACAGACTGTGACAAAGGTGACAGAGGGGTAGATAAAGGGTACTTCACTACCCTGGTCTACGGTACTAGAAGCAAAAGACTTACAACTCGAAATTCGGTTGAAAAAGTGAGAGGAGAAAGTGAAAGTAGTTCTCCGAAAAATCAAGGAGAAGTGAAAGACGGTATTCCCACCATAGTAGACGTATAGACTCCAATAACTATAAAGAGGGCCGTTAGAACTAAGGTCGAACACAAAGAAGGTCAGGTCGCCCACATGAGACGTATCTTCAATTTATTCGTCCCACTGTTATATGTCGGAACTGCATGAGGAAAAGGATAAACCTTGGTCAGGCAACAAGGTACAGGTCAAGATTGACAACGAAGGACCGGACGTATGTCTAAAGAGTTCTCCCCCTTTAGTTTTCTCCTCTCTCGTTCGATCGGTCATTAGTGAAGGAATACACACGAGGTGTCAGACCTGGTGAGTCTCTACAAGTGCCTCAATGTGTCTCTTCTCTTTTCCCTCTTTCCTCTGTCTCCACCAGTCCTCCTCTTTTCCCCCCTTAGTTTTCCACTCTCTGTCTAGGTCGGTCATTAGTCAAGGGATTCACAAGAGGTGGGAGGCCTTGTGTCTTTCTCTAAGTGTCTCAACCCATCTCTTCTCTTCCCCCTCCCTCCTCTACCTCCGCTGGACTACCTCCCCTCAGGTTTCCTTCACTCTCGTTAGTTCGGTCATTAGAGTGAGGGTTCATTTTTATCCATGACTTCTAACCCAAGAATTTCCATGTTTTAACTATTGTTTATCGACACTTTTCTTTTCTCCACTTTTCGTTTCCTCTTTTCCTTTCTATATTCGTAGACTTACGTCTCAAGGTTACTTATCGTTCTTCTCTATTCTTTCGGAAGAAGTCGCTAGTTACGTTTCTTTATCTCCTTTTGTTCTCTTACCCTTTTTGATCTCTAGAGAAGTTCTTTTAATCTCTATGGTTCCCTTTTAAAGTACCTTTCTACCCGTACTATTTCCTGTCTTTACCATACCTGGATTGTCTTCGTCTTCTATAATTCTACTTCACCGTTCTTATGTACCTTCTTGCCATGTTTTTTCTAGAAGTACTGGGTCTATTAGTACTACTACACTAGTGATTAGATCTCGATCTGTAGAACCTTACACTTCAGTTCACCCGGAATCTTTCGTAGTGATGCTTGTTTCGATCACCTCCACTACCTTAAGGTCAACTCGATAAAGTTTAGGACTTTCTACTACGACACTTTCACGACGTGAGTGATACGGTCGATTAAACCTTTTGAGTCGTCACCGGTGTCCTGACCTTTTCCAGTCAAAAGTAAGGTTAAGGTTTCTTTCCGTTACGTTTTCTTACGAGTTTGATGGAGTGTCAACGTGAGTAGAGTGTACGATCATTTCATTACGAGTTTTAAGAGGTTCGGTCTGAAGTCGTTATGTACTTGACACTTGAGGGACTACAAGTTCGACCAAAATCGTTTCCGTCTCCTTGGTCTCTAGTTTAACGGTTGTAGGTGACCTAGTACCTTTTTCGTTCTCTCAAGGTCTTTTTGTAGATAAAGACAAAATAACTGATACGGTTTCGGAAACAGACACACCTAGTGTTGTTTGACACCTTTTAAGACTTTCTCTACCCTTATAGTCTGGCGGATTGGACGGAGAACTCTTTAGACATACGTCCAGTCCTTCGTTGTCAATCTTGACCTGCACCTTGTTGTCTGACCAAGGTTTATCCTTTTCCTCATACAGTTCCGACATATAACAGTGGGACGAATAAATTGAAGATACGTCTCATGTAGGCGACCTGACCTTCTTTGTGTTCGACCTTAGTTCTAACGACCCTCTTTATAGTTATTGGAGTCTATACGTCTACTGTGGTGGGAATACCGTCTTTCACTTCTCCTTGATTTTTCGGAGAACTACTTTCACTTTCTTCTCTCACTTTTTCAACCGAATTTCGAGTTGTAAGTCGTTTGCTTCTAGTACCGTAGACCAGGGTAGTGAAGTACCCTTTATCTACCCCTTTGTCACCTTTGTCACAGTCTGAAACAGAAAAGCCCGAGGTTTTAGTGACGTCTACCACTGACGTCGGTACTTTAATTTTCTGCGAATGAGGAACCTTCTTTTCAATGTTGGTTGGACCTAACATATAAGTTTTCGTCTCTGTAATGAAACGACTGATTCAAGGCAGATCAGTTCCGATACCAAGAAGGACACCTACCAAAAAGGATACCAAAAAGTACATATCTACACTCTCAACCTGACACTTCTTCCGACTCGTGGTTTCTTAACTACGAAAACTTGACACCATAACCCCTTCTGAGAACTCTCAGGGAACCTGACGTTCCTCTAGGTTGGTCAGGTAAGACTTCCTCTAGTTGGGACCCTAAAGAAACCTTCCTTAGTGCGACTTCGACTTCGGGGTCATGAAACCGGGAGAGTACGCTTCTCAACTGAGTAACCTTTTCTGAAACCACGACCCTCCCTAACCCCCGTCCTCCTCTTCCCCTGCTGGCTCCTACTCTACCGACCTATCGTAGTGTCTGAGTTACCTGAACTCAGACTCACTTGAGGTCCTCTACCACTACCTGTCCCTCCGGACCGCACGACGCTAAGTACCCCAACGTTTCTCAGCCTGTGTTGACTCGTTGACTTGACTTGACTTGACTTGACTTGGTTTTTTGTCTCTAATTTTTAGATCTCATCTCCAACCTAAGAGTTTTTATGTTATAATTTCTTTTTTTCAGTGTTTTTAATATTTTATATATATATATATACTTCAAACGAAATTTTTTATCCCAGAAAAAACGTTTCATTATTATTCAATATTTTTACTTTTAATTTGCTCATTATCTCTTGAATTTTTAATTTTTTTTAAAAAAAATGAAATTTTTTACTATTATCATTTTTATATAGATCTTGAAAGAGACCACAACAACACCTGTCACCCCAGTCAAGTAAAAGTCTATCAAGGAACTAGACCGAATATGAAGAGTTCCAAATATCCGGGGAAGGATACATCAGCCACGATTGATGTCCCAAAATTAGACAACGTGGACAGTAAAGGTTCCGCCAAGGGAGACAAAATCGAAGAAGACAAACGACCAGAGCAGTCACAGATTAAAGGTGGGACTGTGTTCCCCTACCACCACCAGTGAAAAAATCCGAGTGAACAAGTCAGCACGACACCCCTCCCTCCCTGCGGCGTTTCTTTTTCGTTACCGCACACGAGCGTCACAGAGCCGGTGTGACCCAAACGGGGGCGAGTGCCACAAACACGAAAGGGACAGATGTGACGAATCCGAGATCCAACGAGACGGTCCCTCACAGACTCCGACCGGGACCCAACATACGTGAAGGGTCCAGATTCGGTGAGTCCAAGTCCATGAGCCCATCAGGAGTCTCCACGTCTGAGTCAACCCGGACACAAAACACGAGAAGGGCCCAGGCTCGTCGAGTCCACTGGTCCACGAACGGTTTGTACCAGTGACGCTGAATAACGGAGGGGGCAGGGACGACGAGCCAAAAGACCCACATGTTGGTCGCGTGGAAGAGTCCACACGACACACAGAGAAGACCCCGCGACTGGAGACCGACTTAGGGTTCGGTCTTAGGGTTCTTCAGAACCAATCGGTGCTTCGGAAGAACGTCAAACCATCTACTACGGAGAGACCCCGGCGCTAACGGGAGAAGGCCGAAACCGACGGGAGCGGACGGACAGAGGCCCCCAACTACCCGCCCAGACGTCGGCCGATCGAGACGAGTCAGGAAACAAGACACTCGCCCGGACCGACACAGAATCCAATCCCGAAAAGCGTCCCATCGATAGGGTGTCAGACCAAACGACAGAGTTCAATCCAGGGAGTCTAACGGGAGTTCCATAAGTCCGGGTCAGGAATGAGATTCGTTACGTCGGACACGGAGGGACGGGTCGGGGGCGGACGATCACCGTCTACGTCCGCAGAAACGACGAAGAGACGACATCAATGGTAACCCATGCATTAGACACCCAAAATTAATAAACAAAAAGGAGGGGCAATACAACGGGAGACTCCAAGGTTCCGAGCGGTGTCTGAGCGGTCACTCTCACAAAGGACCACAAACCTTTGAAGACAGAAAAAATTCTGAGGGAAGGACCCTGCCTCGAGGTAGGGATGGAGAAAACAGAGAGAGAAATAGAAAATATAAAAAAGGATGGAGGAAAGCTTCTGTTACCCGACGAAAAGACCCACGGACTACAGGAGACGGTCGTAAGTATTCAACAAAACACCTTAAATGAGTCGGAAGTTTACAAGAAAACTACTTAAACACCCCCTCTTTCACCAGAGGGACAGGATAAGGAGACGGTAGAATCCTGACGAGGGGGACATACACAGAAATTTCTACGTATATATTTTGAAGTGGACAATTGAAAGACCTTCATTTGATTTTATTATATAACGGTTGTTACGTGTCTCTTCATCTCCCTCGACGAAAAAACACACACACTTCATCTCATTTTACAATAACTTGATTTCGTTAACGTGTTTTCAGAAAGGAAAGGTTGCCGACTCTCTCACATACCAGAAAAGTAGACAATAGTGTCTGGTAGACAAAGACACGGAGGGACAAACCTCTAAACAGGGGACCCCCTGGAGTCTGACGTCTCAAAGGACACATATTTCGTTGACGGGCATTCGTTCGGATGCCTGACTTTCACTCCCAGTACCGGACTGATTCACCTGTCCTTCTGGGACCTTTAACTTTAGGTCCGACCTCGTGCAAAGACCGAGAAGGGATTGAACAATTGAATCGGTGTTACAACACAGTCAAAAGACCAGAAACAGTACGAACGAGGTAAACAAAAAGTCAACGAGTCAGTACAGACTAAGAAACGCTGGGGAACCTGATATCGTGTGGTCCGAAGGGAGAGAAAGTCAGAGAGGACCTCAAACGAGTGTGAGTACAGACAACTCAGTTACTACGGTAGGTCGGTAGAGTAGGACAACAAGGACGGGAGTCAGAAAGGGTCATAGAAAAGGTTACTCTGGTGAGAAGCGTAGTCCACCGGTTTCATAATCTTGAAGTCGAAGTCGTAGTCAGGAAGGTCACTTACAAGTCCCAACTAAAGGAAATCCTAACTGACCACATTAGAATAACCACAGGTCCCCTGAGAGTTCTCAGAAGAGGTCGTGGTGTCAAGTTTTCGTACTTAAGAAACCACAAGTCGGAAGAAATACCAGGTTGAGAGTGTAGGTAGGTATGTATGTACTGATGACTTGTACTGACAAAAGAGGAACAGGGTACTATCAAGCACCGGAGACACACGACCGTCGAGGGGTACTCGGGACACTCCCGTCCCAGTCTCAGAGGGTCGAGACACGGGTCGTGGTACGGACTCGGTTGTACCCGGGGTCTTCCCACCTCCTTTCCAACTCAGGCAACTCCAGTCGTAGACGATTTTGGTACCCGAAAAATAAGGACTCTTTAACAAGTCTCACCTTAGAGGGTGAAAAAAAAAATAGAATTACAATCTATGAAATATCTACACGAATACACTATCTATTATGTGAGCCACCGGTTCACCCTCCGTCCAAACCATAAAAGGTGGCGACCAAAGTCTGAACTCTTATCGGGTAAACGAAGTCCCCACTCCGCATCCGGTCCCGCCCCAAGTGAGTAACGACACTCGACCCGACCCTCGAAGTGAGGGTCTCGACGGGGGTATCGGGGACGGGGGACAGGGGCGTGGAGTAACGGTGACGAAGGGAAGAAAGTTTCTCGGGACACCACGAAACTTCCGTAGAGGTAGTCTCGTTTGTTTGAGGCCCCTGACCCGAGAGCACGGCGGTAATGCCGTACCTCGAGAGTGAGAGGAGTCGCTCCTTGAGAAAATTGGTGAGAAGAAAAGTTCAAAGGACACAGTCAAACCTAAAAGTAGAGACCGACCCTTGACTCCAAAAACTTTTTCTTTATTTACTCGGGAATCTCACGTGGGAAGAGGGTCGTGGGAAAGGGTGACGGACACAGGAAGGCTGTTAGAAGTTTCCGTAGTTCTTTACTCCCCGGGACTATTCGAGATTCTATTTAACGAAAGTCTGATAGTCTCTAATTTTCCTTTTTAGTTTATCGCTCCCGAGTCCTCTCTAGTGACATTTGAGGAAGTTTCGGGAAGACTTACGGAGGTAGTCGAGACTACTACGGGTTGGTAGTCACCCACCACTGTCGGGGGACGTCTTACACACGCCGCACACGGGTCCCGCAGAAAGTCTTCCCGTGCACTTGTGTTCAAACAGACGTTCGCGATCCTCACTACCGTACTGGATCTTCCAGTTCCCGTGACCCCCCGTCACTGTTCGGACCTGGGACACTACATCGGACCCACCTTCAGGTACCGTAATCGACTCGTCTTTCGATCCTGACAAACTACCCTCGACGGACCTGGGGAATCCGTAGACCCGTACCGTCCGGAACGAACCTTGGGTCTACGAACCACCCTTCACGCAGGTCTGACCAACAAGTCTCCCAGAAGGTAAAGTAAAAAACAAAAACTTATAGTTCATGTGCAAAGAACCCGAAGGGTCCACCGTGGACGGTTACGTCCTTTATGTTACGTCCAAGTTAGGAGTCAAACCCTTCTAACGGACCGTTGGGTGAGGTTATAAGATCGGACCCTTCAATGCACCTGTCTCCTCGGACCACCCGATGTCAGGTACCCCAGCGTTTCTCAGTCTGTGTTGACTCACTGACTTGTTCTCTTGTCGTGCGAAAAGGATTCACACGAAGTCCTTGGGGTCGGAGTCCTCCGTGAGACGTCATCATCGTTAGGTGTTTCCTTAAATCTCCTTACCAGTGAGTCTCCGGGGAAACCCCTAAGGGTCACACGGAATCGGGTATTCTTCCAGACAATCGACTCAGACTCAACGTAATGGTCGTTTTGATTTTGGTGTCGTTGTTTCAGTAAGTCTAAATGACCCGAGAGTAAAAATGTCCGATTCGAGACAAGAGTCGTGTATCACACACAAAAGAAAACTATTTGGAAAAATCTCGTTAAAATTTACGCAACGTTTCGATTTGTCTTTCATTGTCTCTAAAGGGGTATATGGGGGACAGGGGGGTGTGCGTGTCGAGGGGAGGAGAACTGTAGGACATAGAATCGCGACGGAAATGATGTCAACTACTCGGACGTAACTGTGCACCTCATTGTGGGTCTCAGGTGTCAAATACAATTCCGGGCCAGACCCACGACGTGTAAAAACCTCAAACCTGTTTACACCTTACTACGGATATGGAGTACTCTCATAGTAGGTCTCTTCAAAGTGCGGGGATTTTGAGGAGGAACGAGGAGGACGAGTAGGAAGAGAGGGAGACGGGGGACCGATGGTACCTAGGGAAATGACAGAGATAGTAAGATGGTAAAAGTTTCACAGAAGATCAATCTTATCATATTATACATCGGAAAAGTGTAACCGGAAAAAAAAAAAGAGTATCCATACGTAAATACAAAGAATATGTAGAAAAGTTCCGAACTATCGAGTAAAAAAAAAAATCTCGACTTATTGTCAGGCAACAACTCTATATGGTGGAAAACAGGTAAGTGTATGGCTTCTTGTAGAACCAACGTAGATTCAAAACCACCAATACTATTTCGACGAAGTAGGAACACATCCAAAAACACACCTGCACTCAAAAGTCGAGTAATCCCATTTTTCGTTCCTCACGTTAGCAACTTAGAATACCATTCTCACAAAATCAAAACTCCCTTTGACGGTTTGACAGAAGGTCTTACCGACATAGTAAAACGTAGGGGTAGGCCTTGATTACTCTCAAGGGTGCCGAGGCGTAGGAGACCGCGAACCACAATAGTCACAACATCTAAACCTGGTAAGGCAGCCACACACTACCGCAGAACAAAACTCAACTTAAAGAGACTACTGCGTACTATACCTTGCAGAAACGTGTACGAATGAGCCGTAAACATATAGGAGAGACCACCCCACAGACACCTCCAGAAACCGGACAAAATGGTCTACACAGGAAACTTTGATAAAAGAGAGTCAGACACCGAGTAACAAAGTAAGAGACCTGTCACAGAAAGGGACAGATAGCTAAGAAAAAAGAAAAAAGTACCCATTGCGGAAGTCACAACCTAGACTCCAGCAACGGTATGAGGTCCGGTAGGTCCCAAAGAAGACACAGAAGATCCTCAAAATATCAAAGAGTAAAACGAAGATCTAGAGACTAGGTTACACTCAATTATAAACACTTTTCCACAGTTCAAAAACAGGTCCAAGTGAAAGAAGAAAAACGTGTACCGATAGGTCAAAGTCGTAGTATGACTCTATTGACAGAAACTAGGTGACACATCGTAAACGAACACACAGTTTCTAGTTGACTGACATAAATTCTCTCAAATAAAGACCTGAGACAAGACATGGTAAACTAGATAAACTGAAAATAAAGTGGTCATAGCATACGAGAAGTAGTGACGTCGAAATATCAGACAAACCTTCAACTCATTACAGTCAGGAGGTTGAAACAAGAAGAGGAGATCGTAAAACACATCCGAAGACCCAGAAAACGTAGTGGAATATTTGAAGTATTAGTCAAATAGTTATGGGTGTTTTATTGAACGACTCTAAAACTGACTTTAATGTAACTTAGATGGGTAGTCCAACCCTTCTTGACAACAGGTCTGTTGTGACTTAGAAGGATAGGAACTTGTACCTTATCGAATCACGAAACTAAGGAAAGTAACCAAAACTTCAAAAGGAGTATATCTAGAACATGTATAAAACAATCTAAATAAATATGGATAAGTAACATTTATTACCTAAATAAACAGGGTAAAGCAAAAAACACACGATTACATTTATCAAGACACAAAAACTAAAGCTTAAAGTGAACAAGTAACGATCGTATATCTTTTCGTTGACTGAACATATAATCTGAATATGGATATTAAACGGCATTGACGAATAATCGAGGTCCTCATAGAAACAGACAAGAAAGTCTTAAAGAAGAATCCACTAGTACAGTAGACGTCTGTTTCTGCTGAAATTAAAGAAGAAAGAGTCAGAGGCATAGAAAATAAAGGAAAAGAACAGAATGACGTAATCGATTCTGAAGTCCATACTACAATTTTTCGTCGCGACCCTCCCCTGTAGGAACGGGACAAAGATTAGAATCACCCTTTCAAAGACCAAAGAGTGGTAATTCACATTACTATCGATATTATCCAACAAACACCTAAAAGAAATAACTGAACTCCTTCAAGAAGAGATAAGGACCGAATGACTTTAACGAATAGTACTTATCCATAAACTAAAACGGTTTAATTAAAAGACGGAGATAACTACAATAGTACACTGAAAATAAAGAATTGGACAACTACACTACCTAATATAATTAATTAAAATCTTACAACTTAGTTTACTCTATTTAGAGTGAACCAACACTAAATATCAAGAAAATTTTTGTAAAACCCAAAATACACGATTATAAAACAACTCCTATAAACGTAGACACAAGAACTCTCTATGATCAAACAGTAAAAGAAAAGAACTCGACCCGAACCCATAAAAGAAACAGGGTACTTCTGCACCGTAAGAAGAACGTCCAGAGACAGGTTTAAAGGGGAAGAGGATTTTTGTGGTCAGTATAACCTACTCCCGGACGTTAGAGTAGAAGTGATTATTGTAGACATTACTGGTGTAAAGGTTTATTCCAGTGTAACTCTATGACGCCCAAACCTCAAGTTGTACACTTAAACATCCCCTGTTTTAAATTGGGTATTGTAGGTGAGAGACTTTTCAAAAGTACACTTTACCGTAATTTCACTGGTAATTTCACTCTCCTTTACACCTACTCGATATGTCGCACTAGTAAGTGGTTTCGAAGAGGGATTGACTCCTACACCGTGGCGTCCGTCGACCCAACCACTGTCACGTCTCACTTACGGAAGGGACGTCGGACCTACCCTGTACCGGACCCTCACCAGTCCCGGACCCCACCCGTGGGCATGCGAGCTCAAGGTTGCGGTCGAGGAGGAGTCTCAGGACCTCGAGCAGCGGGAACCGGAACCAAAGAATTAGACATTATTCATTATTACGGACAGGAAGTTCTCACCAACACTCAGAGTTTTATTGAGTGGACGTGTTCACAGAACTCGTGACCTCCCGCTTTACGTGAAGCCCAGAACCTCTAACAACATGTCGCACCACAGACATTGGCTGTCATGCGTAACATGTGGATTTTAGACGATCTCCCGTCCGGAATATGATTCACAAGAATAGCGTATGTACTATTACAACTATTTCCTCCCTTGAAACCCTCTACCTTTACAATTGTTGGAACTACCAGAATCTGGGACTCCGACTCGAGACGAGAGGTGACCGGGTCGGCGTAGGTATCCTGACAACAAAGATTCCGGTCAGGGAGGGAGGACTTTCCCTCTGCTCCGGTGACGGGACGATGGGAGCTCAGGGACCCGGCACGTCCCGGTCGACGCCCACGACCCTTTCCATAGGCACACAGAGCGAAACCACCACCACTACCATAAAAAGGTGTCTGGGACTCAAATTTACTCTGTCAGGTAACTAATACGAGAGAAAGACAATTCCTGTTTTCCTCAATAAGAACAGGACACACACTTTTCAGAAAAAGTCTTCTAGCTAACTATTTCAGTGTATAGTTCTGGTTGGTAGGGCCATTCCAATACGTAGAGCCTCGCCCTCTGGCTAAAATTTTTACGAATACAAACAAAATTCTATGTCGCAACATATCGTCGAGACAATTTACTTTGATTTTCTCCCTACTTCTATACTCAGTTAAGTTCCCCTCCTCAATAGAAATGAATTGTGAGACCACAAATATATTACTAAACGAGATAAAATAGTAAAAAAGATCAGAAGTTTCCGTAGACCGGGGTCAGAACACCGAGAGGAGGGGAAAAATTTTGACGACGGAAGGGTCCACCGCGATCACCATTTCTTGGACGGACGGTTACGTCCTCTGAATTCTCTGTATCCTCTATAAGTTAGGGACCCAGTCCTTCTAGGGGACCTCTTCCTTTACCGGTGGGTGAGGTCATAAGAACGGACCTCTTAGGATACCTGTCTCCTCGGACCGCCCGGCGTCAGGTAGTCAAACGTTTTCACAGTCTGTGCTGACTCGCTGAGTTGTCGTCGGTGTTGGTAACTGTGTTCTGAAAGAAGAAACGTCAACCCAACAAACTTACCTCAACAGTACAGCGGACTCAAGGAACACAAGGAGTCCTGTGGGGGTGGGGTCCTGCGACTAAGTGACCCCTTCGGGTCAGAAAAGGGGCATAAAGGGTATAAGACGAAAACAGGCTGACAACGGAACAGTATGACGAGAGGTAGCGAGTGTAAAACACAATTGTCCTCAGATCCAGACTCTCTGAGCGAAACTTCTTTTTTCTCGAAAAATCCGTTTTCAAGAGAGGGTACTGGAGTGTTCCGTGTTGAATTGAACGACGGAGTCTCGACGGTCCTCACTGATCCCACCCCCCGTAGGTCCGAGACAGTGCTCCGGGTGAATGGAGAGTAACCTTGGTGCCAAGAAACCGGCGAAGACCAACAGTAGACGAAAAGAAGATCTCCAAAGGTACTCGTGGTAGAGGCTCCAAGAGCCCTCCTCCCAGGTCGACTTTCCCGAGTAACCGTTCTCTCGGTACTTCACGGGTATGACACTAAAGATAAAGTACTTCTTACCGAGTCTGGAAGTCGCAGTGTAGACCCGAGTGCTTCCACGCACAGGGAGACAGTCTTGCCTCGAGCACACACCAAAATCTCGACGGAAACTCTCAAGAACCCCGAAGGGACCACCGAGTCAACCATTTCTTAGACGGACGTTACACCCTCTGGGCCCAAGCTAGGAACCCAACCCTTCTAAGGGTCCCTCTTCCTTTACGATTAGGTGAGGTTATAAGAACGGACCCTTTAGAGTACCTGTCTCCTCGGACCACCCGATATCAGTCAGGGTACCCCAGTGTTTCTCAGCCTGTGGCAACTTATCACTGATTGTGAAAGTGAACCCCAAGAACTCCTTCTTCGGTACAAGTGTGGGGGACGTCGATCTGAAGAGAAATGGATGACGTTTTTACACAGAACAGTCCGCCGACTCCGGTCACCAAAGTCGACACGTACTGAGTCAACCTCACTCGTCTCTACACGTGAGAAGTGCCAGACGACCCTCGACATCAACTCGTTCAGTGGTACCAAGGACACGCCTTGCCCTCGAAGTCCTCTCGTCCCTGGTTGCGCGGTCGGACCAGCACCGCCACTGGGACCACCAGCGGGACCACTGGACGCACACCCCCGCAACTCCTCCAAGACCCCACGACCTGCTTCCTTACGGGGCTCCTGTCGTCTAGGAGGCTAAGACCGTCGCCCGCTCCGAACCCACCCCTGACTCGTCCCCTCCTCCCTCCGTCGGGGACGGAGTCCCGCGAGCGGACACGTCCCTCCGCACCCGGCGCACGCCCGTGAGCCCCGTCGACTACCAGTCCCACGGTAGTCTCTGTCACCCCGACACGAAGAGGGGGACCCTCCCGTGCACCGGAAGGGTCGCTTCTCCGAGCCTCGGGACTCCGACCCCGGCCGGAAGGACACTCAACCCTTGGGTGTCACGACGTCAGTCCTTTCGTCCTGTCGAGGGGTCCCCCTGCCTACTTCATAAAAGATGTTAGACACTAGTTTACTTGCCAAGTCATTTCTCTCGTCCTTGACTACCTGTACCGTCTTCCTCGACTCTGGTTTCGGTTCCAACCCTCTATGAAAAAGCACCCGGGACCACCTATCAACCCCTTACCTCCTCCTGATCGGGTTACCATTCCTACGGAGCCGTCATCTCGGCAGTCGGGACGTCGTCGCTACTCGTAGCATTTCGAGGCGAATGGAATACTCGACTTTGTGCGAGAGTACACCAGGACACGCGGGCCCGGACCGCTGAAAACGGTTCCGGGAACCAATTACGAACAGTCACATTGAGTCAAGTCACCTCACTTGCCGGTGACGAAGGACACGAGTCGCAGACACGGGAACCTCTAGGGTCTGGCATCCCTCCCCGGCATTCCCTGTGTGACAGTTCACGTCACCTGCCACGTCGTCAGTACTCTCCCCTAAGCCACCGTGACTAATCCTCAGGTCCTCCTTAAGACGACGTCCGGCTCCACCTTCCCGTAGCACCAACCTTCCTTATCGAACCCAACCTCTCTCCGGACCCCCTCGCACGCGACATACGTGACGAAAAAAGTGTCACCTGTTCCCCTACACACACACACCTGTACATACGCATATGGAAGGAAGTCTACGTGTGCGTGTACATATGTAGACAAAGGGAGAGACAAAAAAGAGGAGGCTGTCCACACTTCGGGAAGTTCACAAGGAACACACTCATGCGCTGAGCATCGTTCTCGTTGGAGTTCCGAGTGTACTTAGCAGTGTCGTGACTCTTCTGGGTGGACACACTGTACACACCGTTCTTCAAGTTCAGGTTTCCCTGCGACTTTTCGGTGTTCGAGGAAGTGTGGCGGCTGCCACTCACTCACTGAGGTGTCGCTCGAAAAAGGCGATCCTGACACCAAACTCCGCCCGGAAGGTTCAGGCCGGACACGGCACCAACACACATCTCGTCCCTCCTCGGTCCCAAACCTTAAAGAGAAGACTTCCTCCCGTCTCACTGGAGCGGACGAAGGAGTCACGGGGTCCGAGACACGACTGGGGTGGACACGAACGACCTGTGAACGACGTGCACACACACACACACACACACACACACAAACACACATTCGTGCACGTACGCACACACCCCCCACCCGCACCTCCCCTGAGACGGGGTCCCTTATTCCGTAGGAGTCCTCTGGAACCAGACCTTCAAAGTCAGGACAAGTTGGGAGGGAGGGGCGGGCTCGGACTACTGGAACTCCTCGTCGGTACTGAGGTGGACCACACACAGGGTCAGTCGTCCTTCCAGTAGGCCGTTCCTCGGTCTCTCTGTCTCTTTCCGTCTTAACGTGTCAACAAAATCCTTCTGTCCGTCGATATGCCATTTTCTCGATAGTGTAAATTTTAAGAGGAAATTTGGTGTTAGTATACTCCCAGAAGAGTTATAAGGTACATTACTCTAATTATTTGACATGGTTGCTTTACAATAAAATCACGTTAATGCATGTTTTTAGCCTCAGACGGCATTTTTCACTTCACCAAAGTTGCCTCTAAAAAATGAAGTCACGTGTCTCTTCCTAGGACGGCCAGACAGGACGGAAATTAAACTCCTCCAAGACCCCTAGACAGCACACACGACGGTCACTCGGGCTTCCCGAGCCCCTCTTCGACTCACGAATCGGACTCTAGGCAGCCCTGAATCCTAGTCCAAACGGAGTCCGACCTGGTTTCGGTCTCGGGACGACAAGTAAGTCTGAGTTCGTCACACGACATTTAATTATTTAGGCATTAGTTTTATTAATTTTTATGTTACTGTCATTTCGGTAGCACAGGACTCATTACCTTCGTAATTCAGTACATTAATAAGTACTTAAGAGTGTGGAGGCGGTCGTTATTCGGAGAAACTACAAAGAACTGTCCCATTCGTATAATAAGGGACTTCAGGGGTCACTACGGGGTCAATGTTCTGTGCCGACGGGGGTCTCGGTCCCTCCAGACCGCACAGGGACCCGGCGACCCCACCCCAGACCTCCCGACTCTCCCCGTGGCACCGGAGGCGGACCGGGGTTCGAGACCCGAACCGTGACTTCCCGCAACTCTACTACCGTGAGTGCAGACTAGCCCGTGGTGCCTGTCCGACAGCCCCAGAACCCTCCTACCCTAATCGCACTCGTCGGTACAGGGTCGGTCGTAGGAGCCCTGTGAGTCGGACAGGGAGGACAGAGGGGTGGGCGAAGGGGCTCAAGCAGCCGTTCCTCCCCTTAAGTCTACCTGTCTCTACAAAAAGAGTAAATCAACAACAAAGAAACCCATTCGATCCCTCGGAGTACTCGACAAACCGTTGAAGACTTTGTCCGAAACTTAGGAGCCCCTTCACACGAGTATATCCCGGACCGATGGAACTACTCCGAGGGTCGGACATCGGTATCCCAAGGACGAAATGAGTCTCGGTGCGCACCGAAATCTCGACCGGACTTTACTACGCCGAAAGTCACGTCAACAACATCGTCACTATTAAGGTATCCAACGCGGTGTCTCTTCGATGCAACCTCGTCTGTCTCGACCTCTCCGTAGTCAGAACGGGCGAGGGTGGACCATGTCACTGGACCCAGACGGCTGGAGAGACGTGGAGTCAAAGGACGATCCCTTCACCCCTACCAACACGGAGGGACAGATGACCCACACTTCCACTCGACGTCCGCTACGGGGTGAGGAGCGGGTCCGGAAGAACCCCGGGGGTTGAGTCAGAGGAAGGACCACGGAGGAGTCGGGGTCAGAAGTGTGGCTCCTGAGAAGACAGGTGTCGACGGGGGAGTCGCCAGGACAGACGACGTACCGGAATGTGTGTTAAAAATTTTTAATAAAAAGCGACGCGACCCCGACAAGGACAAGTTCGTGAAAGAGATTAACATGGCTCACCCTCGATGAGAGGCCAACGTTGAGTGTCCGAGAGCTCGACCCCGAGTTCCCAACACCTCGAGTCCGAATCAACGAGGAACTGTTAACTCTAGAAGGACCTGGTCCCTAGTTTAGGTACAGGGAACGTGACCGTCCACCCAAGAATAGGTAACATGGTGGTCCCTCCAGGAACCCAGAGAAAATTACTCCATTTTTCCTTGACTCATTAATAGGAAAGGAAATGGACGAACACCTAGAATTAAAAAGTCCACATAACCGAAGAAATTTCACTAGATCCGAATAAATAAGTAAGGATAAAGGGTTTCCTCGAGTAATCACACGGAATCTTCACTATCCGGCCTTACCCACTGTCAAAATCAATGTCTCTAAACGGTTAGCTGTACATGTTTCTCTCTATAACTAGATATTTCCCGGGCTAATTTGGGAAACGTACATACGGTTGTCCATGTTCTTAAATTACATCTTTAGTACGACCATTGTGTAGAGGAGTGAAAACTGAAATTTCTCCCAGATCTGTGTACAATGCACCAGATCTCCAAACATGTACTAAGACGGATGGGTCTTGTCTACCCTTTCCAAGTCACCACATCACGAAAACACAATACATTAGTTTGTCCTTAAGAGATTAGTACTTTACTTTTCGAGAAACTTCAAGTTACGGGGAAGAAGGGGGTTAGGTTGGAAGGGAGAATGTGACCTCTACTTCTTCAAAGGACCATTTTAAACGTTTCTCCTTAATGGGTTCGAAGTTTGAGAGACCACACACATCATTAACCTGTTCACCTCTCAACTCATACCTTTACTCCAGACTCGCCTCCTTCATGGTGAAAAGGGGAACGAAGAAGTTAAATATTATTCTCTAGGGTACCGAGGTGTAACTTTATAAGATCCTCTAAATTCAGGTCTCAAAAACGTTCCAGGACAAAGGAGACTTTTTGTGTTAGTAAGATCCCATTTCGTCTGGGCGAATAGACACAGGAGAAATGAAGTTTCTTGTACGTGAAATCTTGGTTCTTCAATTTTCTTCTACCATGAACTCGTCGGTAAACCCATTGGAATCGTTCAGGTGACTGATCCGACGTCACTCGGACCGGAGAGGCTTCGTGGGAAGAGGACGAGAAGGAGACTGAAGGACGACCTCTCTTCCAGTTCCCAGTACCCACCCTCACCCCGTTGTTGCACTTGTGTCACCCAAAAAAGACACTGAATAGAAGTGCCCGACCCAGGACCACTACCCGTCCTCTCCCCTCCCGATTGAGGTCCTAGGTCCTGTGGGTGAAGAGACACGTGGGACGGGTCCCGGTGGACTTCAAGAAAAAGACTCCAAAAATACTTGGTATTCTCATTGACTTGAGTATGAGATTTTACTTGGCGACTCGACTGATTTCAATCGAATCTGATTGTGTGTCTAAATTGACAACTCAATCCGAACCAATGGATGTCAGAGTGGACCCGTCTCCTCAGACTCGACGTTTATGGACCGTCACAGAGCTTAAATTAGGTCTAGACCACGGTGCAGGAAGGGACCAGAAAATAGTGCGAGACGGAAGACAAAGAGAGGGACAGATTACGACTAGGTAAGGAGGACCATAGTTTTGGTCACATGATTAATGTCTCTTAGCAGACAGGGAGTGATACCAACGAAGTTCAAGTCGATCATTTCACGCCTCTGAAGAATTTGCCGGAAAAATAACGACATCGATAAACACAAGACTCAACGGTAACGTGTTTAATGGTGTCTACGGTCTTGACCTTTCTGTACAAAGCGAAACGTTTTGCGGACGACGTGTTACGGACGGACGCTACGGAGGGCGTCCCACGTAAAGAGTGAACTCCGTCGGCTGGGCACACACGGTCCGACACACCTCTCCGTCACGTCGTCTCACCCACTCTGGAACCCAGGAACCCCGTCAGGACCCAGACTTGGTGAAGAACGGACTCACGGGAATTCGTCCACGGAGTAGTAGGGACAAACATTGAACCCCAGCTACTACTAAGGATACACAACGCCCATGTAAGTAAAGGGTGCCGACGGCATTGTCTGGCGGTGTGTACATCACCGAAGTTTGTTGTCCAAATGACACTCTGTCGAGACCTCCAGCCTTCAGATTTTAGCTCCCCAGTCTTCCTGACGGAAAGAAGACCTCTGGGCGCCCCTCTTAGACAACGAAATTCGAGAGACCGGAGATCTCCGACGGACGTAGGAAACCAAACGCTCGGGGAGGAAGTAGAGTCGGTCGTGTATCGAGAGTGAGGGAGAGAGGACACGAAGACAGGAGGGCAGAGGAAAGACTCAGACGGGGGAGGGGGGTTATTCCTGGGAACGACAAAGTGACCCGGGTGGACACATTAGGTCCTAGTAGGGGATTGAGTTCTAAAAATTGAACTAGGGTAGACGTTTTAGGGAAGACGTATATGCCACTACAGATGTCCGAGGCTAGGTGAACGGTCATGTCCTCTGTGTCCAAACTAGGGACCCAGTCCTTCTAGGGGACCTCCTCCCGTACCGTTGGGTGAGGTCATAAGAACGAACCCTTTAGGGTACCTGTCTCCTCGGACCGCCCGATGTCAGGTGCCCCAACGTTTTGACAGTCTTGACTCGTTGATTCGTCGTGAAAACCCCCCTCCCGTGCTAACGGAATCGTGTCACCCCAACACCCCTCCAATTGACCCGGGGGTGTGTGGCTCACACAGGCGAGTAAGAGTCACGACCCTCACACACGGACGGGAGAATCACTAGTCACAAGGGCACATGGGTCGGTGGAGTCGTGTTCCACCCAAAGTCGTACCCCACATGGAGCTGTGTCCCCCGTGGAACTGTGTCCATGTCTGTCTATAAACACCACTAATTAGACCTAGTGGACATAGTAAATCCTTTCTAGTTTAAGGAAAAGAAAGTTTATAAGGAAGTGATCCTTCCGTGTCGCGTTATCAATTATAAACTTCTCCTAGTCAAAACTTTTCCCATTTCCGTCAAAAGACTTTTTAAACGAATACGTTTTATGGTGGAAAAAGTCATTCTGACCTATTTGTCGGTATCCTTCCGTAAAAGCGAAAATACGGAGGACCATAAAAATATCAAATATGTCTAAAAAAAAAAGAGATTCATAAAATCACGAAGAAGTTCAAATTCCATGTGTGCTTCGAACTAAACCGTCCTTAACAAATTGAATCGTCTATAAAGTTTGTACGACGGAATTTCGCACAAAAGGTAGAGACAGAAACACAAGACTACCTTAGGTTTACGGTCTTCTGTTCCCCTGTCAAAATAAAAGAAGACTCTCAAATTCCAAAAAGACGGTAAGGTAAGTAGGGACCAAAATATATCTCGAGATAAATTTCATTGATTCGTCGACCTCGGTAGGAGCCCCTTTGAGTAGTTCGGTCTACTCCTACATCATTCTTTGTTTCTTTCTGTCGTCCACACACAAAGAAAAGGAAAAAAAAAAAATTTCTTAAAAAAGGTCAAAATAACTTTATGTCAAGTGTATATTACAACATAATCGAATTCCACATGTTGTATTACCAAACTATGTGCATATGTAATACTTCACCGACGGTGTCATTCCAATAAATTGTAGGTAGTGGATCAATAAACCCCCGTCTCCTACCAAAGGAAAAAAGGGAGAGTAATAATGTTGAATGTAACACCCCTTAAAAAAAAACGTATATTTGGAAAGGAAGAAAGCTTAATTAAAGGATCCTGTATAAAGGTTCTGGTCCTCCCGACAAGGTGAAACCAAGAAAATTAGTACGTGGCGTGAAGGTCGCATGAAAAGTTTTTTAATGTAGTCTTTGAATCGTCTCAAGGGTGACTTGAGAAAGTAAAAATCGTAGCGTAGAATAATTTCTACAAGTCAAAGAATCAAGTCACCTATAGTTTATAATAGTAAAGTAATATGAAAAATCACAAAACTAATGAGTCCTATAGTCAGTCCACTTAATCTCCTCCCCAAGGGTTGGAGACCCGGTCCCTGATCATGGAGGACAGTCTAGTAATCTAATCTTTAATCCAATCTTTATTTCACGCGCTACCTACATCACAAGAACTTAGTAGGGCTTTGGTAAGGGGGTAGGGGTCAGACACCTTTTAAACAGAAGGTACCTTAGTCAGGGACCATGGTTTTTCCAACCCCTGACGACTTAGTCTCCTATGCTATCTAATTTAGTCATTGCACGCACTCCTTAAACATTGCAACTGACCAAGGATCGTGACACACATTTGAAGAAACGCCAGTAACTTGAAGAAAACTAATTGATTTAACCTAAATTAGGAGAGAACTCACGGAACAAACAAGTACGGGAAAGAAGACCCAAACGAAACTCCTCACAACCACAAAAAATAAGAACGTGAGTACCTAGGTAAGTTGTAGACATAAACGACCCGGAGAAAACCAACGACAACTGTCTTCGAGTGAACTCCAGTGACTTTGTCTTTTCCCTGTAAATAACATAGGACGTCTCTGACAGGGAACCTGACGTTCCTCTACTTTGGTCATTATAAGTAACCTTCCTGACTACGACTTCTACTTCGAGGTTATCAGACCGGTGGACTACACTTCTTGCCTGAGTAATCTTTTCTGGGACTACGACCCTTTCTAACTTCCGTCCTCCTCTTCCCCGACTGTCTCCTACTCTACCAACCTACCGTAGTGGCTGACCTACCTGTACTCAAACTCATTTGAGACCTTTAACCACTACCTGTCCCTCCGGACCACACGACGTCAGGACCCCAGCGTCTCTCAACCTGCACTGACTCGTCGACTTGACTTGACTTGACGTCTCTGAATCTGTGAACGCACACACAAAATTCTAAAAAAAAAAAAATTACACCCGGTAAAGATGTCAGAAATAACTTAAACAATGTCATGACGAAGAAGACAAAATACCAAACCAAAACCCCGTGCACCCCAGAATCGAAGGACCTACCCCCAGCTGGGGGCTGGGGACGTAACCTTCCGCTCCAGGATCGATGACCGGGTAACCCTTCAGGACCCCGGGACCACAAACCCAAAGAGGAGGAGTCCTGATAACAACGGAGGAGAGGACACAGACCTGGGGCAGTGGGAAGACAGAATCGAACGGGTAGCGAAGGGGTGCCTCCGGAAGGGACTACCGGGCCGGGGTGGGACCGGGGGAGGAGGGGGTGGGACGGTGCGACGGCTGACACTGACCAGCTCCAGGGAATCGAAGGGAGGACTCGGGGTCCCCCCGCGCCCGAGGGTAGTCGAGGGCAGACACGAGGCCCGGGTCCGGACCGGAGCGTGGCGGGGGGACGGGGGGCGCACCGGGGAGTCCCTCTCGAGCACCCCACCTCCAGAAGTAGGGAGTCGGAAGCGAAGAGAGCCGGAGGAACAGGACTACGAGAGAGAGACAGAGGGTAACGTCAACCAAACAAGTGAACGAAGCAGGTGTCTCACCTGTAGATTACTGGCCCTAGAGGACTCAATGTACGGAGTCTAGGGGTGTCAAGTCCAAGGACCGGGACAGCCCAGTGACAGGTGACACCAGGGTAGTAGACGTCGACGCCCGTCCCCCTGTCCCCGACCCCACCACCGTCCGCCCCCGTCCCCACACACCCGTACCTCTCACCCCCCTCCTCCAACACCCCTATCGGCCGTACCCCTCCCCGTCCCGCACACCGACTCGTCGGAGGACGACCCTGCGAGGATAGTGGCCTCGACGGTCGTGTTCCCGTACTCTACTCTACAGGCGAGAGGGTAGTGGTTTCATGTCGGTGGAACTCTTCCGTGGTGTCCCTGCTGAGGTACTCGGTGGGGGGGTGGGGGGTCCATTAATCTGTAAAACCTATGTCGTTGTCCATTACGGTCGTCGTTAGTCTCTCTTTTGTGTCTAAGGGGGTGGTAGTACTGCGAGTCACTCTTGGTTCTATTTAGTTATTTTACCCCCCCCTCATATAATGTTGACTCAATACTTCTATGGAGTCAATAACTTTTTACGTTCATACTTATACTCCAACAAGTTAAAGTTACACTTTTACAGTGTTTTACTCCCTACAGTTTTTACTTAGTCACTCTCCTTAGAAAAGAAAAAGAAGAGGTTACATCCAGTGCAACACAAGTAAAAAAAAAATTGAAAAATAAAATGTAACCTCATATCAACTAATTGTCACAATACAATCAAAGGGCACATGTCATTTCACCGAGTCAATATATATATGTACATAGATAGGAAAAAGTTTAAGAAAGGGGTAAATCCAATAATATATTGTGACTCGTCTCAAGGGACACGATATGTCATCTAGGAACAACCAATAGGTAAAATTTACATCGGTACACATACACCTAAGAATACATCGACACTGGGTCCCGAAACCCCACGTGTAGGTCCGAGATGGTGGTCGACGAAGTGTTGGACTGTTCAACGAGTCGAAGAACAAGGACCAAGGAGAAAGCATTCTCCCACAGGACGGACACAGGGCCCCGAGACCCCCAAGACCCACTCTAGTCTGTCCGGTTCAGGACCGTGTCGACAACTATCGGTCGTCGAGTCATGCGTCTCGAACGGTCCGTACAACACACTCTTTACTTACTTCAAAAAAAAAAAAAAAAATTTGGGTGGAGGAAAAAGGAAACAGTAGCAAAGAAAGAGAAGGGCCCGACGAGACCCTGAGTGTGACTGTGTCGGTAAACGAGACGCAGCGGGTCGGGAAACTCCAGTGAGATTGGAGTTCATTTAAGACGCAAAGATCGGCCAAGAGGGACACTATGGGTCCTCATAGAGCTACCTTTCGTTAGACTATCAGAGTTTAGTAACGAAAAAACACAAATCAGTACACAGATATAACGTAATGAAATTAATCCGTCGTTTTCTAAGACAGGTCACGAGAGGGTCCGGACAAACCACCCCCGCAGTCGCCAACGACCTTTGTAAACAGTATAAATAACGGACTCGAGACACGGAGCATTCCCTACGAGAATCCTCGACGGAAGAGAGGAACAGAGAACGACTCAGGGCCCTTATATAGGTATTTTCCGACTGAGACCGAGAGGTTGCTCCACTAAGGTAAATAAGTAAAGTCCGTGATTAGTAAAAATCGTGAAATAGAGAATGAGAAACTAGGTCTACATAATCATTACTCACTTTTATAAATAGTTACACCTCTCACCAAAATAGTCGAAAGGAGGGGTGCGACACGGCCACCCCTTGGGTCTGTGGTAAGACGAGTCCGACGGACCGTGTTATTACTAAAAGACCCACTCAGTGTACGGTCGTCCCTACATACTAACAGACTCAAATCCATCCTCTACATGTCGTTACCTACCGGAAGAGAACTTTTTTTCTACTATGACACAAGTTCTTTTCCACAATTAACGAGAGCAACAATAATAAGTCAACGACTCAGTATGGTTGAGAACCGGTGAGGAACCTGACGTCGTGCGGTCCGAAAGAACAGAAAGTGGTAGAGGACCTCAAACGAGTTTGAGTACTGGTAACTCAGCCACTATGGTAGGTTGGTAGAGTAGGAGACAACAGGGGAAGAGGAGGACGGAAGTAAGAAAGGGTCGTAGTCTCAGAAAAGGTCACTCAGGTGAGAAACGTAGTCCACCGGTTTCATAACCTCGAAGTAGAAGGCGTAGTCAACAAGGGCACTTATAAGTCTACACTAAGGGAAATCCTGACTACCTGGAGACAGTTGTGTCATTATAGAGACGAAAAATTATACGACAGATCCAAACAGTATCGAAAAGAAGACTCCTTTAACGAGAGGTCAATACTGACTAAACGGAATTCGTACTTTTCCAAAAGGAGTTCGAAACCTGAACGTCTTAATCATCTTAGATCTCGAACCCCCAGTAAGTGGACCTTGCTGTCCATGTCAACGACATAAAGACAATAAAGATATAAAGACATAAAGACAATCGACAAAAAGACATAAAGACAATTGACAAAGGGAAAACGACGAGGATAACTTTCATAATAAGTACACTCAACAGGTTTTAAAGGAAAAACAAAGAACGGGTCGAGTCAAACCATTTTACGTGTCCGACCAAAGTCCCATACGGTACGTAAATCCGTGATCCTCACGGTCTTACTCATTCTGTGCCAAGGACGGACACCCACCGACTACCGTCCACCGCTGCTACGGCGTCTCGACCCCGTAGTTGTCTCGTACACCTCACGACCGAGGAGTGGACGGACACGGTCTCTACAGCTAGTCGAACTCAAAACACAATTTCACTTCTTACTGGTCTACGGTTCTCTGTCACATAGGCTCCGTACCTTTCACAATCGTCTCCGAGTCCCCAGAATCTGACGTTTCCGTTTTCTCCTTCAGTCTCTCTCCTTAGTCCTCCCCTCTCAGTCAAGACCGAGACCCTTGGAAGACACGGGGTCGGGACCTTGGAGGCGAAACTGGGTGACAACCTCAACAACCCCTCGTACTGTCCTTCCCGACACCCGCAAAGACACAATCTAGTCTTACCTCCTACCCCGAAGTCCTACCCACATACATGCCACCTCCACCCCTCTCCCACCCACTACCTACCCCCCCCACCAATGGACTTCCGTTCCTTTGACCAAGTCTTCCGAAAATGGTGACGGGTCTTTTGTTTACTAACCCCAGATTTTGGTCACACCTCCGAAATTTTTGTTTCCCTTTATCTATCTTTGTATAATCCTCAACTTTAGTCCACGATTTTTTTACTCCACTCACTTCGACCCCAGCACCACTACAACTCCGTCCGACGGTCCAGAGATCGAACCCACTACTCCACCCACTAGGGGATCCTTCCAGCCCTCACCTTGGGCAAACAACCCACTCTGTCACTCAGGCCTAATCTTGTTCACACTCATCTTCTATCCAAAATTATAGTTTCCAAATGTTTTCTTCCTCTTGCCCTCACACCGATCCCGTGAACCTGAAGTCACACATTTCCCACCTCTACCCTCTGTCACAGAGGTCGTGCGCCTCTCACTTGTCTCTCCGTGCCTCCCCGCCCTCCCCGCCTTCCCCGTACCTCAGTCCACGTCTCCCGAGGGATTCGTGCCGGGTAGCGTCTCGGTACACGTCGCCTTAGACACTTTTTATTCCCGACCTTGGACGGACACCGAACCAACCGACCGTAACAACCAGTGACTAGTCGAACCACTCTGTCCAAAGCCCCACTCGACCACGGTAGAAGGTCTCCCACCCAAGTTCTCGCTCATCCTTCCCTCATACCTCCGACGTCTCCCCCTGTCGAAAAAGTCGGTCGAACAGTGCTTTCCTCTCCGCCCGCGCAGGGGTCTTCCCCGGCCACAAGGATACCACGGTACACGTCACTGGCACCAGGAACAGGGACTCATCTCCAGTCGCCGGTAATCCTCAAGAACTGCTCACTACGACGACACTCTTCATCCAGTGGAAATATAAACCAACGTGTAACGACAAAACCGTTCAACAAAATAAAAATGAGTAGTCCCCCATTTTTTACATCGGACGGAGTACTTAGACAGCTAAATTGTGTACCCGAACAAATAGTGTAACGACTTACAAATGTTTAAAGACTTTGCAATTAGGAGACATTTCCGACCATAAAGTGTAAAGAGACAGCAAAAGAGAGATCGTGGGGGAACTTAGACGGAAAATGTGCGGATGGCCTTAACAACGAATCAGCGAGTCAACACAGACTGAGAAACGCTGGGGGCACCTGATATCGGGTGGTCCGAGGAGACAGGTACCTTAAAAGGGTCGTTCTTAGGACCTCACCTAACGACAAAGGAAGAGGTCCCCTAGACGGACTAGGTCCCTAGCTAGGACGTAAAGGACACAGAGGAGGCACTCGTCCGTCTAAGAAATGGTGACTCGGTGGACCCTTCGAGGGACGGTCTCGACCCTTAAGGGTTTGTGTCTAGAAAAGAGACCGACTTCCCGTAGGACGTCGAGGAGGGCCGAGAGCCCGACCCTAGGGCCGAGGATCCCTCTGTGACTCCGGGGACCGCAGACTGGGGGCTAAGAGGGGGCCGGCTCCGACGACGGAACACGAAGGGACGGCCAAGGGGGGACTCCAGGACCCGGGGGGTGGGGGGCTACCGGGCCCCACAGGGTCCCGGAAGTAAGGGCGGGGTCCGTGTGCGTCGCCGACATCGGACCGGGGCGAGTGGAGGAAGAGGAAGAGAAGTCCCTTCGTCAAGTTCACGTGCCACACACTGATGTGCCGGCGGGTCTTCGGTGTCGACGATGCCGTGTACCTTGTCGTGCGGAGGAAGTTCCATTCCCGCGGGCCGCCTCGCCTGGAGGTCCAGCCTTCGCGCGGCGAAGAGTCTGCCCCTCTCGGAGGAAGGGGAGGGGAAGGCCGACTCGGTCACGTACACCCCGGTAGTGTCCCGACGTCCGGGCGAGGGCACGTTCACATCGGAAGAGACATGAAACCCTTGGTCCAGGTCCTTCTCACAATACCCCTACGTCTGACCTCTTTTCCGAATGAGAACGACGTCATCCTCCATATCTTGTCCGAAAACCTGAGCCACCCTAATCCTCTCCCACCGTACTAAACTCTCTTATCGCAACTTTGAATATATAATGGTATACATTTCATCCGTCGGTCACGCTCAAACTACGTACTGTGTCCCGCAGGTCTCGGTCGCGAGACACTGTCGGACCTCCCTGGTAGTGTTATAACCTTAATAGGAGGTAAATTTTACTTATTTATCTAAATTTTTACACACATAGAATCTTTTTGGACCGCACTAAATCTCGTTTCTCATAGAAAAATTCCTGTTCACACACGTGACAGTCTAGGACCTGACGGGACTGCACCGTCCACACTACTACGACCCGACCGTCCGCGGCCACTCTCTCGACCTCTGTCCGAGTGTACGGACCGTACCGTGGTCGGACGTTGTCCCCGAGACCTCTGGGACCGAGAGGACTAGAGACGAATAAGAGAGTCATGGAGGTCAACTACAAAGAAGGTACATCTACCATTAAGGGGACCTGGTACCGAATACCACCAATGACCGTCGTTCTGGAGACCAGGGGACTTAAACAAAGTATTTTTCATGACGAGTCGTGAACCGTTGAACTGGGAATTTTAGTCACGACGATAACGACCGTACGTGTACACCTCTGTCCTTGTGCTACGACACTCTACAAACAACTTTAGTGCAGGTGGTGACCTAGGGTCATCTTGCACTTTCCCTGACACTTGGTGTGAACCTCCAACGTAAATAACTCGTAGAGGACACACGGGCGTAGTACGGTCCTTGAAGTGGGTGAAGTGAGACTAAGGTGTGTCATCTACAGTAACGGGTCTAAACTGTAGACTTGTCGGACGTAGAGTCTGTTCACTGGGGGTACGTAGAACTGAACTGCGGGTCTAGGTGTCTGAAGTCAGCGACAATCTTAGAGTCGGTCGGAGACAGTAGTGGGAAAGACTCCACTGTGAGGGACAGTTGTTCGGGTAGACTACGAGTCTTGTCGGAACCCCACTTGAGTGTCCTTCGGGTACTAGGGAGGAGAACAATTCTTCGGTCTACCGAACCCCACCCTACTCCCGAGACCACCAAATTGACAGGTCCTCCACTCTCTCGGTCTTGACCCCGAACCGGAGCCCCAGGGTCCGGACCCACAGGGAGTGGTCTAGAGTCGGGAAGCGACAACCGTCTCTCCCCGGTCAACCCCGTAGACTCCGACGGTACGGACAGCTAAGACATCGGCGAAATAGCAGACATGACTTGTACCCAAAGAATCCACCCTAGGTGCACAGTGGGTCGCCCTCACGCTTTGCAGAGTTAGCCCTACAAGACACAAACGCATGTAACATGTATCACTTTCAAGTCCCGAAATACAGGTAAGGCGTCGAGTCTGCACAAAGAAACTCCTCCCTGAGACCTAAGGGATCTGACCACGTCACTGTCCAAACCTCCTACGTGCGGTCCCGCTGAAACTGAAGTGTCTACTCTCTGCGTCTGGGTCCCTCCGACTAAAGATAGGAACGACAAGGTCCCAGCCTCAATCTGAAGATTAGACAAGATCCAGAGTCACACCTCGTAGAAGGGAAGGATTGGTCTGTATCGACTTTCCAAGAGACAGGACTTTAGGAACACCTAAACAAGGAGTCAAAATGTAGAGATCAAACATACGTCTTCTTCACGTAAACCCCTACCAAATTAACTCCATACACACCAGAGGTAGGTGTCGACGTGACCCCCCGAAACCCTCGGGGTGATTCGACCTGGGGTTCAGAACCGGTCAAAGGACACCCGAGGGACACCTACATCCACATTGGGGGCCGACTCACCACGGGGACGACCCCTACTCCAAGTCAGAACTCACTCTTGGTCACTCAGTCAGGACTCGAGGAGGGAAGGAAGTCCAGAACCACGAGAAGAACATTTGTGCACACATTCAGTACGAAGAGTTAACGGACCCCGGTCGCTCCGTTTTACTTCGACTGCGGACGGTCGACGGGAGTAGGGTTGTCATTAACAGGAAAAGGAAAGGAGAGCCAGGTAATCAAAAGGTAATGCAACAATGTTTAATGGAGGTGGAAGCACTGAATTTGTCGTGTTCAAGTAACAGAATCCCAGAGGCACCAAGTCTTAAGGTCGTACCCGGGGAAACAGACAGACGTTTCGGTCACCGGTAGGAGTAGGAAGAGGAGGAGACTAAGAGAAGACGGGGGGAGAAGGTCGAACAAACCTGGGATCACTGATGTCACGTACGTGAATCTATTGGGTCCTGTCATAATAGAATTTCGGTCTCCTAGTCGTTGGAATCAAGATGGACCCAGAATTAAGGAAAAACGGAATATGTCTAAGGTCTCTAATCCTGTACCAGTAGAAACACGAATCAGTGAGTCAGCACAGACTGAGAAACCCTGGGGTACCTGGTATCGAACGGTCCGAGGAGACAGGTACTGTAAGAAGTCCGTTCGTCTGACCTCACCCATCGGTAAGGGAAGAGGTCTCCTAGAAGGGTTGGGTCCCTACCTTGGGCCCGGAGGACGGAACGTTCGTCAGTAGAAGTCCCTCCCACAATAAGACGGGGACTTAAGGGGAGGAGAAAAAGGAAGGAGAGTGTAGATGAGACACCATCTTTTAAAAGTAGGTACGGTTATTTGTATCGTACGTAGAGGGTGAAAGGGAAAAGGATGGGAGTCATTCGCACTACTTCTTCAGTTCGGAGTCACAAAAGGGTAGGGTTCTACTCTGAAGGTCAGAACCCCGTCGTAACGAGTAGACAACGTCACCCGAACGATCTCCTTTGTTCAAACGGACCTTTGTCAAACGAAGAGATCTGGACCTACACACTAAAAGTTATATATTAAACATAGTCCTTTGTGCCATTATTCCCGTCTGAGGACATAGTGGAAAATTTTAATGTACTATATGGAATACATAAAAAATTCTTACTTTAATTTTACACAAGTGATTTATTCTAAACCTTCTACGAAAGACTAGGAAAAGGGACCTCCTTAGAAACCACTATAAAAATCTGTGCTAGCTCCAGTGTGGCATTTACTCGTGAAATAAAAAACTACCCCTAATCGTACAGCCGAAATAGTCACTATTTCGAGATAACCTCTTACACCGAATCTGTTCACTGGTCTACCAAACGATTCTTACGGGGTGAGGATTCAAACTCATTAGAGTTGTCGATTTCCGATCTGACCCCGTGGATGTACGAAATCCGTAACATGTATAACGGAACGGAAAAATTAATTTTTTGAAAAAAAATTTAAAAACCGACACAACCAAGAAGCACTCGAAAGAGATCAACACCATACACTCGAAGAGTAACCCCATCGAAGAGAACAACACCTCTGTCTGAGACATAGAGTCCGACGCATCAACACCGTGCACCCGAATCAACGGGACGTCCTATACCTTAGAATTACCTCGTAGTCCCTAGCTTGAGTACAAGGGAAATAACCGTCCACCTAAGGATTGATGACATGGTGGCCAGGTCATGACGGAAAAAAAAAAAAAATTTAACAGTAAAGTATCCGGAAAAGAGTAATGTACTTTTAAGTAAATAATTGATGAAAATTACCGACGTATTCCTACTCTGAGTATCAAAATTAATTGGTAAGGGGAGTATTGACGTGTCAAACCAGTAAGGGTCAAGAACGACAACATTCATCGGGACATCACCAGTAGTAGGGGTTTCGTAAAGGTCAAGTCAAGCTAGTGAGTCAACACAGGTTAAGAAACACTGGGAGACCTGATGTCGTGCGGTCCGGAGGGACAGGTAGTGGTTGAGGGCCTCAAATCAGTTTGAGTACAGGCAACTCAACCACTACGGTAGGTTGGTAGAGTAGGAGACAGTAGGGGAAGAGGAGGACGGGAGTTAGAAAGGGTCGTAGTCCCAGAAAAGGTCACTCAGTCAAGAAGTGTAGTCCACCGATTTTATAACCTCAAAGTCGAAGTCGTTGTTAGGAAGGCTACTTATAAGTCCCGACTAAAGGAAATCCTACCTGACCAACCTAGAGGAACGACAGGTTCCCTGAGAGTTCTCAGAAGAGGTTGTGGTGTCAAGTTTTCGTAGTTAAGAAGCCGTGAGTCGAAAGAAATATCATGCTGAGAGTGTTGGTATGTACTGATGACCTTTTTTGTATCGGAACTGATCTGCCTGGAAACGACCGTTTCATTACAGAGACGAAAAGGTACAGTGGGATTTAAGGTACCTGACACTTTGTGGCCCACTTCGGACGGTCTGGTGACTCCTAAGTGTTTGTCACTTCCACAACATATACGAAGAACTTCGACATTTATTTCACGTAAGGGATCCCACCTCGACTGTGGATCGGAATTTCTCTACGGTCCCTTCCACGAGCCTACTCTCCTTGGTCACGACTCGCCCCTCAGAGACTTGTCTGTGTCCGAACAGGAGCGCAGGGCCTTCGAGACACGAAGAGTGTGCATTTGTTCGGTGTGCGACACGACCTTCGTCGCACTAGTTGTCCGTCTGAGGGAACACCTCAAAAGAGGTAATCCGAGTCTACTTGGGTACTGAGACGACTATCTTTACAGGAGTCAGCATCCCGACCACCTATGGTACGGTCAGAGGGACATGAAATCATCATTTCTCATTGAAATAAATTAAATTTTTGTAAAATTTTATTAAAATCAGACTAGTATCAAAGTTGAACACAAACGTTTAGTGAGTAAGATTCATAAAAGGCCCACAATCCAAAAGGAACATACATGAAAATTCTACAACCACGATAAAATGAAAACAACAACAAATACCGGAACCTCAATCCGTCTGCTCCCAGTTTTAGACCTACGGTGACGAATGATTGATCCAATGGAAGACCCTAAGACTAGGAAGTGGAAAAACCCGGTAACAGAGGAACGAACCTTTAACGCTTGCTTGTTACTATGGCAATAAAGTTCCCGACGAAATTCTTCCTCCCCAACTAAACTCCCTCGTCTAATCTTCCTTTCACAGGGGTCTCGAACCCCGTCTGAGCCTGGTAATCGGGACACGTCCGGTCGGACTCCCTCCTCCACGACCCTCCTGGAGTCTGAACGACAGCATCATTGTTCTAGCCCCCACCTCGTCGAGACCGGAGTCCGTGGAAAGGGTAGTCTGATCAAGAGAAAGTCATTCGGACCTCCGGTCGGGTCGTAGGAGCTGAGGTGACGTCAGACACACGAAGACTGCGTCCGTGAGGTGTTCAGGTTCGACGGTCGGTGACACGACCCAAAGCTTGACACTCCATTTCCAGGACAGACCCACACGTATGCTTCTCGTGAGGACACGTACCGTATCTCGACTAGAGCAATCACGGGCACACACACACAGACGTACGGAGACGTGTCGGGGAGACTGAGAGTGACGAGAAACTACCGTCATGAGTCAGGCAAACGTAAATTACATTCAAAACTGCGCGGAGTCGCCCGTCAATTGCAACTGCAAGAGGCAGTACAACCAAGAAGTTAGGAGAGTAGAAGAGAAGACCGAAGAAAACCCACTTAATCCACAAAAGGTCCAAAGGTAAAACAGAGCAGACAACTGAAAAAGGAGACTCTCATCTTTAAAAGAAAAAGTCCATGTGAAAAATCCTGTCTACATCTTGATGTCTTTTTAACAGTGTCGTTATACCTCTCAAAGGTATGGGGTGTATGGGGCAGAGAGGACAATAGTCGTAGACCGCAAATATATCGTGTAAACGACGTACTCGACGTACAGTGATAATCGATTTCAGGTATAAAATAAGTCTAAAGGGATGTAAGATGGACTACAGGAAAAAGACAAGGTCCTCGGATAATCCTACGACATAACGCAAATCAGTGCTACAGATCCGACGAAAACCTGCCCTGTCACAGAGTCTGAAAGGGGTCAAAAAACTACCGGAACCGTCAAAGCTCCTCATGATCACTTATCATGAGTCAGCACAGACTGAGAAACGTTGGGGTACTTGATATGTCAGGTACCTTAAGAGATCCGGTCTTATAACCCTACCCATCGGAAAGGGAAAAGGTCCCCTAGAAGGGTTGAGTCTCTAGCTTGGGTCCAGAGGACGTAACGTCCGTCTAAGAAATGGTGGACTCGGTGTTCCCTTCGGGTTCTTATGACCTCACCCATCGGATAGGGAAGAGATTGTCTAGAAGGGCTGCGTCCTTAGCTTGACCCCAGAGGACGTACCGTCCACCTAAGAAATGGCCAACTCGATGGTCCCTTCGGAAACCTCATGACTACTCCATAAAATGTCGTATAAGGAGTCGATCCTAAACAAATGAAAAATCTATATGGAAAAAAAATTTAAATCAAAAACAACAAAAAAAGACAAAATCAGTGATGACATCTGTAATGTGGGACGTATAAGATTGTGTAAGATGTGATACATAAGATTTTGATTGATTGACGTCCATACGATAAAGTATTTGTTACCTTTTTGATACTTAGTATTAAGTATAATGAGGGGAGGATGGGAAACCCAAGAATAACAGTGTATATAGTAAAGGGAAACACAAGATTTGAGGAGTTACATCATCATAAAAAAAGAAATTTCTCGTAAATTTTTATCTATACTTTTTATTAGAATTTTAAAGAAAAAGCAAATGAATGAATCGGAAAGACCACAAGAAATAGAAAAGGACGTTCGGATCGAAGGTACACTATTTAAGAGGAAGTTAAACCTCTTGAAGAAAATCGTAAACAATATACGACCAAACGACCTCAAATTAGTAAAATCGAACACAGACAAACCTTTAAGAAACAGAAGTAAAGATCTCCTGACACAACTACTGACATCGAAAGATCCCCCTGTAGTGAGATTTCCATAACAACGTAATGTAAAACAGAAAATAATAAAAACTCGGAATAGTAAAGGAGAATATATATTACCAAAAGGGGGGGAGACTGAATTTATAAATTCTAAAAAAAAGGAGAAACAAAAAAGTAACATAATTGCAACAATTGGAATCCACACCAAAGGATCACAAATGAAAGGACTACAAAATTTAGACAACCAACTATAGTACACACTCCAAAACCGGTAAGAGTCGGCACTAGAGAAATTTATGACGAAGACGGAGTAAACAGAAGAGAAAAAAGGGACACTGACATTATGGAGGACATAACTTGACAAACTATAGAGTGTCGTAAGTCTACTAAAGAAAGAAAGAGAGAGATTAAGAAGAAAGAGAAACACGAAGTCAAATACACTAAACATAATTAGAAATTCAAATGAATAAGAAAGAGACTATACAGTCAAGACGACAAATCTACAAGTTTACTTAATAAGTAAAGGCCCAAAGAAACTAAATATCGTAAATGTAAAACAAGAAAAAGGAGACGATTTTGCATGTATAGTAAACAAGTGTGTACAAAAGGTAATCTCAGAACCTGTAAAAATAGTAGAAATAAATTTATAAAGACAGATCATTAAAGTTGTAGACTCGTTAGACACGGAGTCAAAGACAACTGAAAAAAGGGACTTAACTCAATGTAAAAGAAGAAACGTGTAGAGTATTATAAATGAACCTACGAACTACAATGTACACCTTCTTGTCATCTCGGACTAGGGGTAACGTCACCCCTGGCGTGTCTCCTATCGTCCGGACTACGACAGGAAAGCTTCCACACTAACGCTCGCACCGGGAACCAACCACGTACCAACGACCCTACCAGGACACAGAGACACCGAAAGACGAGGGACCCGTCGAGAAAGGGTAGGGACGGGTCGGAGTCCTCTCGTACGTCACATGGACGACTTCCGAGGTACGAAACTACTCCCACCACCACCCGAAGGAGAGAGGACAGGGCACAGTCGGGTCCTCAGGAACGACGGAAAAGACACGTGGGTCACACACGGTCCGGTCCGTCACAACCCCACTTCGGTCCGAGCACAGACTACGGTCCGAGCACCCAGACCCCTCTTGGTAGAAACACATTTTTCGTTCATGTAATAGACGACGCTCTGTCAATACGCGATTCGAGACACCCTTGGGGTTTCTCATCGATTGATAAGGTTAAGACAGTAAAAAAATCTTCGATACAACATTAACTCAATTATCTCATAATACAATAGTATATTTTAGATATCGACAACTTTGGATATCGTTGACTTTTCAATACCAACTGGCTACAAGTGTTTAGTTTCCCTTAAGCACATTAGGGAACAACATAAAGACTGTTACTTGAACCAGGGTCTCCACAAGTAAGTGTTACACAGGTACCCTTCGACTCAGTTCATAAGATATATCTTCTACGGTCTGTCGACTCGAGTACCTTACCCATTCCCCGAATCTACGACTTGACGCGTCTCCCCGATAAACCTGTTTCAGTCGGTCCTACACCAACACATTGATTTAGTGAGGGTCGAAGGTCAGATTTGAATCATTTGTTCCTTCACATTCATGTCTTTACTAGAGTTTCTTCGTCTCACAACTCTTGGTGTGTAAGCATTTGTTAAGTTCAATTAAGAGTCAGACTCTAGGAGTCATAGGGGGTCGTACGACTCAGTGGACCACAACGAACATCGTTCGTAGTACCGAAATAAAGACGATGCTGTAGACAATGGGTCCTCCACCAAAGCACGAAGGTGGTCTTTGAAGCCGGTGTCCCTTCACCACCGGGTCACCGATTGTGAGACTCGAGGGTTACGTCCACCGGACCCAAGCCAGGGACCAGCCCTTTGATCTAAGACGTGCGACGTTGATTCCGCACCACGCGGTTTATTTATTTATGTTTTTTTTTTTTTTTTTTCGAAAGTGGTGTCACAACTTACAAGTTCATAGAACACAGTCTTTTTTTTCTGTCTACCTGACTAGGGAAAATATTATCGGTAGACGACCCGTAATGTTGTCCACACAGTCATAAATGGAATAAAACGGAAGATTCTACGATACTACATCCATAATTAGAAGGGCAAAATGTCTACTCCTTTGTCCGGGTCTCGGGGCAATTCATTATATGAGTCTTTATTGTCAACCACTCATCACCTCGACCCCACAACTCGACATAGAAGCATCTGTTTCGATGGGAGCAGGGGGTGGGAGGTGAAAGAAATGAGAGCTCGGTTCACCTCCCTGTAAAACTGGGGGAACTGGAGAAATGGGGAGTGACGAAACTAACACATTCGGACGTCAACCTACAAATAGGTAGTTTTGAGGTTGTTTTAGAAATACATTTTACTACTGACTCACATTTGAATCGTCGGTATCGTAAAGGGTTCAAGTCACCTTTAATCACTTGGTACCATGTTTCTCTCATTCTTCAGTTCACCTCCCAACAACAATCATCACAAATAAAACGAAAAGTCAAGAATTAAAGGTGTTTTCACTTATTAGACTCTGACAAAGGGAAAAAGGGAAATTCACACACACACACACACACACACACACACACACACACACACACACACACACACCTCCTCCTTCCCAGTACCACCCCTCGTCTCCCAGTCTCCCCCGGTAAATAAATAAAACTTGACTTTGTAGAGACGAGTTTTGGACAACGTGATAGAAGTCGAAGAAACATAAAATCTAAAAAATTTTGTGAAACCCCCCCTATTTTTTCCCTTTAGTCTAACAAAATACAATTTAATTTTAGGACAGATTGTCATACGTCATATAAGAGCCCTTTATAACGTAAAACTGTCGTATTCACTAATGGTTTTTTTAGTTATTAACCTCTTGCGACTTCTCAGAAGATTCGAGAAAGTACCTTTCGTTAATCATACCTAACTAAATGACAATAAATAGCACTACTCTATTAACGGAGTTACATTTCGGTAAAACCTCGAACACCATGGGGTACCGAAATTTTGTAAATAAGAAAATTTAACAAATTAAACAGAGTCCGGTCTAAAATGTCGTCTCCACCGAAACACGAACCACTTAACACACTTTTGAACCGAAAAAAGAGAGACTTAGGAACCAGGGTCAGAACCAAAACAAAGGGACAACACCAACCGGGTCCTTACTTCAGGGTCGGAACACGAGAGTCCAAATGTTAGGAGTTTTCTGTTCGGGGGACGAGGGGGAGTTTTTTTAGTGTCAAGAGAAGACGTATCTACCCGTCGAAACTGACTCCCGAGTCCGACGTCTCGTACCACACCGACCACCCTGTTCCTCTTCCCCCACCACGGGAGCAAGTGTAGCCGTCGTAGGGAAGTTTCCGAAACCGTGTGTGGAGAAAAATTTTTAAAAAAAATTACTTTTTTGAAAAAACCGATGTGGTACATCGTATACCCTAGATCAAGGGGCTGGTCCCTAACTTGAGAGGACGTCATCTTCGTGTCTCAGAATTGGTGACGACACGTACGCACGATTCAACGAAGTCAGTACAGATTGAGAAACGTTACGATATCTGACACCGGGTGGTCCGACGTCAGGAGACAGGTACCGTAAGAGGTCCGTTCTTATTACCTCACCCAACGACACGGGAGGAGACCCCTAGAAGGGCTGGGTTCCTAACTTGGGTGTAAAGAATGCAGAGGACGTAACCGTCCACCCAAGAAATGGTGATCACGGTGGGCCCTTCGGGTTGGAGACTTGGCAGTCTTAAAGACCGTGTTTTGAGAAATTCCCAACTAGCAGTCCTTGCACTCAGGTACCTACAGGTGAACAGGGGTCGGGAGGAACCCTACGTCCAGGAAAGGAAAGACCTCACATAGAGAAACGGAGACGGAGACACAGGGAAAAAAGGAACAGACAGGGGACACCGGCAGACACGTAGGAATCCGAGAAACACACACACAACCCAACCCCCAATCACATGGTCAGGGACGCGAACCAAGACGTACACACATCAAGTGTAGACAGAGACTTGAGTCCGACTCCTCCTCCGCTCCCTCGGTCCTAAGACCTATGTTTATGAGAGATCCTTACAGGGAAGAGTCGTAGTGGTGTACGTGCAAAAAGAAAAACTCACCAAGTGAGGGGTCTGACCACGTCTGTATGAGAAACCACTAACTGGACCGGTCACACACAAAGAGAACGATGTCCCACTCCCCGGACGTGCACCGAGACGACTTTCCCTCGTCCGACACTCCTGCAGGAGACTTTTACACACTTCACAATGTCAGAGGATCGAGTCCTGGAGTAGGACTTGTAGACGGTTTCCGGTCCGAAAATTAAAAAAGGTACTACAGACTACCATGGATACCTCCTCGACCTTCCGAAACTCGTTTATGACTTTTACATAAACGAGGTGAGTACTGCTTCCAACCCTCGACCTTGCTCGTATTGCCTCCCAATACTCGCAAGTAAGTCACGGACTCCGACCCTTGCCTACTGCTTCCCAGTTATGTGGGCCGGAACTTCGCAAGTTTCCGAAGGAAAACTGGTGGACAAAGAACCTCCTTCCTGACAACAAAGTACTATTCTGAGGGAAATCACAAAGCGGTTCCGATACAATACAGAACCCTCCACCCTCGACATAAAATACGAATTTATGAAACTACAAATAGTCCTTTCCGATGCACGTTTAGACGAAATACGAGACAAGGGACTCTGGTACTTTGACGCGTCGACCTATTATTTGAAGCAGTCAGGTGATCTCCGACAGGGACTCACAAGGAAAGTCTCACGCCAAGAGGCTCGGAATGTCATGGACCGTCTACCACACCAAGGAACAAATACAATCTTACAAAGTAGACACTCCGTGAAACAAGATCAAAAACAAGATATGAGTCGTACCTCCGTTGTGAATTAATAATAAACATCTCACTCGTTTACTCATTTGCTTAGCTAAGATATCTTGACGTCACTGTTTCCGATTAGTGCCTTCGGTAGCTCCACCTCCGCCCGAAGACCCGAGGATCGTTCCGAACATCGGTGTTCCCGTGCCTCAAGTCGCCGAGCAGGAACGACCCGGGACGGACAAGAAGTGGGACGGGAGTCAAGGGACGCACCGGAACTTGGGAGTCATGAAGGAAGGGAGCATCGTCACTCCCCGTCACTCCACTTTCACTCTTTTTCGCGTACATTGGTTCGTACGAGGGTTCCAGGGCCCCAGAGATCTAAGTGGGTCGTGACACTGGGGACCGACACTCGGTCTGTACCGTACTCAGTCCTCCGGGGTGCACCGGGCCGTCCTCGACAAGAGTTGTTTCCCGTCTAAATTACAGATCTTCGAACCACAAAAAAGTGCCGTCCGTGTCATTCGGGGCGAAGTAGCAACACAAAGAAAGTCCTCCACAGAGTCACCTCTAAGGACAGTTTCCCTTACACACGTTAGAAAAAGACCACGCAAGGAACCTTTGGCCACCTTTACATCCGTACCCCCTGAAGCCACACCGTTACAACGGATGGTAGACTGGGCGTCAAAACCTCCACCGCCCCTCGAGGCACCCGGTACGTCTACCCCCCGACACGTCACTTTCCAGGGGTACCACCACGCCCCTATCGCTCCGACCCCTTCGTTTTACTCGTCGAACAAAATGGTCTTGAAAGGTCCGACCTCTATGAGGATACTTTTGTCGTGATAGAAAGACCAAGACATTGACTTTTGTCTTTCAGTAAACGTTTTGACTTTTATGTAGTATTATCCCTTTCGACGTCTTTAGTGGACAAATTAGGTACGGGGCCAACTCTAACAACGATTGCGCCCCGAACAGACGTGCCCGGAACGCCAGGCGCGTGCTCACCGACTCCCGGGGGTCGGGTCGGGTCGAAGTACGAGGAGTCGGACTGAACCACGATCGAACGTAAAATCTTTTAACCACAGGGGGAGTCTGTAAGTACTTTCTTTTTAGAGTAGAAGGACGGCCCAAAGAAACGACGTCTAAATGCCGGCATTTAGAATCTCCACAGGATGTCAGGTTCGGGGTCCCGTCGTGAGCGTATTAGGTCCTGTAGAGAGGTGGCACATCGAACTCAGTCCAAACCACTACGATGACACTATCAAGTATAAAGGAGGCCTGGACAGTGGTCCAGAAAATCTCTCTCGAGGGTTGACGTCAGAAGAAAAGCTTGCAAAAGTCTGTACGGCTTCCCGCCTACACATTCTTGGAGCCAGACCACAGTCGTATTAAAGGTACTGTGACCACTTTCTTTTATTTCCATTTTTAACGAAATATACAGTCCCCTATTTACGGTAACGACGACACGACAATAATTATAATTATTACGGCGAGTGACCCACGATACGGTAAGTTCCGTAAAATAGATTCAATGTACATTAGTAGTTTTGGGAACACTTCTCTCAAAAAAACCAGTATATAGTAGGGTAAACTAGTGGGTAAAGTAAAATGAAGACAACAACACTCTATCTTACATGTAGGTCTTACAGTCTACATGTGTGCTCATACAACCCCCCCCTACTTATTAACACTACACTTGTGAGTACAGGGTAACGGGCCTCTACCTGGCAACGGACAGGAGTCTGGAGGAAGTACCCGGGTGGGGGAAGAGATGGGCTCCACACTGACAATTGGACTTTTAATGAAAAACCAAAAGAATCACCAAGATGGCAACCGCATATGTAGGGATGTGTCTGATTAAATCGTTGTAACATACGAAAACTTGAAATATAATAGGTATATAGATCTAGACCTATACATAGATAAATACCTAAACGTATATATACCTAAATATATATATATTCCCGAAGGGACCACCGAGTCTGCCACTTCTTACGTGGACGTTACGTCCTGTGGTCCCAAGCTAGGGACCCAACTCTCCTAGGGGACCTCCTTCCGTGTCGTTGAGTGCGGTCATAAGAACGGACCTCTTAGGTACCTGTCTCCTCGGCCCACCCGATGTCAGGTACCCCAGCGTCTCACCCTGTGCTGATTCACTCGTGTGTGTGTGTGTGTATACATTTAGATATAGATCTATATATAGATATAGATCTATATACCTAAATATACACCTTAAATAAAATGAGAAACAATACTTGACCCGAAAAAATGGTTTACCATACGACCACTCTGACGTACAGTAGGAGGAGGTAGGTAAAAAAAGAAAAATTTGACTACCAAGACAGTAAAAAAAGAAGAAAATTTGTAATAAATAAATAAACCGACGTGACCCCAGAATCGACACCGTACGTCATAGACTGGTCCTTAGTGTGGGTCCGAAGGACGTAACCCCCGAGCCGCGAATCGGTGATCTGGTGGTCCCTTCAGGACCAGGTATGAGGGGTCACACTTTATCGCACACGGCGCGTCGGGAGCGTCCTTACAAGTAGGCGAGTCAAGTAGGGGAGTCAACATCCCCCTACCACTCCGAGAAAGATAACACAGTAGCAGTGGTCGAGACGACGACACGTGACAGACACGTGCACAGGACCACACGGGCAGGTACTCTTGGAGGTCCCACCTACGGGGACCGCTCGTGAACCGTCCCGGCACCCGTGCAGAAGTCGAAATGTTCCGCTTCGGGTTGGTGAAAGGTGTCACCAACACGGTCAAATACGGTCGTCGTCCCCACGGGCCGGACCTAAGAGACGACGAGACACAACCCCGTCTCTGTCCCCTTGCACGTCCTACCGGTCGGACGACCCGGACACGACCGGAGAGGCACACCGAAATAAAAGTAAAAGTATTACCAATTACCTTAACCCGGGAAAAGGTATTTAAAAAGACCGGTAAATCTAAATAAAAAGAAAGGAAAAAGAAAAAAAAAATTATGACGAGTTTATAAAGGGGTAAAAAAAGATAACTCACTAAAACGAAAGAACAAACAAAAGTCCTTAGGAAGTACATAGACCCCACCCCTAGTGAAAAACCCAATGCACAATATTTATGTCAGAGAGTACGACACCGAAGGGATAGGGGAGTGGTGGTGGGGGGGAGGTATATTACAGAGTTTCGACAATGTAAATTACAGTAAAATTCCTTGTAAAGTAGGTCTCAAAATTAAAATCAACACCAAAAAGGTAAGGTGAGAGAGTAAAATCCGGAGATCCAGAGTAAAAGTGGTACCGTCGTCGACCTACGCACCAAGGAACGGAGGTCAGAACAAGGAAAGTTTATTAGGCGGGAGGTAAGTAAGGGTCTCACTTTTGAGACTTCAACCGCGCAGTGGGGGACGGACTATGGGTGGCCCTTGGGGTAGGACTCAGTCAAAGGATTACGCCGCGTAGGGGGACACTGGACCGGCGGAAGGTGGGAGAAGGGTCGGGGTGGGTGGGGGCGAAGTAGCGTCGGGAGGCCCTTGCCGGACATAAGGAGGGGGAATGAAACCGTCAGGGATAAACAGGTTCAACTGTCAATCTTCACCCGACGGAATACAGGTCCTTTACGTGCGTTTGGTTTGGTACGGGGAGGGTCCCTTCTATCCACCCTTCAGTCTAGTAGAGAAGAAACGACCGACCTGGTCCCCGGGTTTTAGGTCGTGTCTGTTTACCATCCCGACCCTCTAATACTTCGAAACCCGTGTAAGGGATTCGGAAAACGTAAAGTCATAAAAAATAGACACTTTACCCTTATCGTCAACATGGATGACGTCCTCCAACATCACTCTAAACGTCCTTAATTAGGTACGTTTGAATCTTGAGAGACCGTATACCATCGATATTCATTTCCACTCGATTTTATCAGTATTTAATACAATCCAGTGCGATGAAGTGTTTACGTGACATTGTGGTCCAACATCCGTACTACCGTCGAAGGACGGAACAAAAACTAGGTGAAAGAAAAAACAGCAAATCAGAGTGTACGTGATGTCCCGACGTCGGACGTATATAAAAGGAGTATTGAGAATCGCCCTACGACCGGACTTTCGAGAGTTATTTATTGAAAGGAAACTCTACATCACAGTAAACGATAGACGTTCATAGACTGAATCCTTTGTTCACAACACTAAATCAAACGGATCTATCGTAAATTAGAAACGTCAACTATAAATTCAGGTCTTTGAGTACACGTAAGTCCCTTAGTCTTCAGAGAGTAAACAGTGGTACAGAGGTACACTCTTGTTCCAGACTGAGTATCGTCCTACAGTCATTTATGTTATATACGAAGTATTTACCTTAGGGTTCTCCACGGGACAAGTACTACGTCAGTCTGGCATACGGACCGTCACCGATACCCCGTAATGGGTCCGAGGTGAAACGGAGACAGAGGACGGGACGTCACTGATGGGGTCGTCTTCAGGAACGACTTTACACCGTTGTAGGGTGTTCAAGTTCGAACAAGACGCACTTTTCGGGTCTACTCCGAGTGGGTATAGTAAATCCCTCTCTCCCAGGGTTCTTCTACAATCCATCACTAATTTAAGGACATTTTCCACTACTACCATGGTCTCTTACCTTATCTACCTTTCCAAACAGGAGGATTTGGGGCCTCGGTAAGCCATCATGTCCCCCGGTCCCCCGACTGGAGCCACGGACATTGTTTCCGACTCTAGTGTCTGTAGTCTCTACTTTCTTCCGACAGAGTAGTACCTCCCTCCAAACCAGTGTTGGTCAGAAACTTTCACAGGGAAGACCGAAATTCTTAACTTCTAAAAAAATCTTTAGTCATCGAGTCTTTGAACTGAAGAAAAAACCTGAGTGGACAGGTAAAAAACTGGATAGATGAGTTTGCTAAACCCTCAAGAAAAGTAATCGTAAAGGTGGTTCCTCGTCCGCACCCCTTTATGTACCTCACCTTTGAGAATACTCCGTCAAATAGACGAAACGAGATTCTTCCTACCTTAACTGAGAACTCGGACTTCAATCCAAGCATCCTCGTAAAGAGTAAAATTAACGGGGAAGGACGGAGACACCGGTGACTGGTGGGTCGTGACCGTCCTCTCGTAAAAAACCAACAAGAAAAACTAAAGACACGTTTACGATTACAAGGTTTTGATTAAAGTATCTTGAGCGAATATACCTCTATCCGTTCATGTAGTCTTAATTACCATTCCTCTCGATGAACTTATCGTAAGTGAACTTTTTTTTTTTTTTTCACTATCTAAGGGCCAACCTAAAAAACACTAAAAGAAGAACTTACTTTTTATATTTGAGACCCCACTTGTTGTCTATTTTTATACTTTCGTCGGAGCAAATTGTCTCAGCGGAGGACGAGACCCCTGAAAACGGGCCAGTGAACCCCCCAAGGGACGTCTCCGTCCTGAGTCGGTGGGGTCCAAACACAGAAAAAGACCTCGTAAAGGGCTCCCTACCAGACGAGGAACGTCCGGAAGGTCCTCCACCCACGAGGTTCCTATCCCCTCAGCACCTCCTCCTCACCCCACACACCCCCCCTGGGAGAAGGAACGGCACCTCCGACTACCGCGTCTCGACCGGACCGGGATTGGGAGGAGGAACAGGGGGTCGGAAAGGCGACACGGGTGACGGTAATGAGCACGTTGTAGAGCCCGAGAGACTTCGCCGTGATGTTGGCCTTCGTGGGGTTGCTCCTCATGTCGTTGCACCCGTGACCCCTCGACCGCCGGCTGCGTGAGTAGGTCGTTCCATCCACTCGCCGATACGGGAACACGGACCGGTCCGGGGGGCCCCGTCGAGACGGTGGAGGGAGTCGTGCTGGGGGTGTACGGACCAGTAGTGACAAGCGAAGGAGGAGGGACACTGACAGTTACAATGAACGCCGGTCCTGGTATAATGTCGTTGGAATTACCTTTGGAATCCCGAAGGGGCCACCGAGTCTGCCATTTCTTAGACGGATGTAACACCCTCTGGACCAGAGTTAGGGACCCAGTCCTTCTAGGGGACCTCTACCCTTACCGTTGGGTGAGGTTATAAGAACGGACCTCTTAAGGTACCTGTCTCGTACCTGTGTGACTCGTTGATTACGAAAGTGAAAACTACCTTTAGAATTTGTTTTTTTCACTAGTGAATGGGTGTGTAAAATGGTGGGAAGGGTATTTCAAGTAAATAACCATATCAGTAGGGAGCCAGCCGTCCCCTAGTTAAGGTCCTGGGAGTACCTATGGTGTCAGACTCCTACGAGTTCAGTGAACACATTTTACCGTCTCTTGTCAACCACAGACGTAAAAGTCGGGGTGTATCCTACTCCTTGAACCTCCAAGTTTCCCAGTTGACATGCCGGAAGACAGGAATCAGGTACGTGTGTAAAACTTGTTCACTTACAAGCACCGATTGAAAGAAGTGAATTACAACTAATTGTGTGTGTCAAACAAAGGGAAACGATGTGACAGAAGGACGAAACTGAAGATTCCCTAAAAACGCTATATCGTACTTTACCCTCGTGGGGTGAAATAAATAAAATTTATAAATAAATGAAACGGAAAGACCGACGCAACGTAGAATCAACGTCGTATGTCCGAGTCATCAACCCGTGTGCCTGAATCGACGGGGTTCAGTACACACTAGAATCAAAGGGGCTAGTCCCTACCTTAGGGACAGGGGACGTAACCTTCCATCTAAGAATTGGTGGTCTGGTGATCCTTTCAGGGTGAGATGATATAAATTGGTATGAGGACAACAACTTGTAACATCCAAAAGATCTAAAAAGAAATTAACGTTAATACTTATCGTGATATAATTCGTGTAAATACCCACCCCAAGAAATAGGTTTTTATAAACTCACGAGTTTAATGTATAAGGAGGACTTTTCTTCTTACTTACTTTTGAGATTATAGAAACTTTTCAAACCCCCAAAAAGTTATGTACCAGTGCAAAGGTAAACGCTCCCAAATCGAGTGTACGACAACGACGTATCTTTGCGACAACACAAATGAAGACACGAGGCCATTAAGTCGACTTTTCACTAACGTCTCACGCCACACAGTCACCAACGAGAAGGGACCTAGGACACTGAGAAACTTCGACTTCTGGTAAAATCTTTGGACAGGGGATGGAGGGTGGGGTAGGGACCACGCACTTGGTGGTGCTTACCGCAGGATTACATTTTGTTTACTTAGCTGACACAGGAAGTCGTGAAGGCCACTGTCCCGACTGTGTGCCTTCATCTGCTCGTCGTCTTTTGAGAGCCCATTAAAATTCAGTAGGTAGACCCTATTGCCCTCGCACACGGAGCACAACCATAACTTCTGTCAAAGATCCTCAACCTCCCGTCCGGTCACGCAACGGTAAGCCCGTTCAATGGGTGGGAGGTGGCCGCCGGGGCTTGGAGTGGACCTCGAGTGTCGACGGTAGTGCGTCCTAAGGTCCTCCTACTTTGCTCTTGTGAACTCACAGACCGTGAGTCATGTAAACGTACGGAAAGAAAACATAAAAAAAAAAAAAAAAGACTTTGATACGATTCCGAAGATCTCGACCACATAGTAAAAACTCCTGGAACGATAGGTCCTTAGTGTCTTTTCTCCCATCTAACGGAAGTCAAGTCAACAGTGAGTCAGTACAGGCTGAGAAAAACTACGGTACCTGACGTCGTGTGGTCCGAAGAGACAGGTAGTGGTTGAGGGTCTCGAATGAGTTTGAGTACAGGTAGTTCAACCACTACGGTAGGTTGGTAGAGTAGGAGACAGGAGGGGAAGAGGACCCAACCGAAGTTCAGTGTCATTTATTAACCTCATGTCCCGATCACTAAGTAAAGTTGTAGGAAGTGTGAGAATCCGACCTGACCGCCCTTTATCTGTAAATGAACCAGCAACCCTGTCCACACCCCTAGACTAACTACGGAGACAGTATCAAGGGACGAAGGTCTGAAAGTAGTGATGGAACGTGTTTTACACGACTCCAGTTCACCGAAGTACGGGATATAAAAGAAGTACGGGATTCAATTGAAAGATTGAACGAGATATTAGTCAACCGTAAGGGACTGTCCCAGACCCAAAAGATTAAAACTTCCCGATAAAAACCGGAAGTACACACACAAATAAATAAAAACGATACGGGGGTAGTTCTCTGAGTGGACCTTCCTTCGTTGCCTTACACAAAACCGAGTATCCTCTGTGGCACGGAGACACAGAACCGTCCTCTTGACGGAGACTTTAGACTCTCAACCAACTCCTAATCACGTCGAGTCTCGGGAGTTCTCGTGTGTCGAGAGCGACTGGAACGTAGACTCCCTCTCTTCCTTTCTCCTTCTTCTACCCTGACTTATTTTTCCTAGTATTACGACTCAACAAACCCTAGTGAGTGACCCTGAAAAGAGTAAAAGAAAACTAATTAAAGTACATTAAGAGGGGTAGGAACAAACCAAAATAAAAGGAGAAGATGGTTGGGGAGTTTTTAATAGAAGGACCCTGAAGTATTAAAGAACAAAACTCTATCTCCTTATCCAAAATTTTACCGTATTATTTTTTAGCGTACATATGGATACTGGTTAAGTATAACTACATACCTTCTTTGTATAATATTTCATTAATAGAAGACTTATTTATTTAATTTTTCATAAAGGTTTTTATGTTTTTGAATTTCTTTTTTTTAGTATTTCCATCAAAAGACTTTTACTACAACGTCAGTGGACTTTGGTTCACGTCCCTGAGGAACAGACAGGCGACACAACTTTGTCACTGTGTGCCCTCGGTAGCTACCGACTCTTCCTACCAAGACGGGGTCCGAGTCCCCAAACCCCTCCCCCAGGCTCGTGAAAACATCTCCTCCACCCTTCTCCTGGATTTTCCGACTCCAAAGACGAGACCCGTCCAAAGAGTTCCTTCCCTGACACCACAAAAGGGACGTCAAACTCAGGAAAAGGCGCTTGGGACCTCACCTCCGACGACCCCACAGACGGGCAACACAAGACCTTTACAAGTGGTCGACCGAAGGGCCCCCGTCCCCTGTCCCGCGACTATACATCGTAAAAGGTCAAAGACACGACACTTATAAAGGTGGCCCCGGTTAAAGTTCGAAGGGTACACTGTAGCGACTCAACCCGTCCCTACACGGATCGGTCGATGACTCGACCAAGGGAGACCGAGGTCGTGTGCAGACCAGGATCCCCGCGTCCGGCGCACGGTCGGCACACGGTGGGCGTACGGTCGGTACACGGTCGGCCCGGAGTCGGCCTCCGTGAACCTGAGGTCACGAAAAGACCGTCAATCTGAACATGACTTACGATACATTTACGAAATAGGGGACGAACACAAAATAGATGAAGACTACAAAACTTTCGTCTAGTTAGGGAACAAATAAGGAAAGACAGTCAGTGACAAGTAATTATACCTAAACTCCGTAAAAGGGTGTTTTATATGTAAAAGAACAACATAGCGAAGTCAGCCGGACGGGGGAAGGAGGAGAATTTTTCGGACTACTTCGGTCGAGTCCTCGACCAAGTGATTTTGGTCTCCAACACTCTCCGTAGTCTACGAGCCACGAGTCGTAGTGTTTAAGAGTCGAGCAACGGCCTCGAGTGCCGGACCATTGCTACCCGACCAGGAAAAGACCCTGGGAGTGCCGGGAGGAAGTTCAGTGGGGTCCTATGACCGTGTTCAGATCCCAACCCACGTGTCGGGATATCGGGCAACACTAGGGACACCAGGGACCTGGTCAATGAGTCGAAGAGGCTCGTAGTCAAAGGTTTCTCCTCTAGAATAAGAGCTTCTAGGGTCTGGCACGGACTGCACAGTGTTCACGGACTATTTACCGAGTGTAAGGGATAACACAAATAAGGTAACGGAAGAAGTGTCACAGAGAATTCGAGTAGCACAAGGGGTGCGACACGCTCCGTGACCCTACACCACCGTAAACAACAGTAAGACCCAACCCCTACTTCGGACCCGTCGAGAAGGCACAAGACTAGAAGATTGTCTTTCATACACGAGGAAATTGTCCGGGGTGCAACGATATCCTCTCTTCAAGTGACGAGGAGGGTCCACCACTTGTAATAGAGTCCAGGGAGTAAAATTCCTCAGTAACTCGTCCCCCATCTATTTCCTACTATTCTTTTCTATACTCCTTCTCCCGGTCTCTTCCGAATCAAACACCGTAGACGACTTTAGAAACACAACAAAACTTGTCAATATAATTCTTACATTTGTACATATAGGTATGGAAACTATATGAAAGTACAGAATCAAAAAAGTGTGGTCTAAACTCCTTTTATCACATCTTTTTTTAGGTCTTTGACAGTCCGTTGGGTCCCTAGCTTGGGTCCAGAGGACGCAAGTCCGTCTAAGAAATGGTCGACTCGGTGTCCCCTTCGGGTTCCTATGACCACACCCATCGGATAGGGAAGAGGTCTCCTAGAAGGGTTGGGTCCTTAGCTTGACCTTAGAGGACGTAACGTCCGCCCAAGAAATGGTTGACTCGATAGTCCCTTCGGAAAGGTATGGTCTAAGCCCCTTTTAACATAACTCTTTTAAGGTCTTGGACAGTCGGTTGGATTTCAGGAAATAAACTTAAAACTTGTAAAAATAAAATTTTAGCAAAAATAATCCCGAGTCTAGGGTATGTAATCACCTTCTACGAAGGTCACTACACTACGGCACGACAACCGACAATGAAAGGTACAATCGAATAGAGAGTACTCCAACCGTAGTAGAAAGGGTTAAATTTTACTCCTTCATGTCTCTCCTCTTTCCTGACCTGGGGTCGATGTGTCACTCGTCCACTAGTCCGGTCTGGGCCCAGGACTAAGTCTTAGACCGAAGAGTGGTACCTACCCGACGCAGGGGACTGCACTCAGAGTTGACACGTGAACAACTCCTCCTTTCTTCCTTCTCCTTCTCCTTCTCCTCCTCCACACCAGGACAACCCCTGACCAAACGTAAACGACCACCAGTGTGCTCCAGAGTGCTCCTGCACAACTTTCCAATACGCACGTCCTCGACAGACGAAAAAGGACGAAGAAACGGAGGTCCAGACTGACGATTGGACTGGTTCTGACTGCGACCCCGGAGAGAGAGAGAAAGGTCGGGCAGGGGACAACAGGTCTCCTAGAGTCTAGTGGTTCCAAAACTCTTCACACACCCTCCTGGTCTTCCCTACTCCCTCTGGAACTAATTCGAGACCGAATCGGACTGAGTCCCAGTTTCCGTGAAACAAAATGGAGACGTCATAAAGAGCTTCAGGCTAAAGCACAAAGTGTACAATTATTTTATTTTCAAGAGACACAGGTGAAAGACAACCATTAATTCGACGGAAACCAGGTCAATGGGAACTCGTAGATATAATCAAAGAATAACGACGACTATGTTTACTGGTGTACCAACCACCACCAAATTTTGTCGTGTCTAAATAATAAAACGGTAAGACTTCATTCCTCGGGTTCGACCAGAGTGTCCGAGTTCAGTCGAAACGACTGTTCAGACATAAGGAAGACCTCAGAGTTCTGGTCCTACAAAAGAGAAAGGTCGAAGACCTCCGACAGACGTCAGGAACCGAGACGAGGGAGGAGGTAAGAGGTAGAAACAATCCACTGCCGTGACCCCAGACGACAGGACGGGTGAGAATCTTCCTAGGAACACTATTGTAATCCGGGTAGGTCTACCACGTCCTATCATCGGGGTAGAGGTCGGGGAGTGGACTAGAGAAGACGGTGGACTCCAAAATACGAGTGTGCAAGGTCCCACCTCCTGCACTTATAGAGACCCCTCGGACAATAAGACGACTGGGGTGTGAAAAAAAAAAAAGGGGACGAAAAGTAAAACATGACCCCATATCGACTAATTGTTACGACACCATCAAAGTCCACTTGTCGCTTCCCTGAGCCGGTATGTATATACACAGAGATAAGAGAGGATTTGAGGGGAGGGTAGGTCCGACGGTGTACTGTGACTCGTCTCTCAAGGGACACAATATATTATCCAGCGACAACCAATAGGTACAATTTATGTCGTCACACAGGTACTGGCAGGGTCTGAGGGATTGCCAGGGAAGGGGAACCGTTGACATTCAAACAAAAGATTCAGACACTCAGACAAAGACAAAACATTCAAGTAAACGTAGTAAAGGAAAATATAAGGTGTATATTCCCTACAGTATTCTATAAAGAGGAAGAGACTGAATTATGTGGCGGAAAATATTCCTATATTCGAAATCGTAAAAACGGAAGTATCCTTTTTTTTTGTTGGTTCTGGGTTCTTAAGTTCCTTCACCAAGACTCAGTACACTCGGTTCACTGTTTACGTCTAGAGGACTGACAGGTTGGTTCGTAGGTACGGTAAGACCCTCAATATAATAACTTTTACTTTAACTTAAAAGTTATTGCAGTCGGTGACGTTTCTTCACTTTTATCAAATGAACTTTAAGGAGACCTCATCTAACTTAAGGTTTTTCTTGTTTTCTACGATACTACCTCAAAGGTTTAACGAGGACTTTAAGACAGGAAACCGAACCAAGCAGAAAGGAATACTCCTTCTAACGTTGAACGTCCCTTCCCCCCCAACACCAAAAATACCCCATGTGAATTATAGTCCCGACGTTCCTTTGAGTGATCCAGAGGGGCACTGGAAACGGATCACAACGGATTCGTAAATTACTTAACTTTACCTTTAATTAAAAAGAGCCGAAACTACAGTCAATGGACCGTGTCAATGTGGAAGGTAGATCTAATGTATAAAGGTAAACAACAAGAAATTAATTTCGGTGGCACTATTTCCACCCTCAAAATTAATCACACCCCCGTAAGAGTATAATTAAAATTAAATTCGTATTATAGTCCTACAAAAAAGAGGGATTTAATCAAAGGTAATTTCTTATCGGGTCTTCCTTAGGAATTAAAGTAAAATTTCGGATTTAAATTGGAAGTCATTAAACAAACACGAGTAACGGTGTCTAATTCAGAAATATCTTCGTTGCAGTCGAATTGGGTCTCTGTTCCATCACCAAGAGTACGGAACCTCCCAAAATTTTCTACTAACATTCTTTTACGTAACAAAATCTACTACTTGTTCGTTATTGTTTCTTCTTATTCTTGATTCAAATTAATAGGAGGTCCGTTCTTTCTTCTTCGAGTAAACCAAAACGGATTTTTTCACGTCACACAAACTCAAAGCCTTTTTGGTGACAGACTCGACGGAAAAAACATCTTACAGGATCTTCCAGTCCTAAACCATTGACAAAGGTCAGAGACACCCGAAGGGTCCACTATGATCACCATTTCTTGGGCGGACGGTTCCGTCTTCTGTTTTCTCTGTGTCCAAACAAAACTGGGGACCCAGTCCTTCTAGGGGACCTCCTCCTGTGCCGTTAGAAGAACGTACCTCTGCGGGTACCTGGCTCCTCGGACCGTCCGACACCAGGTACCTCAGCGTTTCTCAACCTGTGACGCCTTCGCTGACTCGTGGGAGGGTCACGTGGCAGACGCGACTGAGACCGGCGGCAGAGACGACGTGGACGGCGCGAGGAGACGAGAGCGGGTCGTACCTTTCCGGCTCCGCGTTCCCTGACACGGGAGTCGGTGGACGGAATCGAAGACAAGGACGATTAAGGACAAGACCGACACTTCCCTTCGACCACCTCCCCGAATGTGGATACTCTCTACACTAAAGTCGCCTCCCAAATTCTGGTCGACAACACGGTCCACCTCTCGTCTGGGTGACACCGGCACCCTCTGGTCAATCTCCGGAAGACAAGGGTAGAGTAACGGGGCCGGGGAGCCCACGTCCGAACTACGACGATCGTGAACCGGCCTGAGATCGGACGAGTTACAGGTCATCTAATCTCCGGACTACGGCCCGAAGAAACCACCGAGTCTACTATTTCTTGGGTACACGGTTACGTCCTTTACGCCCAAGATAGGGACCCAACCCTTCTAGGGGACCTCCTCCTTTACCGTTGGGTGAGGTCATAAGAACGGACCTCTTAGGGTACCTGTCTCCCCGGACTAGCCGATGTCAGGTACCCCACACTTCTCAACCTACGTGGACTCGTGTTGTATGTCGTGACGACCCTGATGTCGACCGGAGGGTCCCCTGATCAGACGAAGACTTTCGTGCAGGACAAGTCAGTGAAGGGACACGATTGTGAATCCAATTTGACTGTGTCGTAAGTAACATTTGATTGACACGAAGTCTACTTGTTTATTTGTTTACTAAAAACAGGTCGACGTTTAAATCAATGACGAAGACTATTTTAGAATCGATCAGAAACATACACCTCTTCCTTTACCGTTAGGTGAGGTCACAAAACGGACCTCTTAGGGTCCCTACCCCCTCGAACCACCCGACGGCAGATACCACAGCGTGTCACAGTCTGTGTTGACCTCGCTGAATCGTCGTCGTCGTCGTCGTCGTCGTCGTCAGAAACATACTGAGAGTCAAAAAAATTTTTAAGATCTCAAAATATAAGAGAATTAATTTTGTAAGTCCATGAAGGACCTTGTACACAGTTTAAATTAGTCAATTTATTTATCACTGTAAAGTCCTACACTGGTCGAAAAAGTAAACAGGAAATGCCCCTATAAGTTCACCCCTAAACATAGGGACCGAAGTGAAGACTGTACTTCCTCTGACTCGTAGACCGGGAGACAGAATCACAAAACCCTGTTTTCTCTAACTCTTTTCGTTGGTAACAGGAAGTCAATAAAAAGCGAAAGATTTAATAAACAATAAAAGGTTTATTTTTACACTTCTTTACTAAATTCAGTGAAATAGGCGAACCGGTTTCCTTATAATGAGTAGAACTGAGAGACAGTGGATTTTATAATTTACACATAATCTAAGAGACGTTTAAGACTAAGTTATTTACTTTTCTTTACGTAATTCAAAATTTTAGAGACGGACCTTTTTGTATAACTTCACGACGATAAGACAAATGACCATTTCATTCGAACCTAACTTTCATTTATGACCTCTGCTTGCGTACAGAATCCAAACTCCGTAAACCTGCCCTCCGACACTCGCGAAAGAATGGACACAGACACGAAGGTCCGCCAAACTTCACAGGTCACACGTCGAAGCAGATACCGTGGTTCACCCTCAAGTTGTCCGTGGACTTCTTGTTCGTACCGGACTTCAACCACCTCTCACTTCCTCTGGGGTTCACCCTCCATGAAAACTTTCGAACCAGAACTAGCACTGAAAGGAGTCGTGTCTGCTGTTTGGTCCGTTCGGGCCACGGCAAGGAACCTCGTTACCCAAAAGACCACCCTTTGAACCTGTAGAAAGGCTTGGGGCAGAGAGTAGACTACCCCCATATGACCTACTCCAGGCCCGGTACGCACACCGAAGAATACGACTCAACACAACGCTGACCAAACACTTACTTAGAGACGTAACCTGAGTAACTATGGAAATGAAGACAATAGAACTTAGGTCTCAAAGTCTTTGACGTAGACTTTCTTTTTACGAACTGTCATATATAACGACCAGGGGCGGGTCTCTTGTCTCTTCCCGGGGTGAACGACTAAAATCCAGGAGAAGAGGGAGTTGACTTCCGTCCACGAGGATGGACAGTGGAAACAAAAGGTTAGTCTACAACCTTGGTCAAAGGACCGACTTAAGATATTTTCGGTCATCGACATAAAACATTCGGTCATCGATAAAGAGAAAAGTTCATGGTCCCCAGTGACGGTTTAACGTCAAATGGACTCTGTCTCAAAGAGTTTGAGTCACGACGACTCTACTACTAGACCTGTCAAGAAACAACATCTCCCGATGAGAGGTGTAAAATCTTACAAGTCATCGCCGCAACTGGAGACGGGTGCTCCTAGGTGATCGCGTCGGTCAATTCTTTTGGTCTGTCTTTCACGTCTGTGACGGTCCAGGGGGTCCTCAGGTTTACTAGGTCCAGGAGGAGTCGACTCCTGGTGAAGGACTCTTCAAAGGCAGTATGACGCCATAGGTCACCCAAATGAGGTCAATTCTCATTCCTGAGTCTTTGTTACTGTTACACCCCCAATAAGGTCTTTCGTTCCCTTCCCAACAGGTCACCCTCCCTTACACAATTAGACAATTGTATTGGGTAGCATCATAGTCTTGATCCCTCTTTTGACTTTACTAGTAGAAGTACCCATCTCTTTTCCGTAAACTGTTTTAAGGCGTAGGTGACTAATTTTCGTCAGTTATTTCGTCTTAAACTACGCATGTAGAAATTCTGCTCTTTGTTTTATATATACAAAGTCTAGTTATCGGTTGTAGAATTCAAAGAATAATCTAAACCCTTGTTCTTCTCCTACGGGATCCCCGAGACCAGAAGATTGTCGTACCCTCCGGAGTCGCCCGCACAGCCTGTTCCCTCTCATTTATCCCTACATTCTTAACCTTTCCTTCCTTTTCACAGAGACATCTATGTCCGAATACAAAAACTTTTAGATTCTTACTTACTTTTAGATGATGTGTACTATTTATCGTCTAATTTTGTAGTCATATGTTATTAGTTACCGAAAATATCTCTCTATTGGATCTTGTTTTCTTGTCTCTAAATTTACACTTTTTTCTCGATAAAATGTTTATGGTCTTCTTTTGTATTCACTCAGATAAGTATTTAACTCTCACACCTCGTGAAAGGATTGATATTGAGTTTTAGGTCTAAGTCAATCCTTTTACTAACTTTTGTTTAATTGGTGTACCTTTTGTAAAAATTTTAGAATACATTTTCTTGAGTATCTCCCCGTTTACTGTTTTTTTTTTTTTTTTGTTGATAAAAGTCAGTATAGTATCTTTTTTCCACTCATAGAATTACAACATTTTCCGAAGAAGATCGTTATGACCACTTTTCCTAGTTGTCGGGTTTTACGTTTTCTATTCTTTCCAAGTTTCTTTCTCTTTACGTTTACTGGAACTGATAGACTTTTGCACTAGTCGGAGTGTACACTATTCACATTAATTTTGATTTGTCTCTATCTTAGAGAATGGATAAACTGACCGTTCTTAGGTGTTCAAACTGTAGTAGAGACGACCTCTCCGACTCATTTATCCGCAAGAATATGTAACGACCACCCTCACATTTTGTCACACTGGAAATGCTTCCCCTGAGATCGTTATAGATGACTTTAATGTATACGTGAAGAAAAAGGTAATTGATTTGTTAGGGTGGTAATCTTTTGACAGGGTTCCAATATGACTGTTTTTACTCCCTTCCACAGATGTGTTCCGACAAATAATGTTGAGACAATTACATCATACACTTCTATCTCACACACACACACACACACACACACACATATGTGGTTATCTAATTACGTCTTTATTAAGGTCTATATACACACATGTGCCAATCATATGTACGTACATCTGAAGGGACTACCGAGTCTACAATTTCGAAGACGGATATTACACCTTCTGGACCCAAGCTAGGGACCCAGTCTTTCTAGGAGACCTCTTCCTTTACCGTTGGGTGAGGTCATAAGAACGGATCTTTTAGGGTACCTGTCTCCTCGGACCACCCGATGTCAGGTATCCCAACGTTTCTCAGCCTGTGTTGACTCACTGATTTGAAATTTGAAATATGTACGTACATAAAGAATCGAAAAACACGAGTCTCCCGGATCTTTGTCACTGGGATTGACCGTTACTCGCATGGATCAGAGGTCCAGAACCAAAGATTGTCCTAAGAGGTTCTTCTCTTTGGTCCCAGGGAACCTTTTTCACCAGCTGAAGTCCAGTCTCCGTCTTTAATGCCTTCTACTAGGACCTCGTAAAACATCACGACCTTTCATTGTGGTTACACGAAGTGTTTTCATTTTGTCTGCACACAGTTTTACTGTGTCCTCTGTTAGGTCTCTCAAGATTCGGAAAGGGAAGAGGTCCCCAAGAAGGGTTGGGGGTCCCTAGCTTGGGTCCAGAGGGCGTAATGTCCGTCTGAGAAATGGTCGACTCGGTGATCCCTTCGGGTTCTTATGACCTCACCCATCGGATAGAGAAGAGGTCGTCTAGAAGGGCTGGGTCCTTAACTTGACCCCAGAGGACGTAACGTCCGTCAAAGAGATGGTCGACTCGATGGTCCCTTAGGGGATCTCTCAAGGATTACCGGGCTTTGACCTTGTTAAACTCATTGTTTCATTTAGTACTATCATAACCTGATTTTTTAATGAGTTTCGTATCTCATTTATAGAGACGTAGGTATGACCATTTACTAACTTATTTATCATCTCTTCCTGGTCAAGAATGGATGTCTTCTTAAGACTAATTATCTAGATCTTTTTTACTCCCTTTATCTTTTAATGGTAACCTTGTGGTGTCATTATTAATGTCATCGGTTCCAGGTAACTACTTACGGTCTTAATCAGTTGTCTTCAAAGCTCCTCTTTATCTCACAACTACATTGGAGTTTTATAGAGGGGGATTTATTAATACTTAATATTTCCCTTTTTCATTGTAGTGTCAAGTCTGTGGACCGGCTGTGGTGGAATCGACGCGTTGGCTCCAGTCTTAAGAGCCATCATTCTGTCACTGTAGTACATGGGGGGCTACACTGCACTAGTCTTCCTGACAGCAGTGTGACAAACCTAAGTACACTACCAAAGAACACTACTCCATCCCCGACTCCTAACAACCTTCTAATAACTGCCGGGAAGACTAAAATATATCGTTATTTTTGTTTTAACTTGAAATTTTTTCGTTCGGGACTTTTAATTCTCATCTTACTTTAGTTCCTAGATTTGACATACAGTTTCGCTACCGTCTTGGTGTATCTCTTCTTGATAAAATTCTCTAAATTTTTATCTTTGACCTAACAAGGAGGGGTCACCTTATCTTGGATTCCCACTTTCCTTGACCGTTTTTTTGTATGACAAGAATCAATAAGGTGGTGGTCGTCAACTATACCAATGAGATTCCGACGACAATCATAAACGTCTCACCTCAATTAGTGTAGTTTACACAAATTTAGGTACTCAAATATTATTAGGACCCTCTTTTGAGGAATCAATGGACACGTCTCATTATCACTTAGCTGAGATAAAACTATTTATTTTAACAATGAAACCATTCCGAGTCTCAGCTTGTTAATAAGATGGAGTAGATTTGTTTGGCATGGAGTCTTATTGGCTTACAACCTCCTCTCTCTAAAGAAACACATCTTCATAAGGTCGGTTGTTCACTTCTAAAGGTACTGAAGACAAAATGTTGGGAGGTGACCGTAGTACCCAGATCGTTACTGGTATCAGAGGACTGTTCCGTCGTCTTTGTCTCTGCGAGTCAGTGCCTCACACAGGACTACCTTCATGTGTCACAATGGCACCTCAGGAGGACGACATTTCCCTTGACTAGCGGACTAATTTGAAGGTACAGACTGACAGTTACATGTCCTTTATGTCACCTGCCCCCTGTGCGAGTCACTAAGGGACCACCACGTCTATCGTGTTAAGTCCGACAACCTTTGAGACTGCCGTTCGTCGGCGAAAAGTGTCACTTTGATATTCGTCTCCTCTTTCTCACCTTCCTCTCGGATATCTACGTTCAGAAGGCTCTAAAATAGTCTGCCAAGATTATATACCTAAGGTTATTGAACTCATGCTGAACCTCCTAATTCAACACTTTTTTACTTAACCCCTTTAATCTTGTGGTGAATCCCTACACTTCTGTGAAGTCCTTAGTGACAATTCACAAGACTCACACTACCACTACAACATCAAGACCAAACTTTCTCAAAATAAAAAATCTCCACGTAAGACTTTACAAATTTAACTATACTACAGACGTAAACGAAGTTTTAGTTTCCCGTCAGCACACCTCGCACCACCCCCGTAGCCGTTTTCTCCTGACCGGCACTCCACCACTGACGACTTTACCACGACACTCGTACCTCCGAGCGAAGAGGCAGAACGTATACAAACTGTAAAAGACATTCTTTTAAATTCCTTACACCTGAACCTGTCTGAAGGAACGCCAAAGGACCGAGGAGGACATTTGTCAAACTGGAACTCGGTAACAAACAATTTGGAGACACTGGCGACACAAGATTACAGACACCACTCCGAGGACGGTGAGTTGTCCAGTTTTCCTAACTCTCTGTCCTACATACTTTACGGTCCCAATGACAGATCAGGGGTCGTCCAGGCGCCACACCACCGCTACCATAGTCGTTGTAGTGGTAGCGCACGGGTAGATGTCTTTAGGAGACCACGAAGCTCAGGTATGAACGTCCCGAAACGAGAGACAATTGTTTATCTGTACCTTACGGCCAAGGACTACATCTGTCGTAGAGAAGGCCGGTCGACCACGAAGACAAGCACGTCAGTGCGGGGAGAGGAGACTTCTGGACCGAAGAATGTCTAGAGTTGTGGAAGTCGTCTCGACACTGAGATGTTTATGTCAACTGTGTTTCAGTGGGTGATCTGAGGTCTTCATGCTGTCAACTCGTCGGTTCTGCGACCGGTCCCCACCAGGGGCTCACTACTATCCGACGGACAGGATCGTCAGTGCGACAGCGGTCCGAGGGACCTCAGGGGACATTTCGTGACGGAAGGGTGTCTACCAATAATGTCTCTCATGGGGTTTCGGCTCGACACGGTACGGGAAGGACAAGTAGTGTCCGACTCTAGGGCAGGCGCAACCGGTGTCACAACGGATTACCATGAATATCCCTTCGTACGAAGAAAAACAAGTAAATACGCAAGTTAGTCTATGAGTAACCCATAGATGATTTACAGTCCGACCTTTACTTGATTTACTTGAACTGGCGAACCGACATTTTCTTATTAGTGTAAGATAAGACTCGGAAACACTTATCGACTATTCACGAATGTCTCACACTAGTGAAACCGAGGGTATTAAACACACATTTTAGAGGAAAAGCAAGAAGAAATAACCACTGTAAGTACGAACGGACGGAAGGTCACGGTCCTTCTCCACTAATACTTACAGATCAAGCACACTTTACAGATGGAGAGGAGAGGAATAGCCACACTCCCAAGACATTTACGGGGAAATCGAAGAGGAAGAGAGCACCCCCCCCCCAGGACTAAGACGTGTCCACATAGAAGAGACCAGTCAGTGTAAACAGTATGGGTAGGACATTTTTATTTTGCTCGGTGTCCGACGCGCTCATCGACTCTAGAACGACACACGGCCCTGGGTACGAGATTCGACCGGTCTACACCACCACTGACCAGGAGAGGAGAGCAGGTGACGGTGGTGTCGACACGGAGGGAGAACTGGAGTACCGTCCTCCGGGACCCGTGCCCCCTAGTCTCGTCACAACCACCGTCACCCACCTCGTCTCGTGTGTGCTCCCAGAGAGACGTACAGAGGACAAAGTAACACTTGTCGTAGGAGACAAGGGACGCCGTTCTCGCACAGTGGTCTCCGAAAGGACGCTTCGACCAAAATTACAGAGCCGTGAACGGTGTCTCTTCAAAGGAGAAACCCTCTACCCAAAAATAACCTTGCGACCAAAGAGTCCCCACGGTTCGTTTCCTCGACGACGTCTGCGTAACGACCACACACAAACAAAACAGACTTAGGTAATAGGGTCCCGAAGACCCCTGGAAGATCCCCAGAAGATCCGTCAGGGTAGTTACTAAGACACAAAAGTAAATCGGTCGTTGTCTTTGAGGGCTCCTCGGAAGGTGGGTCATGGACGTGTAGCGTCTTCGACTTCTCCTGCAAGTCCCGTGTGTCCGACGGCACCGGCGGGAGGTCCTAGACTCTATGTGGAGCCTCTCGCCACTCTCGCGGGGGGCGGAGGGGCTGTGGAATCTCGACCAGAAACTGTCCGACTCACCTACGTACTTGAACACTTACTCACTACAGACAGTGAACTAGAGGAAGTCGAGGCAACGCGGGAGTCCTCGAGAGACCAACAGTCCGAACCTCCATCTCTAGAGAACGTCTCACAAGATCTTGTCTCGACGTCGACTCCACCACGGCGGTTTGCCACAACGGCCTACAGGCACGTGTAGTAGTGCAGAGAGGGAAGGTTCACGATTGGTCCGGGTTGGGACGAATCGAAGACTCTAGTCTGCTCTGACCCGGGCAAGTACCGCCATACCGACATCTGAGTAGTACCGAGACTCGTCACAAACCCTTCTGTCCAGAATGTCAAGAATGAAGTGTTCTCCGTCCTCTGAAGGAGGAACATTTACCAATCGACTCCGAGTGGGTGAAGAACCCACAACCTCGACCAGAACCTTAGATCCAGAGGATTGAAGAACAACCTCGCGGTAGGGACGAGGTCCGAGGGAGTCTCAGTAGACAAGACCCCCCGAACAAGGTCCCAGATGTCCTCCGTCTGCCCCCGCACCGACTCTGGTCTCCGGTCAGACGACCGGAAGGATTACCGGGGAGTACCTGGACACCCGGGTCCTGACAGACGACAGGTCAAGAAGACTTTTCGGGGTTCCGTCCTAGAAGTACAGTCTACAGTAGTAACAGTTTACAATCTAGTTAAATTTTTGTTTGGTGACACGGTCGGATCACCGTTGACCCCGTAACCCGACTCTTGTGAAAAAGAATTACGAGAAATTTTGTGTCCTTGTCTTCTATTCAATTATATTCCACGGTGTCGCGAGACACATACCGCCCTCGTCTCTAGTCCGTCCACCCTAATTTCCTTCGCGCACCACTTCAGTCTACCACTGTCCTCCATCCTTGAGTGGTAAAGTGGATCGAGAATCAGGGATTCGGGGTCCACCAATCTTCCTACGTGTCTTGCAGGACACCCGGAGAGAGAAACCCCTTCTAGACTCCGGCCGCGACACGTGTGGCGGGCTACTCGACACCACTGGGCCCTCTGTGGGGTGTCGGACACTCTCGCCGTCCGGGACGCCTACCCCGCAGGCCCGGGGTGGCAGTCGCACCAAGGGTCTCGACTGCGGCACAGACGAGCACAAAGGAGCGGAGTGCTCGTCACTCAAGTCGCTCACGAGTACGGACCGGTCCGGTCGGCCCTAGGGGGTGCGCGTATGTGAGGGAGCGAGGGTGCGAGGGAGAGAGGAAACTGTCCAAGAGACACAGAGGAGGACCGACAATCCTTTGCTGCGTCGAGTCGTCGACCCAGAGGAGAGACCCAGGACCGGACGGACGTGACGCAGAGGCCGGTGGAGGCTCGACACGGGCGTGCCCGGTCTGAGACGTGCAGAGTCGTGCTTGACTCAGACGAGGAGACGGTGGGTCGTGACTAGGATGGTTGCCGTAGAAGTAGGAGTCCCAAGTCCGACACACAGTGGAGGGTTCTCGGGTGGACTGACAGGACGTCTCGAGGGATCAACGAGGGGACTATACTTGACTGGTCCCCGACCTCTGTCACCGAATGGCAGACAGAGCCAGTGGACGCTCGGGGCCTTCCTCTTCGCCCGTCCGTCGTAATCCAAACAGACGCAAGGGTGACCCTTGACACAAGGACCGACTGCGAACCCCGAACTATTTACCAGTAATTGTTTCCTTTACCTACTTCTTAATCGAAGATTCGTAATTAAAGAAACTACACGACCTATCCACCTTTCTTTTTATATCATCTTACAATCATTTTTAGTCGTGTCTGATAAATATTAAATAATAAGATAAGGTGTCGTTATCGATAACGATCATAAAATCACATATAAGAGGAGGGGGGGGTTTATTTACGTGACAGAGATATAACATGAAAATTTTATTTTGTGTGACATGTTTTTTTTTTTTTAGAATGAAGGCACGTAAAAAAATTCCCAGTTACAAAACAAATCACAAACCGACAAATCTTACCAACCGACGTTCCGTACGGGAGGGGTGGGGGAGGTCCTCACACACACACAGACAAATACACACTCCACACACGTCCCTTGCGGTCCGGACACGTACCACTTGTCTACGGGTGTAGTAACGAAGTCAACATACGGTGCAGGATGGGAGACACATCTTGTGTTACTTACGGGAAGAGAGTAGAGAATTACTAAGTGTAACCTTGCTCCGGGCGTCTTTCGACAGATCCTCCTACATCTGCAACCTCCTCTGAAGCATGATAATACGATTGGACCTCTGGTCCGTTATTAAAGGGAGGACCACTTACTTGTTAGTCCCAGTCTCACCGTACAAGTCCTCTCAGTGTCTACCGGTTCGTATACCGTTTTCGTCCGTCCCACACGAGTCATCGACAGGACTACTACACCTAAGGTCCGAAGACTCTACTCATTTTCTCTTGGGACTCGAAGGCAACCAAATCTTCAGCTTTCTGGTGGTTGAACTACTACCCTTGTAGGAGCGCACAGGACGGGCATAGGACACATTGAATGGGCCGAGTGTGAGTCCCCGGCGGAGGGTGGTACGACCTCCCTTTGGTCGAGACGCCACACGAAGGGTCCTCAAGGCAAGACTCTCCGTCGGGACACAGGCGTTCAAACGTAAGTCTTGTAGGTCCGAACTCGGGACCGGAACACTGCATCGGTCAGGCTACCGGGTTCCGTCCAGAGAAGCTAAAAAACGTCACCTCACTGATTAGACATTCCACCCCTATGTGGTGGTGTCACAGTAAAGGAGCGTCCAACACACCTCAAACCTCTACAAGAATGTCCCTCACACGATACTCGATACTGCATGGTGTGTGAAACAAAGACACCAGCGTCACTCACGAATGACTCTTGCGCACGTAGGACCCTCTTCCGTGGTGGGTTGGTACCGGAGATCTTCCCGACGAAGACGTAAGTCACTGGAAGTGGCGGGAACCTGAGTTGACAGAGGACAAACGCAGAAGTACGTGTCCACTGGCTGAACTGGGGTGCCGGCAGTTGTAGGAGGTCGTCTAGTAGCTCGACCCGTGGCTCTGGGTGCTGCGGTGGCGGCAACGGAGCCACCAACGGTACCGTGGCCCCTGGCACTGGCAGCACTTCGTCCATCCTGGGTGGGGAGCAGGAATTTATGATAGAGGAGTGTGACGGTGTGTCGGAGACGGGGACGGGAGAAACCAAAAGTCCGGAAACTGGATGGGCTGCCCCTCAAACCTCACTTTAACTAGATCAGAGTATGTAAGAGAATAGGAAAAAAAAAATTCAATAAATAAGTAAGTAAAAAACCTCACTTTAACTAGATCAGAGTATGTAAGAGAGTAGAAAAAAAATTTCAATAAATAAGTAAGTAAAAACCGACACGACCCAGAAGCAACGACACCAACACGAAAGAGATCAACGTCGTTTACCCTCGATGAGAGAGATCAACGCCACGCTCCCGAAGAGTGACGCTGCCTAAGAGAACAACGTCTTGTACCCGAGATTTCGTGCGTCCGAGTCATCTACGTTGAGCGCCCGAATCAACTGGACGTCGTACACCCTAGAAGAACCTGGTCCCCAACTTGGACACAGGGGACGTGACCGTCCGACTAGGAATTAGGGGGCCTGGTCCCTCCAGGGTAAAAGAAGGAGAATAATGCCCTAACTAACATAGACGTTCTCGAGGTATACAACTCCGGCACTGCGACTCCTTCCACGTAGTGGGGAAGGTCTTACTTCAAGGTCTTTGAAGTAAGGAAAGGAAAGTCACTTTCCTTAGGGGCTCACTTTGCTCACACTACACCTGGCCAGACTTGTGTAGACACCAGTTTTCGTCGGAACCACGGATTCCACGCTCCAGTCACCTCGTCGCCCCGGTACCCCTGGCGGTCTCCTCGGTCCTCCCGAGGGTCCCGGACCGGAAAATTTATGATTTGTAGCGGACTACGTTAGTCGTGTCTCCTACCGACTTGATTTGCCTACCCTCTCCTACCGGTGACACACTCCTTTCCAATGAGGCGAATAACTACCAACAATGTGGTAAACCGAGTAAAGGAGAGGAGAATTGGAGCCTCCTCTGAACGCCACACACAGTACTAGTCCGGTAGGACAAACAGACAGACATGGAGAGAGAGAGACGACGGAGGCCGAAGTGACATGTTCTGAACATTCGACCGAATGCGTTTACGAATTCTTTTGGTTGTGTCGTTCGTACAGTCTTGGTCCCGTCTGGGTCCCACACAGCAAATCTTAGTTTCAAGTTCAAGTACCTCTTTCAACTTACCGTCTGTTATCGTAAAATCCAATAGGTAACAAAGTCGCTAAGAGAGTCCTTCACAAATGATTCACGGACGTCACAAGAGTAACGACCGAGAGGTCCTCTCTTGGCTGCAAACGGTAGTTTCACCAATGAGGACACCCTTTTTCTAGTTATTCTGTCTCTCCAACAGTGTGCCACTTGTTCCCGTCACCTCTTCTCACTTTAGTCTTTTCCCCTCCCGGCCCCCGACTCCCTCGTCCCCACCCCTCCCGGTCCCCGACTCCTTCAACCCCGACGCCCGACAAAGTACTTCCTAACAACCCTGTCCAGAGACTGCAAACGGGGCTCTGGACCCTCTCCACCCGAAGTGATCTTGCTAGATTCAAGACGACATGTACACCATGGTTCAAACTATTATTGTTCTTCCTTCGCACTTTGTCAATTGTCATCTTCTCCATTCCAAAAGCACCGTTTATTGTTTATTAAAGAACTACACCGAGAGGAGAGGGACTCGCTACACAACAAACACTGAACGGAGGCTACTGGACCACCTGAAGGGTCACGACGGGGGGACTGACGGGCGGGCGGGAGCACTCCACGCGGGTCCCGGTCCGGTGTCACGTTCGTCCCTCAAGTCCGATCCCTCGAGGGTCACCTCAATCACGTACGCCCAAGTCGAGACCTAAAGACCGAGGAGCCTGTTCTGAGTCACGCAGATCCACTAGCAATCCTATGAGGTACACAAGCATGAGAAGGCAATCCTACGACAGAGAGTCACTCTGGGACCCGTCTCCAGTCTGTCCTGCCGTCCTCAGACTACAAAGTCCGACGTCCCGGACACACAAAACGTAGCAACCCTCGTCTAAGTATTGCGGAGACCGGGTTTACGAGAGAGTCGAAAAGAAACATAAACAATCTAACGCCAGAAGTCATACAGAGTATTAGAGAAGACTTTGAAGAGGGGACATAGCACCGTACCCCGCAGGGATCGATCTGGGCGGTGAAGCCCTTCCCGTAGTCCCCGGGAAACCGACGACGTCCGTACGGTCTAGGAAACCTCTTGAAGTCCCTCCGCGGTGGTGACACTGAGTGCTGAAGGAAGATCCTTTTCCTACCTAAACGACGAGGGACCTCTGTACTAAATAACGCGCAGTGTCCGCCTCACCACTATGTGCTCCAACGCCCACCTCCTCTATCGAATCGACACAAGGCTCCGGAATCCCACTGTCGTACTGCTCTCTATTCCGGCTATTCGGAGGCACGTCGGGGCATTTCTCCCTATTACACAAGCGTCACCACCTTTTGTCCCCGTGGGAAGTCAGAACCCAAATAACTTTGACGTCCCGAGTCTCCTCACAGTGACAAATTGTACCTGAACTCAGTGACGTGAACCTTTACAAGGGACTCCTACACTCAGGACAGACGGACCGACCGTGGACAGTGTAGTTCCCGATTGACCCCCGGGTCTACCATTTCTTAGACGGACGTTACGTCCTCTGGACCTAAGTGAGGGACCCACCCCTTTTGGGGGACCTCTTCCCTTACCGATGGGTGAGGTCATAACACCGGACCTCTTAAGGTACCTGTCTCCTCGGACCACCCCTACACTCAGGACAAGAGGACCGACCGTGGACCTCGAGATTCCGACAACTAATTTACTACCTACCCTCTTACCTACCTACCTGTCTACCCGTCCCTCCGGAGTCTGCCGGGGACGTCACGGATGCGCCAACGTGACCCAGTCCGAGGGGATCGATTTCCTTACTGGAGAGATAAGTCAACAGAATAAATTCGAATTTATATCGACAAAAATTTTAAAATAAATAAACCGGTACGGTCAAGGAATAAACGAAATTGTGTCCTAGAAGTCAACATCGAACGTCCGTCCTAATCAAAGAATTGGTCCCTAGTTTGAGCCCGGGGGACGTGACCAACACACCGCAGAATCGGTGACCTGGTGACCCTTACAGGGTTATATCGACAAAAACAATGTCTTTAGTCAAAGAAAAAGAAAATTGATTTAAGACTAAATCCTAAAAGGTCATCTCTTTAGTATAGACAAATGGTTCACACGAATCCGGTGAGTCAACACCTGAGACCCCGTGGACGACCCTTAATCACTACAAGGGAAGTCGGACCTAAATCCTGACTGACTAAACTAGAGGAACGACAGATTCCATGAGAGTTGTTACCAGGTATATCAGTTTCGAAACGAAAAGGGTCTCAGTACATGTCTACACTCTCAACATGGTATTTCTTCCGACTCGTGGCTTCTTAACTACGAAAGTTTGACACCACGATCTCTTCCGAGAACTCTCAGGGAACCTGTCGTTCAGTTAGGCTTCCCTTTAGTTGGGACTTATAAGTAACCTTCCTGACTACGACTTCGACTTCGAAATTATGAAACCGGTGGGTTACCCTTCACGGTTGAGTAACCTTTTTCTGGGACTACGATCCTTTCTAACTACTGTCCTCTTCCTCCCCGCTGTCTCTTACTCTACCAACCTACCACAGTGGTTGAGTTACTTGTATACAAACTCGTTCGAGGTCCTCTATCACTTCCTATCCCTTCGGACCGTACGACGTCAGGTACCCCAGTGTCATAGAATACCGGCGTACTATTAGGTCACAGAAGGACTCTATTAGACTCACGACAGACGACGCCTCCAATGGGGATTTGTCATCCGTCGTCTCGACTCGTGGGGACCGGGTTAGCTCCACTGTGTGCTATAATTGGAAGTGTGCACAAGTGCACCGTGCAAAGTTTCATACTCCCGGAGAAACAGTCGCCTTTCAGGAACAATTGGGTCCGATGACAAATGACTCTATGAGGTAACGGTATCTCTACTAAAACTCAGTATCTGAAGTCCCGCTCCACCGTCGGAACTCTGTGGGAACAAAGATTAGTGTCCACTGTAAAGGGGAGTTCCAAGGTCTTACTCTCGGTGGAACGTCCCGGAACTCTTTCAGTACCAACTCCTCCCCGCCGGAAGTCCCCGGGAGGTGAAAGTAGGGGTCCAAGAGGAACAAGGACGGGGAACCTCACTCCCCGAGTCATCGTTGACACCAAACGTCTGATAGACACCTGTCCGGACACAGGGACAGGGGTGAGGATGTAGAGACGTTGCGAAGGATCTTAACGGTGAGAGGACGAAAACAAAGGGGGATGCACGACCTCCGATTCTGACTGGGTCTGGACGTCCGTGAGTGGGTAAAGGGGAACATCTGGGAGTCAGACCGTATCGGGTCTTGCTACCACGGCGGTAGGACAAGATTTAGGGTTCACAAGAAGGACGAACGAAAATGACGACTAATTTTTGTATCTGTTTTTAGTTTGGAGTTTCGTCTTCAAGGTCGAAACAGTTTTCGTGGGGTGGAGAGCTCCCACGAAAAGACGTGGGGGACAGTGGAGGCCCGGCCAGGGGACACCACCGACCGCGACCTTCGGTTCCAGTCATGCACGGCCGAACCTCCTCGCCTTGGGCGGGTCGGAGGGAACGCCCGAGTCGTCCGTCGGGCTCTCCGTCAAAGACGTCGTCCAGAACGACCTTCCCCATGCAACCAACCGTCGGTTGTGACCTTGACGACAGACAATAAACGTCAAGTAATAAAGTCACTCCTTTATGACAGGTGAGGACACCGGCAGACACATGTAGTCAACGGACAAAAGTCCCTTTCACCCCAGGTCGGACAGGACAAAAAGTACATTCCGGGACTCAGTGCACCAGGGACCTTGGAGAAAGTACGACAGGTAGACATACCCCCGTAGACCGCCCCTCTTCGGTGAGAAACCTCCCCTGAGGAGTTCACGTCGGAGACTCACCCCCCGGAACGAGGACACCAGGTAGGAGGTCCCCTCGGGTCCTACCCGGAGGACTGGGCGACCCCCGCCTACAACTCGTAGGAGTATTCTAAACACCGTTTTATTACCCCCCTCCCCGGACCTTCCACTAAACACACTCCCTTGTTTTCGATAAAAGTAATGATGAATTTTTGTCAGTGAGGGAGGGGACTTAAACTAGAGAATTGAGAGTCGCTCTCTGGATTACCTTCTTAGTGCAGACGCGCTCTACGAGAACATTTGGTACCTTTAGTATCCTCTATGGCCGGCGGGCGTAACGGCATTTCCCTTTGACTCAACTCCAGAGGGGGAGCAGGACGAACGTCTGTACCGACCCACCTCTGTGGGACAAGAGAATGGTGCAATTCGAGGTAATTAGACCCTTAATTACTCACAGGAAAGGAGCAAGGACGTCTCCGAGACAATCTGAGTGTGGCATTTGTCTGGAGAGGGGATGAGGGGGCTTACGTACCTTCGTTGTCCTCTCGGTGGGGAAGAGAAGAGAGGTAAGCGTAGAGAGGAGTCTTGGACGAGACAGAAGTCGAGTGAACGCACACTCGCGCCCTCTGCAGTATTAGTGTCTAAAAATAAGAAAAGGAGTAACGGTTTGGGACCGTGGAAGTCAACTGATGGACAAGATAAAGGGGCTATGTCACCGAAATGGTGGCGACACCAAGTAGATTCCTAAGAAAGGATCTTCTCCCTCTGACATATATCTCAGCTTTCTTGACTACCGTCGACGTCAGAGCGGGGAGACCCTCATGACGATCACAGAGACACACAGGAACAGCACACCACCCTTACCGGGTACCGGAGGGTGCGTGCGACTGAGACGCCCCACTACCGTCAGCGCTACCTAAGCACGGAACCCTTCCGGGTACAGACCTTTGGTGGACGGAAAACACCCGCCACTCTAAACTACATCTGACGTCTTGACTCCGTAGTCACAGGGGACACGAACGACTGGGAACCTACTAGATTAAGACCTAAGAGACAATCGCCATCTTCGCTACGGACGGTAGGTCTATCTACAGATGGAAAACAGAAGACCAAGGGTCAAGAAGACTAACCATATATTTACCCCTACGGAGTGGCTGAGGAAAGAGACAAAGAGGGAGAAGAGTACGGGGAAGGGTACTCTCGGCCAAAAGTGGACGTACAAAACTGACCACTCCAGACCGAGGATGGATTTCTTGAAAGACCGTGTTAAATAAACTAGGACCCCGAGACGGTTGAACTTAATGTAGTTCGCAGATTAATGTGTGTGTCCATCGGAGAAGTTTATAAACGGGAGAAGTGTAAGCAACACCTCACGGACGACGGCTCGACCCACCACTGGAAGTCGTATATCTAGGTCTGCCAAGCGAGCCCCCGAACCGACGCCCAATGGGAGGGCCAATGTAGAAGGGTCGACGACAGGAACGACTCGGACGGAATCAAGAGGGAGTCGGTAAAGTCAGAAACAGAAACAGAGTTTAAGTTGAAGGGAGTCACTAAAGGTGACCATACTACAGACTCCGACTATCAGTGCTCACGAAGGAAAGTGCCGAGAAAATGCTGAACGACTCGGGAGGACAAGGCACCGTCACTGACTTTTAAGGGAGAGAAACACTTTAAAATTTTCATTTTCATTCAAGGTAATATATAGGTACTAGTATACCCTTTAATAGACTTTTTTGCCTTATTTTCGAAAAGAGATGAGGTAGGACTGTGAGAAAAAGTGTATTCTGCAACAATCGACTGGACTTCCACAGACAGTAACTTGGGACTAAGAAAATGTGAAAAGGGATTCTGGGCTAAAGGGGACACGGAGTCTTCGACGTCGAGCGAACCACGTCAAACGTCTTAGGGTGAAATAAACTCACAATTATGAGAACACAAACTCCGAAGGGACCACCGAGTCACCATTTCTTGGGAGGACTACTACGTCCTCTACGGCCATACTAGGGACCCAGCCCTTCTAGGGAACCTCTTCTTTTGCCACTGGGTTAGGATATAAGAACGGAAGAACGGACCCTTTAGGGTGCCTGTCCCCTCGCACCACTCGATGCCAGAAACCCAACCCAGTGCTACTCAGCTTGTACTGAATCGTTGAATTATTGTTGGGTTGAGAGCACAAATAATGACAAAAGAGACCACGGGTAAAGGACTAGGTGCAGGAACCGGTCCCATCGACCCAAGATCGACGGAACAGGAACCGGTCCCATCTACCCAAAATCGACGGAGGAGGGCAGGGACGTCGCAGGGGAACGACCGACTCTAGAGACCCAGACGACGTCCAAACCCCGTTTCCGTCCCGAGACTACCCTCCTTGGTCTCGACGTTAGGGGTAGGCTTCCACCAGACAATATCGGAGTCCGAGTCGGGTCCCGTCACGTCGACGTCCGATCAAGAACGAGCAGTGAGGGTGAACCCGCCCTTACGGGTAGAATCGGGTCCTCGAGGGGGACGAAGGACAGGTAGATCATTTACGTCGAGAGGTGAGGACGAGGACCCTCGGACAGAAGGGAGGAGCCGGAGAGAGTGGGGGTGCAGACTAGGTGTAGTCGTTCAGGAAGGGACGACACCCGTGAGAGAAGTATTCCATGGAACTTATCAAGGAGACAGGGATCCGACGACGGGGGTAGTTCGGGACTGATGCGTCTTACAACAGAGTCCCGGTCGTCGTAGTCGTAGTCCCTCGAACAATCTTTGCGTCTGACAGACCCGGGGGAGTCTGGACACCTTAGTCTGAGACGTAACGTGGCAGCAGGGGAGGGGCCCACCGAGAACTCACAGGTCCTCGGGTCCCTCGAGGTGGGAGTCGACAGTCGGAGGGAGGGACCAGTGTCTGGTCCGACGCATGAAAGAGAGGACGTCGAGATTTAAGTTCAAAAGTCTGGCTCACTAGAAAAGTTTTGCACGTAGTCTCGGGCCGTAGGGACCCCCTGGTCTGAGGCCTGCGGCTCGACCCACCCGACCCCACGGGCTCGACCCCGTCGGACATTAAAGGTCAACGACACCTACGGAACGGGTCCCTCGGAGTCCGGGACTTCTACCTCGGGGAGGGACCTACTCGTCACGTGTCCCTGTGAGGACTCTTCGGGTAAAATCCCCAGTGGCGTCCGGTCCAGTGTCACCCACCTCTTCCTGCGTCGGTCATCACGTCATTCGTCGACTTTCCCTCGGTCTGACCGACGTAGACTGGGACATAGCAAGGGCGTTATCACACACCGGACCCCGTTTCGGGAAGAGGAGACCCTTTAAGACAACAAAGTAGACATTTCACCCTTTTATTATCTTGGGTGGGACACCCCGACTACACGCCCAATACGTATTAATACGTTTACTTCGTCGACCGCCCCACGGACCGAGACCAACTCAGATTAGAATCGAGGACAGTATCCTCACTGTATCGAGGAATTGAGGTCAGACTCGCGGATCTTCAGTCGGTATTGACAAAAACGAAGACCTTCGAAGACACTTCGTCCGTCAAAGGCTACGTCGGCAGGTCCGGGGCACGAGTCGTCATGTTCAGGGTCGTACCTACTTTACGGAGGACGATACATCCTCTCAGACAATGGACCAGGGCCATCTACCAACGTAGTACAAGTACCGACCTCTGTTACACTGGGGTAGACAGGGTGCATGACACCAACACTGTAAGCCCCAGTGGGGGGACCTCTCACCTCTTCCCTTACCGTTGGGTGAGGTCATAAGAACGGACCTCTTAGGGTACCTATCTCCTCGGACCGGCCGACATCAGGTACCCCAGTGTTTCTCACTCTGTGTTGACTCGCTGCTTGTGAGTGTATAGGGACCTCTTCCAGGACTTCCTCCGACTATACCTTTTCGACCACGGTTCGTCGTAGTACCCTGGAGGACGGGTTTCATCGTCCCTCAACCTACCCCCGGAGACTCGGTCTTCCCTGCGTCCCGTCCTCTCTAGGGTCCACCCGCTAGAGGGACGAGTCTCTCTCTTCATGTCCTTCCTTTCCTCAACACCGACCTGCTCGTCCTCCGCCACAGGTGGACCCCAAGGATGGGTCCCGGACCCCGACGAGTACAGACGCGTGCACCACCCGTGGTTGGCGTCTCAACGTGACCGGAGTGTCAGGGACTAAGACAAGAATCTGTATGAAACAAGGGTTGCTTGGATAGACACACTCAAACTTCTCACTAACTTCACCAAATACAAAACAATACTAATTGTAAGGAATTTGTCCTATGAGACTGTTTAGATCTGTAGTATAATCTGGTCGCCTCCGTAGTGAACGACCGTCTCTAAGTGGATCAGTTTCGATACCAAAAAGGTCTTCAGTACATGTCGATACTCTCAACCTGGTATTTCTTCCGGTTCACGGTTTGTCAACTACCGAAAGATTAACACCACGATCTTCTCTGTAAACTCTCAGGGAACCTAACGTTCTACTTTAGTCAATTAGGATTTCCTTTAGTTGGGAAGTATAAATAACCTTCCTGACTACGACTTCGACTTCGAGGTTATGAAACCGGTGGACTACGGTCCTCGGTTGAATGACCTTTTGTGGGACTACGACCCTTTCTAACTTCTGTCCTCCTCTTCCCCCGCTGTCTCCTACTCTACCAACCTACCGTAGTGGGTATGTTACCTGTACTCAAACTCGTTTGAGGCCCTCTATCGCTTCCTGTCCCTTCGGACCACACGACATCCGGCACCACAGAGTCTCAGCCTGTGCTGAATCACTGACTTGTTGTTCGTCTTGAGCCTACACGAGGCACCGACCCTTAAATCAGACAGAGGGAACCCGTCCCCACCGCCGAGACTTCCAAGACCTCCCTTGTCCCATACGGGACGGTCGACGTACAGGAACAGGGGTCCCAGAGGACCTCCGACGGGCAGTGGACACATTTTCCTGTGTCTCTCTTTGAAGATCTCCTTTGTCTAACAACCGAACGTCCCTCGTCTCAAAGGTAGCGACTCCGCTCTTCGGTCACGGTGGAGCGGCCTCTCCCCGGGACCCTTACCGTCTCCCTCCCCTCCTCAGGTACCCGGGTCCAGAGGTACCTCGCGGGTGGGCAGTCCAGGCCCCCGACCACTTGTAGTCCACCTGTCTCCAGAAAACAGGACTCGGTGTACGTCTCCCTTTACGGGGGGTTTATGTCACCTCCCCCGAAGTCACTCGTGCCACAGCCCTGGGGACGGACTGGGCTCTCACCAGGTGGAAACCGACCCGAAGGTCCGTCCCCCTCCGAAGGTCCTCTTCGTGTAAGGGGCGGTGGGGCAGGGTCCCGGCCCACGGACGGTCGCTACGCCTCGGGTCCGTACACACCGGAACTCACCTTTAATTGTATACACACGACTGTCCAGTGGTTTCCCGTCCTAGGACGTGTCGTTCGAACAGATTTATAGTCTTCTATGAGTCTCCGCCAGTTTTCGGTGGCGGACGGGGGAGGAAGGGACAGCGACCCTTCTACGAGACAAACCCAAGGTAAACTTTTACAGAGGACGCCGTTTGCAATCCGAGTAAGTGCAGTCCGGACGCCCTTCGAGGTACGACGTACGTGCAACAGGTCTCCTCCCACACGATTAATTCTGGACCCCCCGCCCCGTAACCCCCAGGCTCCCCTCCACCGTCACCACCCTTGCGACGGGACCTCCCCGACTGGACGGTCGTTAGCACTCGTGGAATGCGACGAAGTGAGGGGGCCACGGTCCGTGACCTAGGGGTGACAAAGAATTAAGAGCTACTCCGGTACGACGGGAGGGGTGACATGGTGACAGTGTCTTCCTTAGACAAAAGGACTCGGTGGACCAAAGGACTCTAGTGTGGTTAGACGTGAGTCTACAGACTCTTTGTGTTACCCAGGACCGGTGCGTGAGGGCGAAAAACGACGGGACCGGGGACGGAGATTGGGCCGACGGACGGATCAGACAGACCGGCTGCACGTTCGGAAAGGTGTGAGTAGGACACTACTCGAACTCCAGAGAGAAGGGCAAAGGGCCATTTCTCTGGGCGGGCAAGGGGAGTCCGGTCGGCGGGGGGAGGGGGCGGGGGCTGGTTCCGGTGAGACACGTCCCCCGAGGGGTCACGGGACCGCGGAGTCGTGGCCCCCCGGGTCACAGCGGTCTACTTGGGGAGTCGCAGAGGTTCTCGTTCCTGTGCGATCGCCCCTGACAAAAATAGCCCGACAGTCAGAAATGTTGGGCCTGAAACGTGACAAATACCCCACACACAAAAGTCTTTTCTTCTTTCATAGACGACAGAGGAACGTCGGTTCTCGTTTTATGTCACCTCTCCTCCCTACTACGGCAACAGAGTGGTTACGCCCGTACGCAGTGTCCGGAGGAGGGAAGGGCCCCCCTAAGTACGAGAAAAAAATTTCCGAAATTTAAAAGAAACTAGAGACCTTACCAAAGAGGGACAGACACTTATAGAAAACGATAGAAAACTATACAGGTGTTTAAAGAACGTGTATCATAAGTGGAGGAGAAAAAAAAAACCAGGGGATCTACACATATATAAAAATCTCAACCCTTAAATACTACGAAAAAATATTTGGTGTAAGCAAATATGGAAAAGAAAGGAGACATTTAAGTCCTAGTATAAATGGTAAAGGGAAACCAAGGCTAAGTCCGTCGTGGTATGGACTGGATCCCAACAATGGTATTTGTACGAACGAATAATTGGAACCTTTTACCCAGACGTCAGAGGACAACTCTTACGACCTCCTTCGAGAACGAACCGATATTAAATTCGTCACTCACTTTGGGATTAACGACGGTTTTTTTTTTTTTTCCGTGGAAGGGATTTCGAAGTTGTGTGGGTCCCCTTGTAAAGTGGATTTCCTTGACTGGCGTTCCAAGAAAAAGTAATAAAAAAGTAATAGAAAAAGGCCAAACAGTACAAACCTAAAAACAGACGTCGGGAGATTAAGAGTGACATAGGACCTCAGACTCTTAAAGACGTCACGTTCCCTGGAATCTCCTACAAACGTAAGAAAGTTAAGGACCTTTGGCAGACCACAAGCTCTGGTCCCAGTAGAGGACGTCCTTTGGTGACGACTGGTGGTGGACGAGGGGTGGGTGGGTCGAGGCGGGGTGGGATTCCCAGGTCCTCTTCACAGGAGAGGTCGGGGAGGTGACTTGACCGCTGTAAAAACACAGATCTTGCACTCCCTGGGTGCCAAGACAGAGGTCGGAGATCGTCTCACAGACTGTTAATTGAGAGTCGCTCTCGCAAACTTTATGTCTCCCGACGGACATACTGTCTGCTCTCGGTCTGTGAACAGGTTACCGAATAAGTCATTTACCAAGTCATAAGTCTCCACAGGTCTGTCTCGAGTGACGAGACAGAACGTCTCGTCCACGATTACATTGTGCAGGGACAAGGTTGGTTCAGGCGTGGAAACGACGGGACGTCGGGTAACGTCCGTGGGCGGGAAGTCTAGACGAGGACTAAAATTTCGAACAAAAGTAGGGAAAAGACCAAAGAGTCAGCGGGACCCGGACCCATTGGAAACAGGCGGGCGGGTGACCGGTGATAGTAGTTCGCTTCGAGGCTCCCCGGACTCACGTACACCCCTGGGGTCGTTCGTCGCAAAATACGACGTTCCAGGGAAGTCTTGGTCTGGAGCAGAAGGACTCCTTTAGTCGGAGATGGGCCATCGACGTAGGCGGAGGACGTCCCAGGCGACGTAAGTGAGGCGTGTCACTGAGGGTAAGGACGACGACTTCCCTGTGCACCGGGACCCTGGAGAAAGTAGAAGAGCCCCGCGTCCGACTTCCCTGTGCACCGGGACCCTGGAGAAAGTAGAAGAGCCCGCGTCCGACTTCCCTGTGCACCGGGACCCTGGAGAAAGCAGAAGAGCCCGAGTCCGACTTCCCTGTGCACCGGGACCCTGGAGAAAACAGAAGAGCCCCGTGTCCGACTTCCCTGTGCACCGGAACCCTGGAGAAAACAGAAGAGCCCCGTGTCCGACTTCCCTGTGCACCGGGACCCTGGAGAAAACAGAAGAGCCCGCGTCCGACTTCCCTGTACACCGGAACCCTGGAGAAAACAGAAGAGCCCCGTGTCCGACTTCCCTGTGCACCGGGACCCTGGAGAAAACAGAAGAGCCCCACGTCCGACTTCCCTGTGCACCGGGACCCTGGAGAAAACAGAAGAGTCCCGTGTCCGACTTCCCTGTGCACCGGGACCCTGGAGAAAACAGAAGAGCCCCGCGTCCGACTTCCCTCTGCACCGGAACCTGGAGAAGGGAACAGCAGAAGAGAACCCCACGTCCGGTTCACGAACTACCTCACGAGAACTCTCCAGTCGAAAAGGTGTCGACAGCTCCACGGGCGGGACACGGGTCGGGTCGCGACTACTGACAGGACGTGCAGTCTCCCTCTTACANCGTCCGACTTCCCTGTGCACCGGAACCCTGGAGAAAACAGAAGAGCCCCGTGTCCGACTTCCCTGTGCACCGGGACCCTGGAGAAAACAGAAGAGCCCCACGTCCGACTTCCCTGTGCACCGGGACCCTGGAGAAAACAGAAGAGTCCCGTGTCCGACTTCCCTGTGCACCGGGACCCTGGAGAAAACAGAAAAGCCCCGCGTCCGACTTCCCTCTGCACCGGAACCCTGGAGAAGGGAACAGCAGAAGAGAACCCCACGTCCGGTTCACGAACTACCTCACGAGAACTCTCCAGTCGAAAAGGTGTCGACAGCTCCACGGGCGGGACACGGGTCGGGTCGCGACTACTGACAGGACGTGCAGTCTCCCTCTTACAAAAGAGTCGGTTCTGTGGAACACCGTAAACTTTCTTCGTTAAGACGTACAAGGAAAAAGGAGAGAATTAAAAACGAAGTAAAGGGGGGTTAATAATTTCCTGATACAATAAACTTTTCTTTTTTTTAATCCATTGTCTTGTTTCTGTTCTTCCCGGGAACCAACGTTTCGTGCATTTGCTGACTGGCACCTCTTACGTCTAGGAGGAGCTTACATCAGTACCCCGGTCTACGACTGACAAGTACTCCGGGACCGGTCGGGGAAGGAGTACGGTCCGGCGTAGCATCCACGACCTTAGTTCATCGGTTTTGTGCCGGGTCCAGGGACGGAAGAGTTTCGAGGACTACTTCTTATCTATCTACTCGTCCACTACACCAGAGGCCCCGCTGTCACGTCACTTCCTTGTTCCCGTCCTCTCCACCCCCACACAGACTGCGGTGACGAAGACGACCCCCACCCTCAACAGACCCTTCGAGACAACCTGTGCCATTGTGACTCTGTCCTCGAGCTTACTGTCTCCCCGAGGTTCGTCCCGTTAGTGTAAAGCCCCTCCCGGGTCCACCGACCGTCCCATGACCCGCGTCCCACCACCGAGGCCCGTGTGTCCGAGGTCGACCCGTCCCTGTGGGTACCCCTGTGTGTCATACCGTGTGTCCCAACACACGACGGGAGAAAAGTAAATAAACGAGTTTTCGGGAAAACAGTGAATACCGGTTCAAACATCCCGCCCACGCCCCACGATTCGTAGACCCAGAATCTCTGTATTGGGGGACGTATAGAAACCCTCCGTCCCGTCTCCACACCTGACCCCGTGTCCGATTGGGGTAAGTAAAGGGTCTACGGGGAATCGACGACATAGAGACACCTCTCCCACCCCAGAACCGCCTTCTGAGGTCCTCTCTTCTCGGGACGTCTCGGGACACGAGACAAACACTAGACGACATCTGTCGCGATCACCATTTCTGGGGCGGACGGGCACGTCCTCTGTATTCTCTGGGACCAAGTTAAGGACCCAGTCCTTCTGGGTGACCTCCTCCCGTACCGTTCGGTGAGGTCATAAGAACGGACCTCTTAGGGTACCTGTCTTGTCGGACCACCCGATGTCAGGTATCCCAACGTTTCTCAGTCTGTGTTGCCTTCGCTGAATCGTATGCGTGCGTGTCCCTTCTTTTGATCTAAGACCTTGTCAGGTCCACCCGTCTCGACGTCTTGAGTCTCGGACTAAATCACTTATTAGACGTGTCAGGACACCCAATTCCAAAAGGTAATTCGAAAGACACGACGGTTATTAAATCGACCTTCTACACAATCTATGTCGTGAACCCCTTTTACCTCGTGGGTAGAGCCCCCTATTACTGTGGCACTTCCGTCTAATAAAGATGGCACCTCTTGTTAACACTCAGACACGATTATCTAATTTGACGATCTCGCTAGCAAGACTTGTTTCTTTTACCAGCTCTCGATATGTCAGTCGGGATTTGACTAATCCTGCCCATCTCTCAGTATTAAATTGGGATGACTAGATACTGTGTAGTAAAGAAGTCAGCGACGGTGTGTCGTGGTCAGTCCCTTCCAGGGGCCTGAACTCCGGTGGTCCTAATTGTAGGTCTAGACTCGATGGAAGGTCGGGTGACTGGAATCTACTCAGTGACCCGCGATCTCCAAAGGGACTCTACGGGTCCGGTGTTCTGCGGCACACGTTCAATACCCGGACCCCACTCCTCTCCCAGGTGACCCACGGCGCCCCCGTCTCTTCCTTCAGATACCAAACGTCTTTGTATTTTGTATCTTCGTCTCACACTCAGGACAGTTCCCACCGCACGGACTCCCACCCCCTCCTCGGTCGTGGGGGAGACACTACATCGGGAGGTGCGGGAGGTCCAGGGAAAAAGTACCGGAGCGTTCTTCGACCCGTAAACGTTTGTGTTCGAGAACTCTTGTACTTGAACCCGGTCATGGTCCGCCGCTGGTTTGGGACCCGTAGTATCAATCCGAAACTTGCGGGGAGGGCACTGTGGACACGGTCGGTCCTCCCAGTGGGAAGTGTCCTAAAGACGCCGACGTACAAGTGGAAGTAGAGGTAGTGAGAAGGACCACTTCATTCGGGTCTCCTAGCGTAAACCTTTCAAGTAAAACGATAGTCTTAACCGTCACGCACTTGGCTTGACCACTAGGATAGACCTTCAACCCCTGGACGGGTCACTCAAACCACTGACCGTCCCGCCACTCGTGTGCGGAACGAGAAACGACGGAGGGGAGGCGGGCGGTACGGAAGATGACAGACGTCTGTGGTGGCGGAAGGTGCTTCACCGGGGTCGGGAGTACCCTGTCTCGATAAAAGGGAACAAAGCTCGGGCCTCCGGAGTAGACCCAGAGACGGGAAGAAGGACGTGGACCCAGTAGGACCCGGCCGAGGACCCTGGGGCGGGACGGTGGGCGTGACGTCCGAGACGAGTAGACTCCGACCCGGACCTCCCTGGAGGAACAGACCCGCCGCCCCAGTCGGGACTAGTCGTGAGCCCACAATCTCGACAAGTCCTGTCACTTCAGGCGACAACCACTGAAGCAGGAACAAGGCCCGAAGTGGAGGCTACCGTCAACGACATATACTTAGCACGACAGTACGGTCCTCACGCGGAGTTTCGAGTACATAACCACCTAGAGCGGACAAAATAGTGGTAACAACCGTACACAAATGGACTTCAGCTACCCGAACTAAGCGGGCGCACTCCAGGACCCTGGAGTCACATTTAGGGCGCACGGGGGGCTGAGGAATTAAAGTACACCCTAACTGACTGTCAAGTCTCTTTTCGTAAACAGGTCATAAGGGAGGAGGGAAAGGGTGGGAAGACAGTCCAAGGGAGAAAGTTTCACTTCATTTAGTCATAAATGAAGATTTCAGAACCAAGTGTCATGTAAAAGGGTAAAGTACTCTGACTTTGTTTGTCACTTTCTTCCTCCCTACTTTCCAGAGGTAGATGACATCTTTCTGTCGAGCCCGATTTACACGATTATGAAGGGTGAGTCCTGTAGAGAGATCGAATACCTTTCAAGACACGTTCAACCTCCAAGGAAGGTCAGTCATCGACACACTACGGGTGGGGTCTACCCGGAGGAGGACTTAATTTGGACTTAATTTGGACTGGTACGAGGGCGGTTGTGTCGGGAAGGACGATCGTCCCTTACCGAGTCCGGGTCCCGGCTCCCTCCGGGGACCTTCGGGCTTGTACCGAGGGTCTCTACCACACCCAACACAAATGTCTCTCAACCCGTCCCTCCTTTCACATTGGGTCCGAAGTCGGTCGCCCCTCAGTCTTTCATAAAGTACTCACCCTCAAGTGTCTCCGGTGGACTCGTTCGGGTGACGAGGACCAGAGAGGACCCCCAGGACCCTCGGGAACGAGGAAGACAGGGGTGAGACGGACCTCGGGTGGGGGTACGGAGGGGACCTCCGACGGGACTGCGAGACAGTCTCGTGGCGGGACAGGACACAGACGGGGGGATCTGACCAAGAGGGGGTACACGAGGGACTCGTAGGTAGTAAGTGGACGTGGACCGCCTCGTGGGAAGGTGTCTATGACCCACGAACGAGGCCCGGGTGCGGACGGGGCGGGCGGACACAGACCCTGCTCGACACGGTACCGTCACTGTCGGACCGGGAGTCTCTCGAGTCAGGTGACCCTGGGACTACTTTGGTCCTGCCAGAACAACTTACTTACTTACTTACTCATTGACTGTACGGCGTCATGGCATCCCTTTGCAACAATCATAAACTCACTCCCGGACCTTCCGCACCACTACAATAATTCGTGGGTGAGACGAATGTTTTCGAAGAAGTCAAGAGGCTCGGTAAGAGACTTCACCCGTAAGAGTAGAGACAAAGTGTCTACTCTGTAGCCTCCCAGTACCCCCTTTCACCGGAAAGGTCCGAGTGTCGGGCGTCGCTCCCTCCACGACAAACGTGGGGTGGTTCACGTCCTGTCTCTCCAAGAAGGACGGAACGGAAGTGTGGGGTGACCCGTTCCGGTCAGAGGGACTGTAGACAAGACACAGGTTACGTCAGTAAGGGGTCGAGTCGTTCAGGTCCGGGAAGTGAAAGGAGGAGCCGACCAAAAGATAGTGAGTAAAAATGTGGAGAATCCCAGAGTTGTGAAAGATTAAGAACGGATACAATAGACATAATAAAGAGAAGAGTTCTAGTTTTCGTCAACATTTTGTTTGGTCTTGTCTCAGTCCCGTAATCGTGGTCGACCTCAAACCGGAATAGACCTTAGCCGGACGAGGCATCGGTCAGCGACCCTAAGGAGACCAGGGTCGACCTGACATTCGCCCCGGGCGGAACACTGGAGAGAGAGTGGGAGGACGTCCAGTGCCTGCTCCTCGGGTCGAGGTTGGTGTGCCAGTACTAGGTCCTCTGGGAGGTCGTCCGGAGGCAGCTCGACCGGCTCGTCGTAGTGGACCACCACAGCAGGCTGCTGCACCTCCCGTAGCTCTGCCAGTGGCAGATGTGAGTCCCACCCCTTTGGAGCCTCAAGTAGCAGATGCACGTCCTCCGACACGTCGGGCACCTCCTCGTCCGGAGTCCCGGTGGCCGGGGACTCGAGATCTCCTGGGCCCCGCACGGTGTCTCGGTACTCCGCGGGCCCTTCCGGGGTCGGGCCACGAGGCGCACGCGAGCGCAGACGGGAGGGCCGAGGTCACCGGTACACCCCGGGAGGACCGGGAGGAGACCCACCCATTCCGGTAGCCAACCGTAGTGGTCGTTATGCCCTCGAGGGGGAGGGGAGAGGCGTCGTGTCTGTGTGTGTGTGCGGGAGGGGGTGAAGTAGGTGAAGGTCCTCCTGAAAGCGTAGTTGAGGGGGTTTGTCCCGGGAGGGGTCCGTCGGGGAAACGTAGTTCTAAGTTTGTCTCTGGTGGGGAGGGGTGGGGTCAGGAGTAGTCGTGGAAGAGACTTAGTACCGGGGTTGGGGACCGGGGGACTGGGGCACATCCACGGGACAGAAATAGACCCTGACGGGACGTCGGGCCACTGGCTCTCTGTCGGCGGTCTCCTCCACTGGAATTGCAAAGACTTAGTGAATCGTCTCTTTTCTCCCCTCCCTACCCGGACGTCTCAGGGCGGGAGGACCTCGGAGGCTCCGCGAATGATAGTACACTGCACTCGCACTAAACAACTGGAAGGGTCAGGGTAGGGTTCACCTCCCCAGAGTCGAAGGAGAGAATCTTAAGAAAACGAAAAGGTTATTTACGTGAAAAAGGATAAACGGCGGACGAGATTCCTCCACCCTACCTATCTTAGTTTCGTAAAGAGATGGACTCAGGAAGAGGAGGAAATCCAACCGCCCAAATACACGGGGGGGCGGTGTAGGGTGGGCGAGACTCTGGGGCCCGGGACTTGAACTGCCACTGACAGCAAGAGGGAGATTTCGTACTCGGAACAAAGCCCCAGTGACACTCTCCGGTCACCAGAAGGGAAGGTGAAGGGCCGTGAAGTGAAACCAAACGACGTCGGATTTCCTCCGTCGCCGGTGAGGGACGAAGTCCTCCCCACCATTTGGGTGGTAGTTCGGAAGGGTTGCGAGGATTCAGACTGGAAAAGCAGGTCCCCGAGAACCATTTGGGGTGTGAAAGACGTGGAGACGACACACTATCGAAACACCCCCACAGTTCCGTTCATGGCGGTGGGGGTCAGGTCGGGACCCCAGAGGACTACCGCAGTGAGTGACAGGTCGAGTGACTCCAGTTCTAAAAAAAAAAATAGTTTACTTCAAAATAAATTAAATATCACTAAGATTGGTTAATAAACTTATTTGGTAGGAAAACTCCACATTTTACGGTTTGACAACGAAGTACCAAAATCTGAAAGTGTAAAGATCTGACTTGTTACTTTATTACTTTTATGTACTGTATCCTACTGAGTTGACAAGTATACTTTGTTTCAGGAACTACGATAAACCCATGATTTTTGTCGGTTTTCAAAACCAAGTCATTGTTTCTTTTTTCGAACTCTTAGCAAAAATTAGGATGTTACCGACCAAGAGAAAACACCGGTTCCTTCTGTAATAACTGGGTAAAAGGCACTTCTTACCCCGGAGGGACCCCCTAGTCACCATTTCTTAGGTGGATGTTTACGTCCTATACTTCCAAACTAGGGACCTAGCCCTTCTAGGGGACTTCTTTCTTTACCGTTGGGTGAGGTCATAAGAACGGGCCTTTTAGGGTGTCAGGCACCCTAGATCTCAACCTGTCCTGAATGGCTTATTTGTTGTGATGTCTTACTTGAAACTCAATAAGAGACCATTCCTACTACTCAAAAAATGGTTAGAACCATTTTCACTTACCATGTTGGTGTACTACCTAGAAAAAGGGAGTTATAAATCTTCGGACACAAAAACAAACAAAGAACGACATACTAACTGGACGTTGTGAGACAATCAAGATCCATGTACCGTATCAGTAACCTATAAAAATATGTAATGTTTTACTAGTGGTGTCAATCAGATCATACGATCTACGTAGTATGTCCACTGCTATTCTGAGTCTCCATCACTCTAAGTGGCTCTCTTACATGTACTCCACGAACCGTGTCACAGTCCGTCTCTCCCTGTCGAGACGGGGGAACTCTTTACGGGTCATTCCTCCGACAGTGGAGGGTCACACCGGCACCTGCTCGTCGTCGTAATCAACGAGACACAAAAAAAAAAAATTTAATAAAATAGACCTCTAAAGGACAATAGAATCTAACAACTGGGGTACCTGCTATGTCAGGTTCCTTAAGAGGTTCGGTCTTATGGGTTCACCCAGCGGAAAGGACAGAGGTCTCCTAAAAGGGTTGGGTCCCTAGCTTGGGTCCAGAGAGCGTAACGTCCGCCTAAGAAATGGTCGACTCGGTGGTCCCTTCGGGCTCAAAACTCAACGGACTCCTCTACCACTGAATAAAATATTGACATAGATGTCCCGGTTAAATCGTTTAATTAAAAAGAACATCATTCATAAATTTTATGTAACAGACAACAGTGACTACTACAAAGGACATAGGAAACCAAGGTAGAAAGTTCCGACTTTTCTGAAACTAAGGTTGAGGCAGTGGGGTAGAGTGGGGAAAATTTTAAAGTTTTACTTGACAGGTAGAGTGGGTATCTATTTCAGGTCCAGGTGTAGGTAGAAGGGGGTCACCATTGTCAAAATCCAGAATCGTCCAGAAACCCTTAGTTAATTCACCTGATAATTAAACCTTCTCCTTTTTTGTTTTTTCGTCTTTGTACAAGACCTCCCTCCTGAATTAAATGGCACGTAGTGTTTTAAAAGATTCATTTAATAAAAGGTCAGTTGAACCGGGAAGAGAATCGGCACTGTCCCTGTGCAAACCCAAACTAAAATTTTTAAGATCAAATAGTGATGACAGTGATAATTACGACGTTAACTTCCGAAGCCACCAAACACCACCTATTGTCAACAATGCGAAGGACGTCCGATTCTTCCGTCACTGCCGAACCATATGATTTGATAGTGTTTTGTCTGTTTCCTTCCGTCCAGCCACAGCTGTCTTTCGTCCAGTCCAGTCTCAGAAGACGTCTCAAAAGTGTGGAAAGGAGAGGAATCAGGAAGGTGCAACGTGGAGAAAATCCCGGTACGTGGGGTCTTGGTCTGGTCGCCCACTACCCCTCGTCGGGGCGGGAGCCCCCCGTGGAGAGCCCACTACCAGGTCCTCTTTCACTACTCCCTTGGTGGTCGCCGTCTTGATGGACACCACTCAGGAATCCAGTGTGTGTAGGGAGGGTCCATGGAGCTTCCTTTACTCGGAACTTTCTCCGAAGACGGCCCGGACCTCCCGTCCTACGAGTGGTACGGAGGAACCAGTGTTGTCTAACTGACATTAGTAGTCATCTGAACCGGGTCCTACTCCTCAGAGACGTTTGGATAGTGGACCGTGGGACACTTCACACGTATGTGGAAATTTGGAACCGATACAGACTCCAGTCTGAGGACCTAACTTCGACCCCCAAGTGGTGAATGTTCGACCAGGTAGTGTGCAAGAGAGACTCGGAGTCAAAAAGGTAGAGATTTTACCTCTAGTGTTCTCGTGGAAGGAGTGACTCAGTAACACTCCGAATCTTTTCCACTACGGACAAGTAGAGGATTACGTCGTGTCCGAAGGCTCGACCCAATAAATAATGGTAGGGGTGTTAATCACCTTGAAGGGAACACCGAGTCGACCATTTCTTAGACGGATGTTACACCCTCTGGACCCAAACTAGGGACCCAACCGTTCTAGGGGACCTCTTCTCTTTCCGATGTGTGAGGTCGTAAGACCGGACCTCTTAAGGTACCTGGTATGTCAGGTATCCCAGTGGTTCTCAACCTGTGCTGACTTGTTGAAAGTGAAAGGTGTTAATAACAGTAGCAGAAGAGAGTATTGGCACAACTTACACACTTACTTACTATCTCACCGAGTTCCCACCCAATGGTGGTCTCCTCGGGGTCTCGGACGGACCCTCTCCGAGGTCGACTGAGGGACCAAATACTATTAGTCTTTCCTGTCTCGTCCCGAAGGGACCACCGAGTCACGATTTTCTTAGTCGGACGGTTACGTCCTCTATGTCCGAACTAAGGACCCAGTCTTTTTAGGGACCTCTTCCTTTACCGTTAGGTAAGGTCATGAGAACGGACCTTTTGGGGTACCCGTTTCCTCGGATCATCCGATGTCAGGGACCCCAGTATTTCTCTGTACTGACTCGTGTGTGTGTGTGTTCTCGAAGTACCCTTGATTCGTTTCTCGGAACTAGGTCAAATCGGAGGAACTAAAAGTCTTATTTTGTGTGTTCTGTGATTTCAGTCCAGACCGGTCGCAGTGTGTCAGTCCGTAGACGTATGGGTTTCAAACCACCCCGTCCTCCAGTCATCTACGAGTTGTTTATGAAGAACTGACAATGAAAAGAGGGGTCATTAGCATACTCCCCTTTCTCCGGTCCTCCTGTAACGGGACTGACGACCACCGGGCACCCCTAAACTTGCGTCCGTACGGGTCGAGGTTTAGGGAAACAGAGGTCGGGATGAGGTGGGAGCATATCAGACACACGCACAGTGAACCCGGTTTCGGACACCTTAGAGAAACATTGGACGTTCGAGACCCGTCCCCCCTCACTTTTGACTCGGTCTCGTCCAAAAATTGAGTCTCTCCACCCCGACACCCTAGTTGTGGTCGTCCCCCTCGGTCCTCGAAGGACCTACTGGTTCGGGGACTCCACCCAAGCCACGGACCGTCCGTGTGTCACCCAAGTCTCTTAGTCCTGACGGGGTCTCTCGTCTTCCACCAGTGCTGAAAGAGACGACGACAGAGGTCGAGTGGTCCTCCGGACCCCGTCTCCCTTCTTTGTCTGAACCCCGAACACCTTGGACACAGGCACACACCCGAGGCGATCGACCCACGGGACCCTGGGTCGGGAAAGACAAAGACTCGGGGTCCTAGAAGTAGACTTTTCGCCCCTATGACTTGGACACAACCAGTGAGAAGACACCGACCTGCACTCCAAACCATGGACGAATCACCCCAAAGGGTCCATCGCGATCACCACTTCTAGGTAGACGGTTGCGTCCTCTACATTCTTGGGACCGGGCCCAAGTTACGGACCCAGCCCTTCTAGGGGACCTCCTCCTGTGTCTTTGGGTGAGGTAATAGGAACGGACCTCTCAGGGTACCTTTGTCCTCGGACCTCCCGATGTCAGGTACCCCAGTGTTTCTCAGCCTGTGTTGACTTCGCTGAACCGTTCGTGCGGGAGTGGACGAGTCACGGAGTGGGCTGAGCCTCGTCCACGACGTAGTAAGGCCGGAGGCGTAGTGGAGTCGGTTCGGGCTGCCCTGACTACCTCGAGACGTGTCCCTGGGTCCTCGGGACCCGGAAGGAGGTAGAGACTCGCCGGAGTCTCCAGAGAAGGTGACAGACCCGCAGGTAAGGGATGGTAACCAGTGTCCCAACCCAGACCTCCTGGCGACTCCTGTAACGGGGTACGCCTCCTCGATCACGGTCCCCAACACCTCGCTCCGAGACAGGAGCCGAGTGTCGAGGCACTGGAGACCCCAGGGAGTCGGGGGGACTCGAAGACACTCGAGGAGACACGTACCCCTGTAAGAGTGGGTGGGTACCCCAGTCGCTCTCTTAAGGGGCACCGTCGCAAGATTTTCGACCGGAGACCAAAGGAGCCCTGCGTCGGACGTAAGGTGTATGGCATCGATAATAATGACTAAAGAGTCCCTTCCATAAAACTAAGGAGATCGGGAACCTCCGAAGAACTACTCTAGTGTCTGAGAGTGCACCCCAAATTATAAAATCCGGAACACCCGGTGGATCAGAGACACCGTTTGATAAGTGGAGACGGGTACAGTGGGCTTTCGTCGAGATCTACCATACCATTGACACATGTTTACACACACAAGGTTATTTTGAAATAACCGTTTTTATCCACCGCCCGGTCTACCCCTGGGTGTCCGACAACAATTGACTGGAGACAGAATCCACGGACCCAGATGTTCCGGTCTAAGAATCCTTGACGTTTCCGTAAACAGAGTCACAACTAAAGATCGTTGGTTTGTGAAAACGTGAGCTTAAATTGAAACTACCCGTGGTACGGAAAAACTTCTCCTTATTTGACCTCGGTGACCAACTTCTAAGGTCGGGAAGCACCACACCTGCCTCCCCTCTACCTCCCCTACCCAAACAGTACTAGGCTCAGACGGTGGGCAAGAACACTGGGACTCCTATGGGGAGAAGAGGAACCCGGAGCTGAAGGACGAGACCAATAGCCCACCCCCCACCCCCACCTTACCCCTCACTGTACCCCCACCCTCTACGCCACACCTCCCCCCAGTAGACTCAGCGACACAACCGAAGAAAGACAAGACTATCCCTTCGTTGAGATCTCCGAGGACTGAGAAAGTGACGACGAGGCTCCTTTTACTCTGTAAGAACATTCTCCCTTCTAGGAAATTAATTTAACGACCCTTTAATCTTCCTAACTCACTAACTCTTCTCTCCCACTACGACTCCAGTTCCACGAGAGACGCCTAATTAATTCTGCGACGAGACGAGGGGCGACAGGTTCTGTCGTCTGGGGCCTCCGGCCTGGGGCTCCTTGTGACTCGTCTGGGAAGGGACCCCCCTGAGAACGAGACGGGTCTCCGGTGAGGGGGAAACGTGGGAGAAGGGAGGAGGGTGAGGGACGACGGAAGGACGATGATTGTCCCTACCCGGGTCCCACTCGGACAGAATTAATTCGACCTACTAGAAGGAACCCGAAGGTTTTCGTTACTTACGAAAGACGGAGTCGGTCCCAAAATCCAAGTCAAACTAGACCGGTACCGAGGGTCTCTTCGACCCCTTTACAGGAGGGATTTATGTCCGAGAGACAACGATTAGGACTCGAGGTGACCAGACTGGACCAGGGGATTGAAGATTGACTAGGTGGGGTGGGGGTCGGCCATAGTCTGTCCCTACACTTGAAACTGGGCCTGAAGGGGACCACCGAATCTCCATTTCTTAAACGGACGGTCACGTCCTCTGTACCCAAGTTAGGGGTCAGGCCCTTCTAGGGGACCTCCTCTTTTACTGTTGGGTGAGGTCATCCAACGGAGATCTTAGGGTATCTGTCTCTTCGGACCCCCCGATGTCAGGTACCTCAGTGTTTCTCAGCCATTACTGAATCACTGATTTGTTGTTCGCAAGAAACACCGGGTCGTAACAGGGGTGGGAGGCTCCGGAAAGAGTGGGACGACCGAAAAGGACGGAGACCAGAGGACTGCCGTGGACCGGGCACGGTGACGGTCGCGAGGCAGTCCAGTCGTGCCTCGCGGACGCACAAAAGGAGGGGACCTGCACGTGAGCCGGAGACGTCGGTTTTGTGTGGTAGTCGAAGGGACCTACACCTCCCTTTATCAACTGCATCACAAAGGGGTACCCCAGCGTGTGTACGTGGGGTTGAAACAAACAAAAAAAAAATGAAAACACGTTCGGGACCTCTGGGTGCAAACGTGGTGGTGTGGTGTGTGTCTCTATATCTGCGTGTGTGTGTCGTGTGTATATTTGTGTGGTGTGTCTGTTGTGTCTGTGTGTGTCTGTGTGTGTGTGTGTGTGTGCTGTGTCGTTCCCTTCGGTACGAAGAAGGGGCTCCTTGCAGAGGAGTGTAGACTGAACAATTAACTGAGACCGGCGTCCAGACAAACAGTAGAAGGGGACACGGATCCGTGGTTTACTTCTGTCTAAGATCCTTCGAAACTTTTAAAGACGCTACGTCTTCGGAGCCTAAGTGTCCGAAACTTCTAATCTTGCTCGAAATTAAGAAGACGGGGATGGGACCGAGAACTTAATAAATCTTTTGTAAAGAGACTTTTACGAGACGTGGGACACTAAAATTTCGTCCAGTTCCGGTAACACTCTCGACAGTGAGTGAGTCGAACCCACGAGTGGCCTCTTGGTGGGTGTCAAGGGACCGGGGTGGAGTGACCAGGACTATTGTCGGGATTGTGTCACCGACTCCACAAGAATACTGGGGTAAAATCTCTTGTCTTTCTTCTCCGACTCTTAACCGGGGTCTAGTCTCCTCAGGTACCCCGGCTCCTATACTTAGGTCCGGAAGGCCAGGGTCTGAGGTACAAACATTTGGAGCACGTCATTACGGAGGATATTTACCGTCCCTTAAACCTTTTCATGTCTTTTCCTGTTTCTTCTTTTATGTCTAAGATCTCTTGTTTTGAAATAGAGAATACCCAAATAAAAGTTACATAGATACATTCGTATTTACATATAAAACAAAATATTTTTTCAAATATCTTAGATATACTAAGGGTATTTTAACGAGGAAAAGTTTCTGAATTTTGGGTCCCTCCTGAACCCCTTCCTTCCCGCCTTCCGCAGAAACACTCAGTCACTTTCTCAACTCGGTCCTCTCCGAGTGTCGGAACATACTCCTGGTTCACTCTCCTTCGGTCTTTAGAGAATTCCCTCTTCCCTTCACCGAGTCTCAGTACGCCGGGTCCACACTCGACGGAGTGACGGACGGGCGAGGGCCCCGGCTCTGGGACGTCCCAATTGGGGTGAGTACGATCAGACTCTACGGCTCCGTGGGGTAGACACTTGACCCCTGAGTCGTCTCCAGTCAGTACTTATTACCGGATCCCAGGAGTCCCTTCCCGGACCGGCTCGGTACGCGTGTCATCCGGAAGTTGTGCCCTTCCGGGTAAACCAGTAGAACAGGTAGATCGGGATCCCTGCTCGTCTTCGTTGTTGTGGGTCCCGTCTCGAGTAGACCGGGGGCCCCGGAGGGTCCTCACTCGACACCCGTCGTCTGTCGCGGCGGGGGTCCACATCACCTGCCGCACCCAAGACGTCCCTCCCCGCAGATAAACGGGGTGTAAGTCGGGTCGCCGGGTGGGTAGTGAGAGGGGACATCTTCACAATGACTCAGTTCGAGCGAGATCAAATCTCTTACTCGAATACCAACGTCTCCGCCGTCCTCGTCCCACCCCCGTGACCTACCCTTCTCCCTTCCCTATTAATCCCTCAAACCCTACCTGTGCATACTTGTACATGGGTGACGAGATAAACTTTACCTATTGGTTATTCCTGGATGACATCTCGTGTTCCTTGAGACGAGTTACAATCCACCGAAGGACCTACCCTCCCTTCAAATCCCCTCTCATCTATGTACTTACACATACCGACTCAGGGAAACGATAAGTGGACTTTAACAGTGTTGTAACAATTAGCCGATATAGGGTCATGTTTTATGTTTCACTTTTTTTTTTTTTTTTTCTAGCAAGACGAGTGGTTTGTTGCTGGTCATTCAACTCTGAGGTACCCCTTGTGTGATTCATCTGTTTATCTTTCTGTTCACATACCCCGTTCCTTTCGGTCGTCCACCAGTTCTACCATCTAATTACAGAGTCTTATTGGTAGAATAACTCCGGACATACGGTCAAAGAAAATGTCTTGTGTCTCCCCTCCTTCATTTCATTTTTCCGGTAACTAGAACGTTTATAGAGGACCTTGCCGGAACCCCTCCCCTACACAATTGAAAGTCCGTCTCCCCGTCCCGAGGGGGTCCGTCCGAGAATGCTTATCTGTCAAAGGAAAATCACTTGTTTTAGTTGTCTTGACCTTCGTTTCCAATTTCCTTGTCCAAAAAGGGACATTCTCATCGTAGGTCTCCGGCAGGGATCCGTGGTAAGGGTCGATAGACGACTCAGTGTCACGGTGGACCGGACCAGGACAAGGGGGGACCGAGTGGAGGGAAGAGGACGACAACGAGAAGTACCAGCAAAAGTCGGGTCGACGGGCTCCCCGGACACTTCTGTGCTAACCCACCCACGTGTTAAGGAAGACCAGACGGCGCCGGGGGAGGTAGGTACCCCGACTCAGGGACGAGCCCGGTACTGGATGACCGTGGAGGAGGAGGAAGGTCGGAGGGTCGAGGGACGACGGGGAGGACACTGGGGTGGTCCGAGCAAACGGACTGTAAGTTATTTGGTTTGTGTCTCTGTGGTCCCAGACGTTGTCTCATTTCCGTATAAGTACTCCGCCGGTTCGGTCCTCTAAGTTCTTGTTTAGAGTTTGGGCAAAGGGACTTCCACTCCCTGACCCTATAAATCCCTATTACTTCATCCCACCAGACTCCGAACCCCTCGAGCCCCCTCCCTCTGACCTCCACTCCTTTACAGAAGTAAGACGCGTCCACGTCGATTCGATGCACGAACAACCACCCTACGCACAAGTCTTTTACCGTCACACTCGTAACGAAAGAAAATTGGTAAAAAATTTTTCACACAACCAAAGCCCTCTTGTTAACTTCTGAGAACATAGTCTCTATCGTAGGTATTTCCCTCACTTCCCCAGAACACTACGTAAACAATGGGAGGGGGTTGAGTCACGATTGTAGACATGGACGTAGAGACAGCCGTAGGTGTAGAGACACAACACTAATAACGGGGAGAGGAGGGGAGTGTGATCTTGGGTTCGAGGTCCCCGACGTAAAACGAAAGACGAAGTGGGGGGTGGGTCACGAACCACGTGTAACGGACCGCATAACATTCCCAAAGTATCAATGACTTATTTTTGTACTTATGGGAGTCCTCCATTTACCCCTTTCTTTTCGTCGCGGTTCTTTACTACCACACTTCGTACCCCAGACCACTCACCACGAGCGGCAGAGACCCAGAGGTCTAAGGGCCCCACAGACGTCACTGGGATGAAACACCAGAACCAAACTAAATGACACCCGACGTAACTGGACATTCGGGGGGCTGTACCCCACTCTACTCTCCCCGACGCCGACGTGGTCGACCCCCGTCCCCCGACTCAGTGTCGACGGGAGGGATGGTGCCCCTGACACACCAATGGTGGTACTCTTACACATCCCGGTGAAACTCCTCACCTCACCTCTTCCCTACCCTCCGTAGGACTTCGAGAAGAGTCCGTTCTTACCCTAGCCGACAGACCCCTAGACGGTCCTGTTTAACATGGTTTTAATCCCAACCCCCCTGTCCTCCTCCCTTTATTGTGTCGGAAGTAGTGGGGGAAACCTTGGACGGGTCACCGGACTTCTGTAGCATTTTCGACCAGGGTCCCGACCTTCAGGTCCGGGTGTACCCCAACAGACGACGACGCCCCGTCTCCGGTCACCCTCAATTCGACGCTGGGCCCCTGGATAGGTCGACCGGACGTAGGAGGCTCCCCGTCCCCACTCCGACTCCTGTTGCCCTTCTCCTATTTAGCGGTGTAACATCGGGCAGACTAAACCCCACCAACCTTCCTTTACGAACTGCGTCCTACAGTCGTAAACAGTGCCCGCACAGTCCGTGTCGTACTATGTCGTCCGACCGCGAAGACCAGGGTCCGTCTCTCTCCCTGCCGCCAGGGGGTTTCCCCAGCCACCGTCCCTCGTCCACGACCGCCGACCCCCTGCCGCGACTACTGTCGCGACTGAGAGAGCAGTAGAGCGACGCCGTACTTAATAATTACCAGCCGATATTGTGCGTGTATCTCGACTCTTAGTTAAACGGTGGTAAGTCGAGGACCTGACAAGACACGACACTACTACTTTCACGGAAAACTAGTCCTCTGTCCTCACCGGGGCTCTACGGACGGGGACTTGGAACTGTAAACGGTTTCTGCTGGACTCGGGTCGGACCCACCCGAGAAGAGGAAGGAACCACGAGAGGACAGTCATCAACTGGGAGAGGGGTGGAAGAAACTAAAAGAAAAAAAAAAAAAAAAAAGTCGGCAAGAGAGACGGACTGCCTTCCCGAAACGGGGGAGGGGTGCACTGGAACCGACGGAACTCCGACTGACGAAGGTTTCGGACTCAGGGTCGTACACATGGTGACAAAGTCATGGTCCTTGACCTAAAGGTTGAAATCTGAAAGAACTACGCAGTAGTCCCTTACTCTTTTTTCTTTTTCTCACAGAGAAGGTCGTGTCCGAAGTTCTTCACATCCCTCGACGTCTGACAAAACCTCCATCCCCAGGAGGCACCCATTTCCCTCACGTCCATGGGAGCTACCAGACAAAGTTCGGGTAGGAGTAGAGACTTTTTGTCGACAGGATACCTCCTACGACCGTATCCCCGCCAAGTGGGGTTTGGTTAAGTAAACCCTGGTTAGGCACCTTTCGGTAAAACGGTTTATTCGTCAATCGGACTATTGTTTGAGGACTCCTATGTTTGGTTTTATGGTGAAAAATTTATTTCTAACTAATATCCTTTTGACTTCCCTTTCTAAGAGAAGTCTTTAATATTTTCCCCCTATTTTTTATTATCCTGTAGATTTATCTTCCTTTTTCTGGGATGCACCCCTGCCTAAAATCCCCTTTACTAGTAAACCATCCCCTTGTCACACACGAAAGGGGTCCTCGAAAGGGACCCATCTTGTATTTGGACTGGGTGGTTCGTCTCACACAGAGCTACGAACAACGGAGAGTCCGAAGTCTCCTGAGTCGGGTCTCCGTCGGGCCTGCACCCTTAGGCTCCTGTCGCAGGCACCCGACACTCCGACCCGACGAACCGCCGGTGTACGCACCGGACCCACCACAAACGACATCGGGTCCTTCGGACCTTCGGACCCAGAGAGAGGACCTCATCCTTCCCTGGAGCGAGAAGTTACGTCGACCACAGGTAGGGGAGGGGGTGGAGACTCGCCGGAGGACGGGAGAGTCGAGAACAGACCCACGGGTGGGTCGGGATTCGAGGAAGGAGGTCCGGGCTGGGGAGGGTAGGTCAGAGGTAGGTCACAACGGGGTCTCGTCGGACGTGTGTCTCAGTAGAGTGGAGGGACGAATTCCGGTAAGGGACCGAAGGGTCCTCCAAAAGTCAGTTTACACTTGAAGTAGGTCACCGGACGCCGCAGGAGAGAATGGAGAAAGGGTGAACGAGTGGTCGGAGGTCGGTGAAATAAATAAAAAATTTTTAAAAAATAACCTCACATCAACGGAACGTTACAACACGGTCAAAGACGACATGTCGTTTCACCTAGTCGATACACAGAGGCATATGGGGGATAAAACACCTAAAGGAGGCGTAACTCTAGTGGTGTCTCGTTCCTCGTCTCAAGGGACACGTATACCAGCCAAGAGTGAGCAATAGACAAAATATGTGTCGTCACGTACATACAGACAGGGTTAGAGGCTTAAGTAGGGTGGGGGCAGAGGGAAGGGACGAATCACAGGTGAAACCGGAGGAAAGACGAAGACCTTGTAAGGTTCGAAAGGGTACGGAGACATTAAGAGAAACGGGCTTTGTTGGAAGGAGGAGAAGGAGAGACGTTCTGATGGAGTAAGGGTAGGAAACCCCGAGTCGAGTCCACGGGAGGAGTCTCTCCAGACGGGACGGGTAGGGTAGACTTATCGGAGATGAGAGTCGGGTCCAGTATGGTAAGTGTAGTCAGCCAGGGGAAAGGAGTGTCGTGCCTAGCGTGTGCTACAGTAGAGTCAGTAACCGGTGGACACAGGGGGTGACCGTCCACTCGAGGTCTCTCGTCCCTGATCCAGACCAGGTGGAGACAGGTAGGTGTCGGGGACCGGGAGTCTCGTCGTGTCGTTTGGAAGTCAGCTACAAACTACTTACTTACTTACTCACTCACTTAGGAAATCGTGGATCGTTCCACTCCGTCCCCCGAGGGGACCACCGAGTCTACCCTTTCTTAGACGGACGTCACGTCCTCTGGACCCAAGTCAGGGAAAACCCCTCTAGGGGACCTCTTCCCTTACCGGTGGTGAGGTCACTAGTACGGACCTCTTAGGGTGTCTGTCTCCTCGGACCACCCAGCGTTTCTCAGCCTGTGCTGACTCGTCGATTGTGTGTTCCGCTCCGTCTGTCGTGAGGGTAACGACTCCAATCTGGTCCTGCCCCGTGGAACCGGCACAGATGTGTGGACGGGTCTCGGTCTGGGTCCCCATACCGTCCTCGAAGGAGTTTGGAGAGGGTGTCTTCAGAAGTCGTGTGATCGCGAGAATCATCTTTTTCTTTTCCATAAATACACGTTTCGGTGAATAGAGACATCGAGGAGCTCTATTTAGGAAATTAAATGCCCACTCGACTGTGGGAGGTTCTCGGTCTTAGTTACACGCAGTGACATTTAGGTTCGGTCCGCAGACGAGACTGAGTGGGGACGGCTGCGTGCCGGAAACGAAGACGTGTCTACCAACCCCGTCTCGGACCCCCTCCCGAGGTCCTTCGGGGGACCCCCTGCGGACTCGGACAGAGGGACCGATACCAGGAGGGGGTGGTCTGCGGTAGCACCGAGGTCCCGGTGCGGTGATTCAGGAAGGGCAAACGACCCACCGGAAGGGGAGGAGGGTCGGTCGAGTCCACGAGGGACGGGAACTTTCAGAACGACCCGTGTAGGTGAACTTTAAGTGAAAGAAAACACAACGGGACCCCCACACGGACCCGTCACCGTGACACGGTTGGTTGAAGATTACTATTGTTCCATAAGCTAAAGGAGAAGATGTTCTGCCCTCGCGACACTAGTCCCGGAGGAGGGAGGGGCGGAAGGATGGGCGACCGGATCCCGGACCTAACATAGAGTAATCAAGCGACTCGTAGATGACACACGGTGAGTGACACGAAACCCAGGTCCCGTTTATTCCGTGTCGGGGTCCGACCCCCGCGAGTGTCAGATTGGTCCTTCCGCGCACCCTCTAATCTGTGGCGCCACGTACTCTTCGTGCCTTTGGTCCCGTCCGTAGACGTAGCCCACCTCTCCAACCCCGGGGCTCCTCCCAGACTAACACGGCTCTAGACTGTCACTCTTCCTCACCGGCTGACTCGTTCCGCCCCCCTTCTGGTGGGACCCACAGTGAACCACGGAAACGAACCGTCCACGTCTCTCAGTGCGTCCACGGGATTCTTCTACCTTTACTCCCTCCCTACCCACTCCTACTCCTTGTGTCCCTCAGAGAGACTGGGAGACCGGGTTCCACTGACCCATTGTTGACGCAACCGATGCTGAAACAACGAACATCCCTTAGTCCCGATGTGGTAGAAGGTTATGTGGTTACTCTCTTAAGTTGTAGTGCCGTTTTGTGGTGTGGGTCGTGGAAGTCCCAAAATATGTATGGTCAGACTGACGCCGTCGTAGTAAAGTCAGGACCTCGGGACCGTATTAAGAATGATCTTCGGGGAGGGTGAGAGTGTTCACGGGACAAAACGTATTATTGAATGCACTAGTATGCAAAAACAATAACGACAAATCAATGATTCAGTACAGACTAAGGAACTTTGGGATACTTGACATCGGGTGGTCCGAGGAGACAGGTACCCTAAAGGGTCGTCCTAATGACCTCACCTAACGGTGAAAGAGGAGGTCCCCTGGAAGGTCCTGGTCCCTAGCTTGGACACAGAGGACGTAACCGTCCGTCTAAGAAATGGTGATTCGGTGGTCTCTTCGGGTACACCAGCATATAACTATAGGATTATGTGACCCTGTCAAAGGAATACTCCTATACAGAAGATCAGAATCTTTATAAGGTACGATCTTATAAAGATCCGAGGTTTGACGTCGCAAGGAAATAACGGAGAACGTTGAAAAAAGGGGAATTTTAGACACTTGAGTCTGTAAGGATTTCCACAATCTTAACACCGTTGAACAATGCCCTCCCTCTACTAAAGGGTCGGACCGAGACTCGTTTTCGTGAGATAGGAGGGTCCAGGAAACTGGAAACCTGAGAGTCCTGACCAGGTATCTGTAAAGAACGTCGGGGTCACACCTGATGTCAGTTATTCGGTAACTAATCTTGGTACAATGTCGACAAGTTAAGTCGGGGACTCTAGGGTTGTAAACAAGAAGTTAAATTAAGTCATTGTAACTAGCTCGTTTGAGATCTACTAAAGGTTGAAACTCCCCAAAAAAGCGAATAAACGTGAATTCGACAGAGCTATCCTTCTCGACACCAAGGCACTTGAGTGACGTAGTGTGTAGAAAACGAGTTTCAAACGAAGATCAGTAGCACCTCATTAAACATGACCCGGTTGTGAGGATCTTTGTTGTTGACATTTGAGACCTGTTTTATAAAAATTTTTCGTGATACACCTCAGGGAAAACAACAGGTAAGGCATTCAGTACTGGGGTACCTGACGTCGTATGGTCCGGAGGGACAGGAAGTGATAGAGGGCCTCAAATAAGTTTAAGTGCAGGTAACTTAGTCACTACGGTAGGTTGGCAGAGTAGGAGACAGCGGGGGAAGAGGACGGGAATTAGAAAGGGTCGTAGTCCCAGAAAAGGTTACTCAACCGTAAAGTGTAGTCCACCGGTTTCATAACCTCGAAATCGAAGTCGTAGTCAGAGAGGTCACTTATAAGTCACAACTAAAGGAAATCTTAACTGACCAAACTAGAAGAATGTCGGGTTCTCTGAGAGTTCTCAAAAGAGGTCGTGGCGTCACACTTCCGGGACACTGTTTTTTCCCGTCGTTACTCTCCCCTAAGGGTTTCTTCCTTATTAGAGACTGACCTAAAGGGTAAAATGTCGAAACGTGGACTCTCGTCCATTACATTCGTGAGGGTGTTATTGACTAAAGTTCGATGACTACCCTACGGCGACTTGAGTCTCAACGCCTCTCTACGAATCTTCGTAGTGACTACTATCTAAAAGGTGGTTTGTCTGTTGTCTACGTTTAATAGAACTCTCGTATCTATGCCACTTGACATCGTTGTATTAATTGTGCACCACTTCAAAATATTAAAAAATAGAAACGACAATTATAGTAATACAAATATATTAAATTAAAAGGTACTTCCGATCTAAATTGTTAGTTGAACGTCTGAAAGACTTTTACATCATTGACCGAGAACGTTCGGGTACACTCGACCGAGACGACATGGTGACACCGAAGAAAGGAAAAAGAGGGGCGATAATCCTTAAGATTCCTGTTACTTAAATACCCCCCTTAAATGGACAAAGGGAGCATCAACATATGGATCGTGAACCGGACTGTGGACCGGGTCTTTTACGGGAGTTATTACAACTTGTCTTTCAGGATCCGAAAAAGAAAAATCTTGGACACTAAGATTACCCGCTCGGAGACACCGGTGATGCCGGTGATGATGATGCGCCCCTTTCCGTTACCTCCACTTTCAGTTCCGACGGACTTAAACCGGGGGTCGAGACGGTGGTTGATCGACACACTGAAAGGTGTTCAAGCAGTGGAAGGACACGGAGATAAAGAGAAAACCTTTTCTCCGTTTGTCATCATCAAGGGAGTATCCCCAACTAGTACTGCGTACTGCACACTGATAAAGTTCACGACCCTTGACCACCGATCGTCTAGGATATACCCGTAAGTGGCAGCAGTAATTGTCGACATAGTAAATGACCCGTAGACAACACACGGCCTATGAGACGACCCCCGAAAGGTACGAAATAAACATTACAAAAACAAACACCCCGACACGACCCAGAAACAACGACACGGTGCCGAAGAGATCAACGTCACGGGTCCGATCCGACGGAACTTCGTACACCCGACTCTGGGTGGGTGGAATGTAATCTTCCTCTTAAGAATTGGTGACCTGGTACTCCTTTTCAGGGAGGGACATCAAAAAATTCTGTTCTACTCCATTAAGTCCAGGTCCTACTGAAGTACTACAGTAATTACCCCTCGACGTTTGGCCTGGGGCCGACAACCGGGGTTTCACGTCCGAGTAGGATACTCCAGTCCTTAGGCACTCGGAACTAATGACAGAAGGGACGTGTAGCAAGTTTTATTGACAATAACGAGACCTACGAAATGAATGTAAATAGTTGAACAAAGGTCTCAGGAAACAAAACGAAAGAAATCAGATCCCAAAACCCACACACACGCACGTGTGCGTACAAATACACTGTAAATTCACCTTAATTTTTTACAACTGTAAAGTAGTCACGAGTTGACAGAGGGTCAAAGTCACGAGTGTAAGGAATGAAAAGAGAAAGAGAAAAAAAGAGGACGAAGAAGAGTCCGGGCGGGGGTTTGACACCCCGAAAACAGGAAGTCCACGGGAATCAGTGAGACGGGACCTCAAGGGATTGCTAACACGCTCGACACGAAATAATGGTGATAAATATCCAGACAGAGGAGGTGTCTGACCACTATTATTATTTTTGTTGCGTCAATAATGACACTTATCGACTGTAACAAACCCACGGAAGATGTCCGATCCGTGACCCGATTAACGACATATATCTTAGAGTAAATTAGAAGTATAGTTCTACGCTAATAGGAGGGGTTGAAACGTCGACTACTTTTACTTTCGGTCCTTCCAGTTTCTGTAGTAGTTTCCAGCGTGTCGTTCCCGCACCACCCCTTCCTCAGCTTACTCGAGACTAAGTGTTTGTATGTAATAGATTTTTAACGTACATATTAACATGTCTCGAGAACCTGTTGGAATCATCTACCTATGTCAACGTTCCTGTTAATGACAACGGTATAAAGTATCCACATCGGGTCGTTAAACAAATTGAAATGGCTTTTCGTATATCCCTTCAACCTTAGACTTGGATCCATACAGACGTGGTCTGCGAGTTCTTAGAAGTCTCGAAGTCGAGTCTCTGACAGACGAGAAGACCTCTCACGGAGACGGAGACTTTCGACCCGCCCGGTGGGCCCCTCTCCCCTCCGTGGAATGTGTTATGGGGTTAATTGTACTCCTACACAGAAGAAATTTACAGAAACTCGGCAAGTAAACGACTCGACTTAATGTCACTTCTTTAGGTACACTAAAGTCAGACAAACAAGGACAAACAAGGACAGACAGACCTAGACAGAGAGATAAAGGGGTCTTAGAGGAACCGACACGTCCCGTCGTGGAAGACACAATGTCTGGGCAGATCCATCCCACCATAAAAGCCATTGAACTTTTCAGTGAAACTTGTGTACCAGGCGATCTTCTACCAAAATAACAATTCAACGATTCACCACAGGTCGAGAAGCCGTTGGGCCACCTGTCGTCGGGTCGTCAGAGGAGACAGGTATCGTAAAGGATCCGTTCTGATGACCTCACCGAATGGCAGAAGAAGAGGTCCCCTAGAAGGGCCTAGTCCCTAACTTGGACACAGAGGACGTAATCGTCCTCCGAAGAAATGACGACTCGGTGGTCCCTTCGGGCGATTACCTACCGGTCCCCCGACAACACGGAACTCCAGGATGTTTAACAGACTGTGCAACGTATACCTTAGTCGAAAGGTAGGGAGTCCCAAATCCGTTCGAACAGAGGTTGGAGGGGGGTTTACGTACTTGAAACCTTTAGACCCTCAGATGCTGAAGACCATCACCCCCGAAGGAGTGTACCCACTATTCGGATAATTAAGGGTAAAGGGATTAAAACATTCAATCTTATATCACTAGGTTACTCCTTTGACAAAACTTTAGACGTAAGGTCTTGAATACGTGACTACAAAGGAATCCATGGGTTAACAAAAGTGATTAATGTGTCTTTACAAAAAGTTTCAGAAGACTTACTGTAAGGACTCCGTCATTTTAGTATGTAAGACAACATTTAGTTGAGTTCCTCGTAAGTGACTTACACACCACACAGGGTCTATATGAACACACTAGGCACAAGGAATTCTGTTTTAAATTACTTGCCGGGCACCTCGTAATTCACCCCTAAACTACACTTCTTTAACTCAACAATCGACGCACATAGACAATTAGGACATGAGAATTAGAGGGGGGTAAAGCCATTGGTATTCAAACAAAAGATACAGACACTGAGACACAGAGAAAATCTAAGCAAACACAATAAAAAAACTAAGGTGTCAGTTTACTATCGCATATCATAAACAGAAACAGACTGAATGATGTGATTCATGCTATTAGAGGTCCAGGTAGGCACAACGACGTCTAGAAGAGTCGGGAAAAAATGTCTGTTCCTTTGACTCCGAGTCTTTCCGACTCGTGGAACGGTAGCAGGGAGTGAATCTTTGGTTCAACCCTGACGTCGGGTCGAAGAAGGTTGGGACCCGGGCACCGAGCAGGATACAGTGTGGGTGACCAAATCGGTTTATTGAAGCCGGAGAAGTGTCCTGTGACTTCAACAGAGTTACGTTTTACACACACGAACGTACCTCGTAGCTCTCGCTGACGGACCTGGAGTCCCGCACCTTAGGACACGGGTCCAGACACAATAGTGGGGACGGAGGGTCTACGCGGAAGTCTGGGTCCTGTCTGGTGTCTCTGGACGAGACAAGCGAGTAAGACTAACCTTCCGTGTCTATTACCTTAGGACGAACTAAGGGGAAAATCATTTTACGATTCTGGTCCCGGACAAGAACTAGGAGGTCCCGGACAAGGACTACGAGGTCGGGTGGTAGACTCGGACTCCACCGTTTCAGGAGACGACCAAGTCTCTAACATCGTTTTCACAGTCTGGGTCTCCCTCGACCCACGGAAGAGGGCCAAGGGTGAAGAGTCCCTTTTAAATGTGACTATTTCTGAGTCTCGAGAAATCGCGTGTGAGAGACCTGTTCTGGTTCTCTGTAAATTTAGAACGGAAACTTTCAAATGGACGTCCGAACCTCCTTAGGTAAAAAACAACAGAAAACTAATTGAATAGGTAATTAGGTACAGGACCCGGACATGAACAACACTACCACCTCTGTCTCTACCTCGTTCTTAAACAACAATGATAAAGCAGTGATTCAACACAGACTGAGAAAACCCTGGGCGTCCCTGACATCGGGTAGTCCGAGGAGACAGGCGCCCTAAAAGGTCCGTTCTTATGATCTCACCCAACGGTAAAGGAAGAGGTCCCCTGGAAGGGATTCAGTCTGTTTCTGTTATGGAAGGGTTGACGCTCAGAGGTGGTAACCGTTCTCCTAAGAATTGGTGACTCGGTGGTCCCTACGGACTTCGTTCGGAATGATGACAAGAAAAGGACCAGTCCAAAGGTTCAGGAACATGTCTCTTACTAGGATACGGTATGGTTGACGGGTAGGTGGTCCCAGGGAAATTGAGAGGCACCCGGAACTTTTACTGACAAGATACGACCTCGGTAGGATTGGTGACCATGTTAAAGGGGACCGTACCAGGACGGTGGGGGACGGGAGAGGGTTGAGAGGTACCTGTGTCTTTTAGAGGGTCGTATGGAACCCGAGGTCAGTGAAACCGAGTTCTGTCTTCAGTTCCAGTCTTCCTGTAGAAATTCTACCTCTCCCTCCCCCTTGAGTCAGGAAACGGACGTACGGTCTCGGGAAATAAAATTCGTGTTTTTTTCCTGTGCACCCACTTTAAGACCCAACTAGCACACAGGGATTTATCGACGATATTATCGTAACACGACACTAATAACTTTCGAACTCAATCGTTAACTAAAGTCTGACTCTCTAGTTACCCTTTTCTCTAACGTCACGTCCTAATGCTTCTTCGGTGGGCACTGAGGAGCGAACCCAACCGGAGATGGTATCGGAACAGTGGAATAACATTAACAGGCAGACGAACAGACAGACACAGTCACACTCGAGGACCTCCAATCTCCGACTCCGACTGAGGAGTACTTGTCGTCGACCGAATCCCATCCAAGAACTAGTTACGAGTGTCGTCCGGGATGAAATACTACTTCTTTGTCTCCGTATCTCGTCAATATAATGAACCGGTATTGGCTTATCCCACTGTCTTACCCCTAGACTTGGGTCCAGTGACAGTGATGTCTCAGAGGTAGACCTTCTCAATCTCTCTTGGGTACGTACGTGCACCCCGAAGTCGCCACAGTGACACGAGAGTAGTCGAGGTTCCTGGTCGAAACGAGGTTCCAGGTCCAGCGGGACCACGGGAGACGATAACCTCCATAAATAAGAGACAAGACCGGGCTACGATGATCCGTAGTAGTGGGGTCGTGTACTGATACCTGTTCTAGGAATGTTCGAGACGGAGTCAGGAGTACATAAAGGTAAAGAAACTGGTAACTAAAAGAAACACAAACGGGTCGACGAGTTAGTACAGGTTGAGAAACGCCTGCACTCATCAGACGGTCCGAGGAGACAGGTACCCTAAAAAAAAGGTCCGTTCTTATGACCTCACCCAACGGTCAAAAGAAGAGGTCCCCTAGAAGGACTGGGTCCCTAGCTTGGACACAGAGAACGTAGTAGAGGTAACCGTCCACCTAAGAAATGACGACTCGGTGGACCCTTCGGGATTATTCTTTAGACAATACCAAAAGACGAGTAATGGTCCAGATTCTCCCTTCTTGTCGTCGCACTTCCGTACCTACACCCCATCGACTGGACGAAGGAAGTATTTAAGTCATTGAACGAAAACATACGTTGGGTCATATTAAGTTTAAGTTTAAACTCCTCCATTTATAAAGACTCATAAAACTCCTTTAAGGGGTTCTAGAATATCGGTCCCGAACCTACTCTACCGAGAACTTCGGTCGTGAGAGAACGAAACCTCAACCCTAAGAAGTATGGTTCGAAAGGAGAAAGAGCTTCAAAGATCTCTCTCTTCTCTCGTGTTTGGGATTCCTTATGTTTAGTGGAACCGTAATTTGTAGAGTTGTTACCCTAGTTCTTCTGTCGTCTCTTTATTAAAGTTTTATAATACTTTTTTTCTTGAATGTCACTCCTTAATCGATTTGATATAAATTTCTTCAATCTATGTAACGTGCTTCTTCCCCTCTTCGTTAGAACCAGTGTTAGGTAGTTAGAAAATTTTATGACAGAGACGATTTGCAACCCTCTTAACTCAGAGACTGTTGGTAAAAAAAAAAGAAAGGAACTTTCGGATTAACTGAAGAACCCTTCGTCCTGTCTTCTATGTGTCATCAACTCGACCCGAACTTGAAAATAGGAGGGACTATTTGGTCCCGGTCCCTGAGTTCTCATTCCGACAGTTATTACAATCTATTTGGGTCTGTGAGGGAAAGACGTATCCAACCACATACCTCTGTTTAAACTCCCTCCTTGTACCTATGTAATTAAAATACTACGTTAAAGATCCGACATTTTACCTGTCTCACCTGCGAGATCTTTCGGGGTCTCTTTTAACATTTCAGTTACTAACTCAAAGTAAAGGTGAGTCTCATTTATGTGAAATTGACCTACACACGACTAGTTGGAACCATAGTACGACACGCCACAGTCACAAACGTAATTTCCCGACAGTAATTTTTCAGTAGGTTCCCACTCAAGGGAATAAGATTATAGGGGGTTTACGGGTGGTAGTATCTACCACTGTACGGTAAAATTTTAGTCTACCTTAACGAATGATCCCAGGAATTAAAAATACCTATTCTGTTGTCTGAGTCTCCCGTACTTGTACTTACTAAAAAAAGGAGTATCAGTAGGGTTGTCTTTTTCTGTCAGTTGTGACCTTGAGTGTACATGAGGTAATAAGGTACATATGAATGACTCACAGATAAATAGTCTGTGAAAGGACCCGGAACCACATGTCGTTACTGGTTCTCTATACCAGAGACAGTAGTTTCTCAAACGTAAGATCTTTCCTTTCTCACTGAGATCCACTTTTGGTTGTTTAGGACTTTTATTAATTCTTCTAATTTCTATATTTCGGTGGTTTTCTCCCTCTGCCACCTTCCCAGTCTGATGAAATCTGGTTTCTCGGTCCTATCTGAAAAACTTTTGTGCGATAAACCCTACTCTAAATCAGTAAACTTGTACACCAAACTCACCTTTTTTTCCTTCGGCTGTCCAAGGTTGAACCAATTCAATGTTGCTTTTCTTTCATTTACAAGGATTTTGTCACTCCCCTGTACCGTGTTCTACTTCACTCTCTCTACGTGAACCCTGTCTAACGACATTTTATAAACCTAAAAATGAGACCTCCGTTACCTTCGATTTATTACAGTATTAGACTGAATGTAAAAGGTCTTTCTAGTGAGACACAACGACACACCTCTAACTTGATATTTCCCCGTTGTTTTCTCCGACGTCCGCATTCCATCCCCCGTCAAACCGGTCGTCGTTTCTGGGACAAAGACCGATTAGGGACTTTAAGAAGAGTTAGGTTAATGGGGTACTACCTTACTCTAAGTAAGTTTATTTGGGTCAAACATAGACCTAAAGGTCAGTCCAGTAAAAGGGAGGTGACGGGGTCCAAAGTTGGTAAAAAGTGACATGACCTTCTTTACATGTTTCGGTTTGGACAACTAAAATTACAAATAAGTCTGTTTCTTTTACAATGAAAACCAGAACGATTCACGATCCGTAAGACGGTCTCTCATCTCTATTTCTCTACTCTCTGAACCAGGGACGACGACTCACACCAACCCCTCTGGGTGTACAGTTGTCAGTCTTTTGACACACGCGTCTTCCTCCTACACGTTGGACCGTCCTCCGACCACAGGACCTTGTCGGTCGACGAGACCGTACCTTTGGAGCCACCCTCTGCATTCTGGACACAAACTCAGACCTTTCACGAAAATAAATCAGAAAATTTACAAATAAATAAATAAATTACAAAAACCGACGTTACCCAAAAACAACGATGTACGTTCGAAAAAGATCAACGTCGTTAACCCTCGATGAGAAGTGGCACCACACACCCGAAGAGACGATGTGTTGTCGTACCCAAGATCCCCGGGACCGAGTCAACGAGACGAGACCCAAACTGGACCTCAGTTTAGACACAGTGGACGGAACCGTCAGTCCTAAAAGTTTTGGTGACGTGGTGGTCCCTTCAGGGTACTCTCCAGGTAAACTCGACTCAGAACGTACTATATATGTTCACATGGTCTGGTTCCTCCCTTCCTCAGAAATTCGTGTTCCTAGTTGTAAACGATAAGTCCATCTATTATCCGTCTTTCCTCTCAAATTTATTAAACGTCAGTAAGGTAAACCGACCTCGCGTTACACTCCTACATGTCTCTCTCACAGTCCTTTCCATTACATTCCTCAAGTTGACACGCCATCCACTCTCAGGTCAGAAGGAAGTAGACTTTCTGACGACACTTAGGGACACATGGTAGATCCACAGAAAGTCCCTACGGAATCAATCCTGAGAATCAAAATTCTTTTCTCTGAGTGAATTTGATCAAATTGGTTTACCCTTATAAACAGAAATTCAAAATCCCTATCAACTACCTAAGGGTTCCCTCCTTTCCTATATCGATCCGGAGACCATACTCGAGCATCTTGATATTCTTTAGACTTTCTAAGAAATGGAAGTAGAAATGAAGAAAGACGTATAAACAAACTTATTAAGAGTAACGTCAGACTTAATGAACGAAGAGTCAGGAGTTCTGGTGTTTTTAAAAAGATCAAAAACAGAGGAAACAAGTTCTGTGTCTCACTTCGTTTTTATCTAATTCTAGGTTTAAGGGTCCTTTTGGTAATAGTAATCGGGTAAATCTCACTTCATAAGTCATGTCATTAAACGAAGGTCCTTCGAGTCCGGTCCATCATTTTGTACCGAAGACCCTAGGTCGAAACATAAATACACCGAGTACTCTATTAAACATATTTTAAGGGTCGTTATACAAACCGTACACCTTTAACAGGATTCCTACGAGTAAACTTACTCAATCCTCCACACCCGTCCCCAGTTATGTCCTTCAACACAAATTCCGATAAAGACAAACTACCACAGTTTTTTACTGAGTTCCGGATCATGTGACAGACCGTGTCTTATCCCCTAGTTATTCACCATATACGACGATATTAACACGGTTCAACGAATACAAACCTAATACAAAAACAGGACAAATGATCGGACAATCAAAGACTCGTTGACCTTGAAAGTAAGATTGGACACAAGAGTCCTGGAGCCTGTCGAGGTTTCTATATCTTAACATTACAACGGTCAGCCTCCAATCTCAAAGGATGGGTTCACTTAACGGTACGAGGGGGTGAAGGAAACAGGGGGAATTCGAACCTGAAAGAACTCAGAGTCTCAGTCCTGGTGAGTTCGGGCTCAGACTACGGAGGACTTGCGGAAGAAATAGAAAGGAGAGTCGTTAGTACAATTGTTATAGGGTCGTACGGAACGTCACAGACTTAATAGAGTAACGTCTTTTTGTCAACGGTTGATCGTGTAAACGACGAAATTAATCTGATCAAAACTGTTCGAGGTTTTGAAACAAAGACTAACAATAGAAACCCTACTAAATTTTGTGGTATTTCAACACATTAACAACACCCGTCCAGTGTATAGGTGGTTGTCGGTAGACCAAGAAGTCTTTTGATTGATAGGGTTCGAACCTTGTCTCGTACTTTTCGTCTATTATTTTTTCTCCAACGGTATCCAATTACGAAAAAGAGTACAGTTTGTGAAAAAAAGGGCGATCGAGAACACAAAGACCGTTATATCGATTCAGTGGTAAAACTGGAAGACAAGTAGAAACTAGTTATTTTTCATTAATCGTACGATCATAAAACCCCAAAAACGAAAGTCACTTCCACTTATACAAACGTACCACGGACTCTCAAATGTTTTTTTTAAGTACATTTAATAGAGTAAATTGTATTCGGATCCTTCGTTCCGTGTCACCAATAATAACCACCGTAACATGTCTATTCTTTGGATTCGAATCATTCCACTTGCCACATCTTGTTCTATTGGGGTCAAATTACTTTAGTCATAAACGACTTAAAGGCGACATAACGGTACCTGTCACTCTACTATGGTTTATATATTTTTTCTAATGAACCCCCCGAAGAGAACACATAGGGAAAAAGAATGTTGGTACGTAAGGGAGAGACGGGAACACAAATAACTTAAAAAAAAAAAAATGGTAAATAAGCATAAATAAATAAACCGAGACGACCCAGAATCAACGTCGTACGTCCTACAGACGACGACGTAGACCCTAGAAACAACCCCGTGCACCCTAGATCAAGGGTCTCGTCCCTAACTTGGGTCCGTTGAACGTAAGACCAGAGTCCTCAGAGTCGATGACCTGGTGGTCCCTTTAGGAAAATAACTCAAAGTTAGTGACCAATCAGAAATAGATATCTCGTAGAGGAACATAAAGAATTATAGCTCTGTTGGACCTCCAAAGTCGAGGGTCCTCCGTTTCAGACCCTAGATATTCCAACTAAGAGGAGAATCTATAGACATTTAAATATTAAAGTACCAACAACCCGAGGTAAAGATGGTTCTCGTGACTTTTTTCGGGATAAGAGAGACATCAAAGAGAAAGGGGTCTTAATAAGCTACATCGGAAATCTTAGATGAGAAGGAGTGAACATATCCACTTATTTTTTGTAGTAGATGGACCCTTACAAGTAATACCTGATAAATTGTTTTCTCTTTATTCGAATTCCCCAACCACTTCCGAATCCGGTGGGACTGATGATATAACTGGCACTCACTCGACGAAGGGAGTCGAAGACCTAGTAGGTTTCGGTTGGTGTATCAGAACTTATTCTTTACCAACGAACACTGTTAATAGATTTTAGACAAGTCCTGAGAAGAGAATTGCTTAGACGATAAATGACGTAAGAGAGGAAAGGATAAGGAAAATGTTCCGGAAATGAGGAGTTAAAGGGAAGAACCTTGATTGGAGACTTTAAGGAGACTTTAAGGAAGAGGACCCTTTAAAAGGTCACTCATGTCTATGTAACCCTAGTAATAAAAGGAGAAACGATAGCTCATATTTTGAAACAGTAAGAAGAGGTAGGGTTCGTGAGTCACGTCGTGACTAAGTGTACCAGGGGGTCGAATCAGAAGACTCAAGGTCGTTCTCGTGGTGTCCTTCCTTTACCCTGAGGGAAGTTCAAACACCAAATACTGTCCTCTGTATTCTCTACGCCCAAGTTAGGGACCCAACTGCTAGGGAACCTCTAGGGGACCTCTCCCTTACCGTTAGGTCAGGTCACAAGGACGGATCTCTTAGGGTACCTGTCTCCTCGAACCTCCTAACGACGTGACGTTTTCGTAATTGGATACTGTTGTCAGGTATCTTTAAGTCTCACACCTGTACTGACTTCGCTGTCGTACGTGTCCTGTGACCTGTCCCCCTGCATAAAGTACATTTTGTCTCCTTTACTTTTAATTCATAAAGGGGGAACCGGAGGGGAGGAAAGAACAGACAGGTTGCGAGGACGATGTGGGTGGACGGAGACCCGAGCAGGAGTACCTCAAGGGACACGTTACAGAGCGGAAAAGGAGTGGAGGTGCACGGAGTCGCAGAGGTACTTTACTGTTGAGAAGACGTACCACACCACAACCGGAAAGGAACGAGACACACCAGTCTTGTAACTGTTCATAATGAACTAGCTACAAAACCCAGACCTAGGGACCTTTGGTACAGACTCTTCAAGAGGACTTCCGTGAAATAACTTCCAAACGAGATTTCACGAACACACGAGTCAACGGGTCACCACAGGCTGAGAAACAGTGGGGTACCTGATGTCGGACGATCCGAGGAAACAGATACCCTAAAAAGAAAAAAAACCGCCCGTGTGCAAATAACGCCGGCTCGGCCCCGAGTCCTCAGGACCATCATCAACAACTTCAACTACGCGTCGTCCTTCAGGAGGTCCACCCCGACCATCGGCGCCAAGTGGTCGAACGAGTGGTGAAACTTCTCCTTCGCCCTCATCATGAACTTCCGCGACATCCTGACGACGTACTCCCGTTTCAACCCCACGAGTCCCGACGCGCCCGGCGGCCGGCCCGGACAGATACCCTAAAAAGTTCGTTTTCATGACCCCACGCAACGATAAAGGAGGAGATCCCCTAGAAAGGTTGGAGTTTTCTCCCTGGGTGCTCCATCGTTCCAGTCGTCCTACCCAGTTCCTTTCTTCACTCTGTTTCTTTTGATCCAAAGTACTTGACTATCATCGTCTCTGATATTACCGTCAATGCCCCAGGGTCCAGCCCTCTTCGCATGTACAACCAGTCTCAATATTCTACTTGTTCAAGACCCTTAGATTCCATATTGTACCACTAATATCAATATTATGACACAATATATGACCTTTCAACGTTCTCTCGTCTAGAACTTATTAGAGTGGTGTTTTTTCCTTACTATTAATACACTGTACTACCTCTACAATCCATTGGGATATCGACCATTCGCAAAACGTTGTATATCCGCATAGTTTAGTTGTAAAACATATGGAATTTGAATATGTTACAATGTACAATTAATGTGGAGTCACTTCTAACCCCCCTTTTTTGGTTTTGATCCGTTAACCTCTTTCGGACCGGAGTCGGACCAGGGTGTCCCTCGGGTCCTCCCACTTAACGTGTGTTATCAACAGAACGGGTTTCCTTTCCACCGAATCTGGTTTAATCGGTGACAGATCTTCAAGGAGAGACGACACCACGTCCACATTGGAGATCCGTCTAGATTGGAGATCTGTCGTGTCTCTACACGACAGTACCCATTCGGTTCCCGTTTGGAAGTCTCATCCACGTCTTGACTCGGGACTCGTCGGTTGGGGCGGTTGACACCTACTTACACGGGTGAACCGTTGTCTAGACCCGTCCTGTGGGTGTAGTAGACGATATTTATTAGTTACTCCAGAGACAATTAAAATAGTTTGTAGACTACCTAGACACAATGTAGGGTCCGTGATAAGATCCGTCAAACCTTAGTATTTACTACCTCAACACGAACACACCTTTAAAGGACTTTCGTTTGACAGTTTCCGTGTGTCTCACTTTGTCCTGGGTCCGAGATGTTGACCTCTGGAACCCCCTTGAACAAATATACTTGTTCGGTCTTGACCGTAACAACTGTGACCCCTGGTCTCTCCCTATCGTGCACGTACGAACGAGTCAGAACAGACTGAGAAACGTTGGGGTACCTGACATTGGGCGGTCCGACGAGACAGGTACCCTAAGAGGTCCGTTGTTATGACCTCACCCAACGGTAAAGGAGGAGGTCCCCTAGAAGGGCTACGTCCCTAGCTTGGGAACGGAGGACGCAGAGGACGTAACCGTCCACCCAAGAAATGGTGACACGGTGGACCTTTCGGGGATAGTCGTTTTGTATTTCACTTCGGTAGTTTCGAAAACTTAATGATAAGGGATCAAAGGGACAATTCAGGCTCGTTCCTGTCTGAACAAGGACTCGACCAACTCCTATTTGGATTTACCAAGGTCAACCCCTCTCCACGACAAGTCCCGTGTCTCACGTCACTAATATAGTCCGTCCTACAATTAGTTTCGTGGAATACCTATTTTCCTTTTAAATCACCGAAAACGTCTTCGGTCCTCACCTAGAGTGGACTCAGTCTGTCCTAACCCCTGGTTACCCGTTCGTGAGTGGAGGAGTACAAGGCAGTGAGTCGAGACAGAGGGAGAAACAAGAGGAATAAGAATATGTCGAAGGTAGGGACATGGCCGAAGGTCTTTGAGGTCCAATGTGAGATCGTTCAAGAGTTAGGGTCTCTATTCTCTCTCTGGTCAAGAGTTATCAAGGTCGTTTGAAGTGTCCTAACTGAAGTGACCCACCTAAAACAGCTTCCTCCAGTACCTCTTCGACACTGGTGACCAACTGGACTCTTGGTCTGGACCTCTCAACCTCCGAGGAGTGGGGAGGAGGCGGGAACCTGACGTACGAGACGGGTGACAAGAGTGCCGGAACTCTCTGGTAGACCTACCACATACATGGACTTGTGGTAATTCCGGAGAGACCTGTAGAAATTCTTAGGACACCCACCCACGCCTGTAGATGAGTAAAACGTCGGACTCTATTAAGACCAGGATTCAGTCAGGGGAATGAATAATTTGGACGGTGGTCACTGGATCTGGCAGACGTAGTCGGAGAAACGGGATGTACATGACCCCCGAGTAAACACTCGATTGTCCTAAACTCAGTACACTTGGTTTGCACTTATTAGTGGTACCACTCCCTACCTCGAATGACTAAGGAGACCGACCATCTGACGTGCGGTGGGTGGGTGACTTGGACACGTCCAGTTGGGACTCACTTGGTGTACCAGACTCTTCCTGTTCCTCTTTCCTTTTGAAGAAAGTTTACTCTCCTTTCCAAAAAAGTAATCTTCTCTATACGTTTCTTCCTCCTTAGTAGTCTATTCAAAGTGACGTTGAGAGAGGGGGGTCTAAAAGTGAAAGGACAGAACCTGGTATACGTGCCGGTTGATGTCCCGGGACTCGAGTAACGGTGACCGTTTGAGTCTTGTCCCGCCTAAACTGTTCAGTATAAATTAATACCCGAATATTTCTTCCAAGAGTAAAAGTAGACTGTCAAAAATACTACCTTCAGTTCGAGTGATCAAATATTAACTGTCCTCAAAATAAGTAAAACCTCTTCAATGTCGTCGACCACCGGACGTCAAACGTTAGATATGTCTGTAAAGACAATTGGAACGTCTCGATCTCTTGAGTCGCAGGCGTAAAACAATGGTCAGAACAGTTAAAGATCTGTCCACTGAAGTGGGGTTAGAGAAGCCCGTAAAAGAGAGGAATTTAAGTTCTAAATAAAGGGACCTGTTCCGGTCACGGTCTCCGAACTTATAATAGCAAACGACTGAACACATTGAAGACCCTTTTACTAAAAGAACGACACTACACTTTAACTGAAAAGTAGAAACCACTGGTTGGTGAGGTCGAGTGGAAGGAACCAAACCTCCCTGTGTCTAGATAACTCCCGTATATGCACTCGAAACTCTTAGTCTAACGAACGAACATTTCTTGACCTCTCATTGCTAATAGAGACTCTACCGAAACTTTCTTCACAAGATTTTCAGTAAGAATTATAAAATAGTAGTTTTTCTTTTGTTGTTTTTTTGTTATCAACATCAAATTCCTGAAATGCAAAAACTGAGTGTCATGACCCCCACCCTAGAGGAAAGACGAGGATTTATAAAGTAATACAAAGAGACATTATCGTGGGATGTTTGGGAGGATCCTTATAGAGACACACCATGAAAGATAAGATATAGCACTTGGACTAATGTGAGTGAGTAAGTCGATACTTAAGTCACCCGTAGAATTAAAATTCGAATCCATTTTCAGTACATCCCGAAGGGACCATCGAGTGGTCAATTCTTAGACGAACAGTACATCCTCTACACCCCTCTATGCCTAACTCAGGGACCCAGTCCTTCTAGGGGACCTCCTCCTTTACCGTTGGGTGAGGTCATAAGAACGACCTCTTAGGGTACCTGTCTCCTCGGACCGCCCGAAGTCAGGCACCCCAACGTTTTCTTAGTCTGTCCTGACCCACTGATTTGTTGTTTTCAGTGCCCCTACGACCTTGCCTAACCCCGCCACAGAACCCGAACCTCACTTCACCCCCAGTCCTATGTCTCGGACCCCTCTCGCGCTAACCTTCGGTTCGTACGTCCTACAGACACCACTCTTCCTACCTGTCTAGAGGAAGGACAGGACGTTCCTATCAAAATTTCGAAGATTTCTTACTTCACTGTGGGTACTTGGGTCCGACCATAAAGTATGCACACTCAGTTAGAAGACCCTATTCCAACCTCCTTCAACCGTCAGGTCCGAGTCTCTTGGACGAGGTGACGGGTGAACCGATTTAAATAAAAGACAGAGGTATCTTTAGAAGTTAAAAATAGGAAAAATCGGATCACCATCATTTAAGTCGTAGTTCTTCTTGTAAATAAACGTCCGCACGGACCCAAACGACTGAAACGTTCTACCCTTTTTTTTATTACCCTGTGACAGCGAGACAAAGATAAACGGTGTGACAATAAAAAATAAAGGTTTACACTTATATCTGGGGTGGAACAGTGGGAGACAGGGGAGTGAAAACACGTAAAAGGTGAGAAAGAAGAACCCCGAGGGAGGAGACTCAAATTGGTCCGAGGGATCCGGTATACGTATTATACATAAAGCGTAGGAGAGTTAGACAATTCCATAAAAAGCACACGTAAAATGTCGTCTAGGACTAACATTTAACCAACATCTTTGAAGTAACCGAAGGACAGACACTGTAAGGACTACCTACCAGGGATAAATATGGCTCGTCCTACCGCACACGTCTCAATGTGTCGAGGTACGGTACGAATTACCTAACTTTCCTCCCTCGGTCGTCGGGGTGACTCTTCTCTTAGTAGACGAAGGAAACACACGTCCTCAGTCTTTTCCGGTCCCTTCCTCGAGTCCGACACTTTCCGGGTCCTCCGACTCAGTTCAGGACCGCAAGGACATTCTACCCAAGGCGCTCTCGAGTCGGAACCTTTCCTGGGGTCTTCCATTTACGTCCCACTTCCCGCACCGGTGAGCCCGCGTAGCCGTCTACACCTCGGGTGGGACCAGTAAACGACCATACACACACAATAACATGAGCATAGTTTCCTGCCCCCACAGGACAAACACCCCTGCAAAACACTAAAACCGTCCTGTCGGGTGGAGAGGTGGAAGCAGGTGGAACCTCTCTTTAGAACCTTTTTATTTTCTTCCAACCTGGATACGGAAATTTTTTTAATTAATAAAATTAACCTCCGATTAATGAAATGTCATAACATCACCAACAACGGTATATAACTGTACTTAGTCGGTGTCCACATGTACACAAGGGGTAGGACTTGGGGGGAGGGTAGAGGGAGGGGTAGGGTAGGGAGTCCCAGTAGGGTCACGTGACCGGGACTCGTGGGACGGAGTACGTAATTTGCACCTGACCGCTAGGTAAAGTGTGTACTATTATATGTACAAAGTTACGGTAAGAGAGTTTAGGGTGGGAGCGGAAGAGGGTATCTCAGGTTTTCAGACAAAAAATGTAGACACAGAGAAAGGAACAGAACGTGTATCCCAGTAGCAATGGTAGAAAGATTTAAGGTACGACGACGACGATTCAACGAAGTCAGCACAGGCTGAGACACGCTGGGGTCTCTGCCGTCGGGTGGTCCGAGGGGGCAGGGACCCTAAGAGGTCCGTTCTTGTGACCTCACCCAACGGTCAAGGAAGGGGTTACACACTTTCACTTTTCACTTTCACTTCAACGAGTCAGTACAGGCTGGGTATCGCTGGGGGTACCTGACGTCGGATGGTCCGAGGAGGTAGGGACTCTAAAAGGTCCGTTCTCATGATCTCACCCCACGGTAACGGAAGAGGTAAGATTTAAGGTATATATACGTAATCGTATGACATAACCACCAACAGAAAGACCGAATGAAGTAACACATATTATCCGAGGTCAAAGTAGGTGGAGTAATCTTGACTAAGTTTACGTAAGAAAAATTACCGACTCATTATAAGGTAACACATATACATGGTGTCGAAAGAATAGGTAAGTAGACGACTACCTGTAGATCCAACGAAGGTACAGGACCGATAATATTTGTTACGACGTTACTTGTAACCCCATGTGTACAGAGAAAGTTAAGACCAAAGGAACCACACATGTGGGTCGTCACCCTAACGACCCTGGATACGGAAAACAACAGTTTAACTACCGGATCCTAACCCCCGTTCTCACTTTTAAAAGGAAGAAAACAATTTCCAGTTTTGATATAATCACTCTCCTTCCGTTTTGAGATAACGTTGGGCCACTCTCAAAGTAGTCCTTCAAGTAAAAATACAAACTCCCTAAAGGCCAAATAAATCCTATTCACTGTATAGTATACTTATGAAGACATCGTCAATTCTGTTCTGTGAGTTTACCGAATTCTTGTTTCCCCTGTTATAACATTTCATTGATCGGAGGTTAATTTTATTTATTTACTTAATTTTCTTTTTTTCTTGTTTCCCCTAAGGGTCTGAGCGTCCTATCTTTTGAGATCCTCCTGAGTCTAAATTCACACCGAACTAAGTCTCTGGACTCGGTAGGCACCTCTGGTCGAAAGGGGAGTGACAGAGAGTCCGGGGGAAAGAGAGGCGAGACTCGTCGAAGAAAGGAGTAACGGGGGAAAGGGGGCGGGTCAAGAGGAGTGACTCCTTCTTTCCGTAAGAGAAGTAGACAGTGACACCCCGTCCTCCTCTAATACCGCGGAGGCCCCTTCCTCATCCCACCCGAAAGGGCTCAAGGGAAGGAAACACTAAGAACGAGTCAACAGTTCAGAGAGACGCTGGCGTACCTGACGTCGTACGGTCCGAAGGGACAGGGAGTGACGGAGGACCTCAAAACTCAGCCACTACGGTCGGTTGGTAGAGTAGGAGACAATGGGGAAAGAGGAAGACGGGAGTGAGAAAGGGTGGTAGTCTCAGAAAAGATTACTCGACCGAAAGTCTAGTCCACCGGTCTCATGTCCTGAAGTCGAAGTCGTAGTCAGGAAGGCCACTCATAAGTTCCAACTAAAGGAAATTCTAACTGACCAACCTAGAGGAACGACAGGAATCCTCCTGTATTTGGTATATGTCGCTTTCTTTTTCTCTACCAGTGCGTTGGAAGTCCTCTAGATCGTGAGACACCCAGTCCGTGCTGACTAGTGTCTCTTCGTCGAGTCGTCTCGGTCGTGACCGAGGTAGTCACGTGCCCGACTCCCGACAGAACAGAGACTCGCTATCCGTTCAGGAGTCTAAAGTACAAGAGAAAAATTTTATTAGCGTTAGAACTGTAGGGATTTACCGAAAGACACATAGTCTGACCGGAAAGACAACGAGAGGAAGATTACTACTGACCCTCGGCAGAGAGCCCCCACCTCCACCACCTACCCGACGTACGGTCACCGGGACACTGCCTCCTTCTAGGTCCAGAGACAACTGAGTCGCCGTCAACCGCCACCCACACGTCTCTCCTCCACGATGGAAGGGACGGGAAGAGGGCGAAATCGGTCCCTTCGTCTCTACTAGGGCGTAGAGGTGAGGATCAAAAGAAAAAACAAAACAACAACAAAACAGAGAAAGAAAAATAAAAATGTTAATACTTACATACTCTGGTGTAAATGTCCTCTAAACCTTTTACGTCTTGTTTCAATGTACGTCAAGATGATATAAAAAATTTCATCTATTTAATTATCAAAATCAACCTCAAATTTGAAAGTTCGAGAACTTTTAATTATCTTACTTATATTTTTTTTCTTCCTAAATTATCTGGATTTTTCGTGGTACTTGGTTAAGTTGTATTAATTCTAAAAGTGTGCTATCATCCTATGTTTAAGATAAGTTCAAAGGTATCTAAATATTTGATCCTCTGTGACCTTGTCTAGGTCCCCGTATTTTGTTCCACATTTTTAAAGTACCAGATTTCCATAACTTTAGAACCTCTCAGACAAGAAAATAGAGACCTTAAACGATCTTTAGTTATAGTTTTACATAAACCTTTATTGGGTGTATAAAAGTTCACGTTACACTGTAAACGGTTCTCTCTAGAAACTGAGACTTTCGGTGTTATTTCAATCTTCTGACTCTTTTGTCTCCCACAAGTTAGGATCAAAAGGGTCGGGTCCACAGTCCCCCTTGGTGGTTCAGATGTCTACCGACTCCAGGATCTCAGAGAAGAGGACCTGGTCAGAGGTGGCACGGGTGGCGGGGGGGCCGGGACCGGAGGAATGAGTAGTCTGGTGCGAAGGAGATGGAGGAGGAAGAGACCCCAGCCACTGGTCAGGTGACACTCACCCCTCTGAGTGGTGAGGTAGTGTTCCCGAACAAAATACTACCACCCCGTACTTCCAACTAGGTCACGAGAACCCATAGGGAACAAAAGTATATTCAAAATATAGTTTCATATTATATGCATGTCTTTTCATGTGTTTGGTACACGTATCGAACCACTTAAAAGTGTTTGTTTTGTAAATGACCGAGGGGTTTCAATGGACAACAGGGGTAAGCAACAGTTCATAGAAACGACTAAAAACTGAAATACGTTTCATTTAGTAAACAGTAGACGAGAGAACACAGATAGAAGGAGTCGAGTTATATAAACACTCGAAGTAGGTACAAAAACGTACATCGTTACCAAGTAAAAGTAGTCACGTGGTAAATGATGATGTTCTGATACAGTGTTAAGCCCAAAGGGACCACCGAATCACCGTTTCTTAGATGGACGGATCCGTCCTCCATGTCCTTTATACCCAAACTAGGAGCCCAACCCTTCTAGGAGACCTCCTCCCGTACCGTTGGATGAGGTCATAAGAACGAACCCTTTTGGGTACCTACCTCCTCGGACCTCCCAATGCCATGTACCCCAGTGTCTTCTCAGTCTATACTGAATCGCTGAGTTGTCGTCGTTTTATAGTGGTAAATAAACCGACAACAACGTATCAAAACGGATCACAACGATGACACTTAATACAACGAAACTAGTACAAGATAATGTACAGAAAACTACGTACCTACACAAATAAAAACAACTTATGTATGGAGTTGTACCTTAAAAATCCAGAATCCCACGTGCAAACGAAACCATTCATGAGGGTTCGTCATAAGGTCTCACTAACATTATAATGTTATAATGTATTCACAGTATTACATTTAGGTCCAGTCGTCGGTACACTCTCAAAGTCGACGAGATGTATAAGTAATAAAAATTTTTTTTCGAGAAGACTACACACACATCGACACAGAATGACACTGAAATTAAAACGTAAAGAAACACTGATTTCCACACCTCCGTGGAAAGTGCACGAATAACAAACAAAACTATAAGAAAGACGCTTTGTGAATAAGTGAAAAGAATTGGTATAAGATAACCCAATGGACAAAAATAACTAAACCTCCTGACAAGTCCTCAGAACCGATACTCGGGGAACAACCCATTTACATGATGTTTATAGAATAAGTTACCACTGAAACTAAAAAATTTTCAAAATTTAAAATTTTTACAAGTCAAATAAGTAGAAAATTGGTAGAATCACCAATATAGAGACACATACACACAAAACAAATTCTTCGAAAAAAAGGAGGTTCCTGTATAAATATAAAAGGATATAATAGTCGATCAAATAATAGAAAGTGTAAATCTAGATATTAAGTAGACCTTAACTAAAAACAAATACCACACTCCATTCCTATAATAACATATGTATATTTCTTTATAAATATGTAGATACTAAACGTAACAATAGATGTCTTTCATTTGTAAACTTTTCTAGGTATACGGTAAGTAGTTTCCTACCTTATCACTCCCGTGTCGGCCTGTCGTTAGATAATAAGTAGGTAAACGTCACACTTAATTTTGACTGCTCATCTATTTGTTTCACATCACGTAGGTCTTCACCTTGCAATGAGACGTTACTTTTTCTTACTTCATGACTATGTACGACATGGTGCCCATTTGGAACTTTTGTGTCGACGACGACGACGATTCAGCGAAGTCAGTACAGGTTGAGACACGCTGGGGTATCTGCCGTCGGGTGGTCCGAGGGGGCAGGCACCCATACGATTCACTTTCTTCGATCACTGTTTTCTAGTGTATAAGATACTAGGGTAATTATATTTCCGGGTCTTTTCCGTTTACGTATCTATCTGAGAATGACTGTGTCTTCAAAAGGTACTATAAATAATTGTCCTTCATCACCGTAAATTTTACTATATATATAATTAGAATACTAAAATAAAAAATAAATTTCTTTTTATAGAAAACTTCCACAAAATAATAATAAATTTTTAAAAAATAAAAATGAAATAAAATGAAATGTTATGACATAACCAAAACGGTATGTAACTGTACTTAGGTGGTGCCCACATGTACTCAAGGGTTTGTACTTGGGGGGAGGGTGGAGGGTGGGGTATAGTAGAGAGACCTAGTAGGGGCACGTGGTCGGGGTTCGTAGGACATAGGACGTAGTTTGTGTCTGACCGCTAAGCAAAGAATGTACTATCATATGTACAAAGTTACGGTAAGAGGGTTTAGTAGGGTGGGAGAGGGAGAGGCAGTCTCAGGTTTTCAGGTGAGATGTGTAGACACAGAGAAAACGAAAGAGCGTATGTCCCAGTAGTAATGGTAGAAAGATTTAAGGTATATATACACTATAATATGACATAACCACAAAAAGAAAGACCGAATGAAGTGAGACATATTTGCCGAGGTCAAAGTAGGTAGAGTAATCTTGACTAAGTTTACGTAAGAAAAATTACCGACTCATTATGAGGTAACACATATACATGGGGTCGAAAGAATAGGTAAGTAGACGACTACCTGTAGATCCAACAAAGGTACAAGACCGATAATATTTGTCACCACGCTACTTGTAACCCCATGTACACAGAGAAAGTTAAGACCAAAGGAACCACACATACGGGTCGTCATCCTAACGACCCAGTATTACGTCAAGATACACGTTAAAAAATTCCTTAGAGGTGTGACAAGAGGTATCACCGACATGATCAAACGTAAGGGTGGTTGTCACGTTCTCCCCAGGGAAAAGAAGTGTGGGAGAGGTCGTAAATAACGAACGTCTGAAAACCTAGTGTCGGTAAGACTGACCACACTTCACCGTGGAGTAACACCAAAACTAAACGTAAAGAGATTATTACTCACTACAACTCGTAGAAAAGTACACAAACAATCGGTAGACATACAGAAGAAACCTCTTTACAGATAAATCAAGAAACCGGGTAAAAAACTAACCCAGTAAATAAAAAGACCTTAACTCGACGTCTTCAACTAACATATAAAAACTCTAATCAACAAACAGTCAACGAAGTAAACGATAATAAAAGAGGGTAAGTCTTCCGACAGAAAAGTGGAACGAATATAAAAGGAAGTAACACGTCTTCGAAAATTAAAATTAATCTAGGGTAAACAAATAAAAATGAAGATAAAGGTCATAAGACCCTCCACCTAGTATCTCCTAGGACGACACTAAATACCACCTCTCACAAAACGGATACAAGAGGAGATCCTCAAAATATCAAAGACCAGAATGTAAATCTAGAAATTAGGTAAAACTCAAATAAAAACACATGCCACAATCTTTCACTAGATCAAAGTAAGAAAATGTTCACCAACTGGTCAAAAGGGTCGTGGTGAACAATTTCTCTAACAGAAATGAGGTAACATATAAGAACGGAGGAAACAGTTTCTATTCCACAAGTATACACACACCTAAATAGAGACCCGAAAGATAAAACAAGGTGACTAGATATAAAGACAGAAACACGGTCATGGTATGACAGAACTACTGACACCGAAACATCATCTCGGACTTTCGACTCAGTTCAGGAGATATAATTATACAGAAAGAGTAGGAAGAGTTTCAAATCTGTGAAAATTCTGTAGTCAGTTCCCGATTTTACACAGATTTGAAACTCTTGTTTCCCCTTCTGTATAATTATATGTACTTGAATGACGTTACGTCCTCTACACCCAAGTTAGTGATCTAATCCTTATAGGGAACCTCCTCCTTTATCGGTGGGAGAGGTCATAAGAGAGAACCTTTTAAGGTACCTGACTCCTCCAACCACCCGATATTAGGTACCCCAGCGTTTCTCAACCTGTGCTGACTCACTGACTCGTGTGAGTCCGTAGTCAGTAAGACGTACATGGAGTGATAATTTACTATACGTGACTAAAAGTACCTAAGACCCAATAATACCACTACTACTGGACCTCAATCTCTCTGAACTATACGACCCGTTTCTACTGTAAACACAAAATCTAGTCGGATTCGAGACCTCGACGACGACGATTCAGTGAAGTCAGCACAGGCTGAGACACGCTGGGGCATTTACCGTCGGGTGGTCCGAGGCGACAGGGTCCCTAAGAGGTCCAATGTGACCCTCTACGGTTATCGGAACGAGAATTCTGTAACCATTAGTAGGACGTAGTCATTTCAACGAATTCCAAAATACTAAGTCCAAAAAGAAACAGACACGATATAATGTGGTGTGGTGTTTCTAGTGTCGGATATTTTTCTACTGTTAGTCTATAGTCAACATATGTATAACTTGGACAAGGTCACACATGCACACACACACATTTTACCTACAAAGTGAAGCAAGAGATACGAAAACCATAACAGATCCAGACAAACTCATTAAAATATTAATCTCTTTACCTGTTAAAAGTAAAACCTCCTTTTCGTCAATAAATGTCATAACTAAGAAGTCTTTAGTTATATCCTGTTCTGTTCTCCTGCAATATAGATTACCTGTGCACTAAAAAACAAAATTTCGTGAAAAGAAAAGAAAAGAAAAAAACAAACAAAATTTCATGAAAAGATACCAAAATAAAAAACCTACGAATACCCCATCCGTACCTTCTTTAGTTATAGTGTAAAATACTTACCTCTCTGACTCCGTCTCTCTCAGTCATAGAATAGTTGGGCGGGCGGTTACGTATTCTGAATTCTCTGCACCCAAGTTAGGGACTCAGACCTTCTTCCTTTACCGTTGGGTCAAGTCATAAGAACGAACCTCTTAGGGTGCCTGTATTGTCGAACCTCCCGATATCAGGTATCCCAACGTTCCTCAGTCTGTTCCGATTACACTGAGGTGTGTGTGTGTCCTTCTTTTCTCGACGGTCCAATTCCCGTCAAGACCCTTCCCCAGACTACCACCCCTACCACGTCCACCCTCGACACTACTCTTCTCTCTGAACCTTTTCCCTTAGTTATTCCGTACGAAGACTGTCGCAACGGCCTCTGATCGGGACCGACTGAAAAGCCAACTCGATGTAAACTCAGAGTTAGGACATTAAAAATGTCCTAAAATTTAAAATGTTCTCAAAATGATTACATTTTAAAAATCATTTTAATCATTTTTAAAAATGATTACATTAATTGCGATTAATGATTACATTAAGGATTATATTAAATGATTTCATTAAAATGATTAATGATTACATTAATCATTACAAATGATTAATACGTCAGAGACCTTTAAGTGTCATTCGAAGTCAAAGAATTGGACATTTTACCTTTTTACGAAGTGCACCACAGGTCTTCTAGTTCACCTTATTACTTGTTAGTTTACGAGAGATGTACTTTCCTAGTACGGAAACCTACTAAAATAAATAAATAAAAATTTTGAATAAATAAATAAACCGACGTGACCCGCAATCAAACGACGTGTCATTGAAACTAGACACCGTACACCCTAGACCAAGGGGCTGATCCCTAGCTTGCGACTGGAAGACGAAACCCTCGAGCCTGAGAATCGGCAATCTGGTGGTCCCTTCAGGGATGTCCTAAAATTATACGTCGGTCAGTGTACTGGAGAGAAAAGTAGCAATGAACTCAAAAACAAAATATAAAACACCAAATAAAGCAAATTATGGGAGACCCAAGAGGGTAAAGAGTGTACCCTTCTCGACCAGTCCGAGTCGACACTAGGTCTCTTGACACAAAACACCAAACTCGACAAAGAAAATATAACTCACTGGAAGGAATGTTAAGACAGTGAAAGTTTTTTTTTTTTCTTTTCCTTTCCTTACTTTTATGTTTCGTCAGGAGAGGTGGACTTACGACCGCGAAGAGGTCCTAAGGACAGAGGAAACCACCTTTACTCGAAAGACTCACAACCTGGGTCTAAAGGGGCCCCTGAGGGTCCCGACGAACTTGACTTACTACGAATACTGGGACTTCTGTAATTCGTCGTGAACCACCCCTGACCGAGCCTCGGTCCGAACCCGCCACCTCCCACAAATAGGAGTCAGGAAAGATGAAGGAAGAGACATGGGAGGGACTTGAGGCCCTCATAAGAACAGTAACATTGACAGTGGGCGGTGACTTACGGTAGTGGGAGACCCTTGGGTCCTAGGACCCTAAGTTCTTTGGGGGTCTTTATGGACTCGACTCAAAATCCCCCTACAAAGGGTTTCACTTAAGACGTCGTGTACCAAGACACTATACGGGGGACCATCTCACCAGGACAACATAATCAACGAGTCAGCACAGACTGAGAAACTCAGAGGTACCTTAAGAGGTCCGTTCGTGGGACCTCACCCATCGGTAAGGGAAGAGGTCCCCTAGAAGGGTTGGGTGTCTAACTTGGATCCAGAGACCGTAACGTCCACCTAAGAAATGTCAGACTCCTTGGTCCCTTCCAGGATCTCAGTTTAAAACACGAGAGACGAATACTACCAGAGAAAACCTTTGAGAATTACGTATCAAACAATTCACAAGACTCTTAAGGACGAAAAATAGGCCTCCGGAAAGAAAAACTTTCTAAGTCAAGTCAAGTCAAGTCAGTGAGGACACAGGACGAGAAAACGTCGAGGTACCTCACGTCGTACGGTCCGAAGGGACAGGTAGTGACTGAGGTCCTTGGACGAGTTTGAGTACAGGTAGATCAGCCATTACGGTAGGATGGTAGAATAGGAGACAGTAGGGGAAGAGGAAGGTGGGAGTTAGAAAGGGTCATCCGTGACTCTCTCCCGTAGTCTCCCGTCTCTCTGACTTTGGTGTTAGTGTCTGTCGATTGGTTAGACTAGTGTGTCTAGTGTCCGAACAGATTGAGTCACTTTAATCTAGTACGGTACACCCCGGTGGGTTCTACCTGTCCAGTACCACCTCTCCAGACTGTCAGGTGACCTCTTCCCTTGCCGTTTGGTGAAGTCATAAAAACGGAACTGTTGGGGTACTTGTCATACTGTTCCGTTGTTCTATCCTGTAACTTTCTACTTGAGGTCCAACCATCCACGGGTTATACGATGACCTCTAGTCACCCTTTATTGAAGTCTTTCTTACTTCCCTACCTCGGTTTCGTTTTTGTTGTGGGTCAACACCTAACCTGACCACTGTCTTCTTTCCAAACTACGACATCTCTCGTTATAACGTATCCTTGGACCTTACAATCCAGGTGCTTAGTTCGTTTAACCTTCACCAGTTTGTCCCTTACTGTTCTCACTTGTAACTGTAAGATCCTTAGTCACTTGATTTTACCTGACCTTACCCACTTAAATTGAGTCTACTGGTAAAATAGATGATGACGTCCGTCCTTAGGGAATCTTCTTTACCTCATCGGTAGTATCAGTTGTTTTCTCAGACTTTACGTCATAAACCTACGTTAGAGTCTTTACTGTCTTGCTAGAGACAAGTAAAGGTTCCGTTTGGTAAGTTATAGTGTCATTAGGTTCAGATACGAGGCTGGTCATTACGACTTCTTCGACTTCAACTTGTCAATATACTTCTGGATGTTCTGGAAGATCTTGATTGTGGGTTTTTTCTACAGGAAAAGTAATATCCCCTGACCTTACGTTTTCATCCTTTAGTTCTTTGTGGACCTCATTGTCCCTTTAAACAGGAACCACATGTCTTACTTCGTCCCGTTTCCGATTATTTCAAAACGGTTCTTTTACGTGACCAGTATCGTTTGTGGGAGAAGGTTGTTGTGTTCTCTTCTGAGATGTATACCTATAGTGGTCTACCAACTTTGACTTTAGTCTAACTAATATAAGAAACGTCGGTTTCTACCTCTTCGAGATATGTTAGTCGTTTTTGTTCTGACCCTCGACTAACACCGAGTCTAGTACTTGAGGAATAACGGTTTAAGTCTGACTTTAACTTCTTTCACCTCTTTTGGTGATCTGATAATGTCGTACTAGATTTAGTTTAGGGAATACTGATATGTCACCTTCACTATCTAAATTGTCTGATCTAGACTATCTGTTTTACGGACTACTTGATGCCTACCACCAAGTACTGTAACATGTCCTCTGACCTTAGTTCTGGTAGGGGTTCTTTTCTTTACGTTTTTTCATTTTACCGACTCCTCCGGAAAGTTTATCGACACTTTTCTTCCCTTCAATTTCCGTTTATTTTTTCCTTTCTATATGGGTAAACTTACGTCTCAAGGTTTCTTATCGTTCCTCTCTATTCTTTCGTAAGGATTCACTAGTTACGTTTCTTTATGTCCTTTTGTTATCTTACCCTTTCTGATCTCTAGAGAAGTTCTTTTAATCTCTATGATTCCCTTGTAAAGTACGTTTCTACCCGAGTTATTTCCCGTCTTTACCATCCCTGGGTTATCTTCGTCTTCTATAACTCTTCTCCACCGTTCTTATGTGTCTTCTTGACATGTTTTTTATAGAAGTGCACAATTTGTCTAACAGAAATTAGGTAACATATAAGAACGGAGGAAACAGTTTCTATTCCACAGGTGTCCACAAACCTAAATAGAGACCCGAAAGACAAAACAAGGTAACTAGATATAAAGACAGAAACACGGTCATGGTATGACAGAACTACTAACACCGAAACATCATCTCGGACTTCAGTCCGTCCAACTAAGGAGGTCAAGGTAAGAAGAAAGAGTTCTAACGAAACCGATAAACTCCAAAAAACATAAAGGTATATTTAACACTTTAGTAAACAAGATCGAGACACTTTTTATGGCGACCATCGAACTATCCCTAACGTAACTTAGACATCTAACGAAACCCACCATATGAGTAAAAGTGATGTAACTAAGAAGACTAGGTACTTGTACCATATAAAGAGGTAGATAATCACAGGAGAAACTAAAGAAAGTGGTCACAAAATATCAAAAGATATATATCCAGAAATCAAAGAAATCCATCTATATAAGGATTCATAAAATAAGAAAAGTAACGTTACCACTTACCTTAACAAAGGAATTAAAGAAAAAGATGAAAGAGTAATAATCACATATCCTTACGTTCCCTAAAGACACACAACTAAAATATAGGACGTTGAAATGATATAAGTAACTAATCGAGATCATTAAAAGACCACCTCAGAACATTTTCTTACTTTGATCTTGTGAAAGATTGTGGTATGTGTTTTTATTTGAGTTTTACCTAATTTCTAGTTTTGTATTCTGGTCTTTGATATTTTGAGGATCTCCTCTTGTATCCGTTTTGTGAGAGACTGTATTTAGTGTCGTCCTAGGAGATACTGGGTGGAGGGTCTTATGACCTTTATTTTCGTTTTTATTTGTTTACCCTAGATTAATTTTAATTTTCGAAGACGTGTTACTTCCTTTTATATTCGTTCCACTTTACTGTCGGAAACCTTACCCTCTCTTTGACTTGACTTGACTTATCGTTTTCTTCGTTGACTGTTTGTTGATTAGAGTTTTTATATGTTCGTTGAGGACGTCAAGTTAAGATCTTTTTATTTGCTGGGTTAGTTTTTGTACCCGGTTTATTGATTTATCTGTAAAGAGGTTTCTTCTGTATGTCTACCGATTGTTTGTGTACTTTTCTACGAGTTGTAGTGAGTAATAGTCTCTTTACGTTTAGTTTTGGTGTTACTCCATGGTAAAGTGTGGTCAGTCTTACCGACGATAGGTTTTCAACTGTTCGTTATTTACGACCTCTCCCACACTTCTTTTCCCTGGGGAGAATGTGACAACCACCTTTACGTTTGATCATGTCGGTGATACCTCTTGTGACACCTCTAAGGAAATTTTTGAGGTTTATCTTGACGGAATACTAGATCGTTAGGGTGACGACCCGTATGTGTGGTTCCTTTGGTCTTAACTTTCTCTGTGTACATGGGGTTACAAGTAGCGTCGTGACAAATATTATCGGTCCTGTACCTTCGTTGGATCTACAGGTAGTCGTCTGCTTACCTATTCTTTCGACACCATGTATATGTGTTACCTCATAATGAGTCGGTAATTTTTCTTATGTAAACTTAGTCAAGATTACTCCACCTACTTTGACCTCGGTTAATATGTCTCACTTCATTCGGTCTTTCTTTTTGTGGTTATGACATACGATTGTGTATATATACCTTAAATCTTTCTACCATTACTATTGGGACATACGTTCTGTCGTTTTCTCTGTGTCTATATATCTTGTCAGAAAACCTGAGACACCCTCTCCTTCTCCCACCTTACTAAACCCTCTTACCGTAACTTTGTACATATTATAATAGATTCTTTACTTAGCGGTCAGATCCAAACTACGTCCTATGTCCTACGAACCCCGACCACGTGACTCTACTGGGTCTCCCTACCATACCCCTCCCACGAACCTCCCCCCAAGTCCTAACCCTTGTGCACATGTGGGTACCACCTAAGTACAACTACATACCGTTTTGGTTAAGTCATAACATTTCATTTTATTTCATTTTTTATTTTAGAAGTACTGTGTCTATTAGTACTAGTATAGTAGTGAGTGGATCTCGGTCTGTAGGAGCTTACACTTCCGTTCACCCGGAATCTTTCGTAGTGATGCTTGTTTCGATCACCTCCACTACCTGAAGGTCAACTCGATAAAGTTTAGGACTTTCTACTATGACACTTTCACGACGTGAGATATACGGTCGTTTAAACCTTTTGAGTCGTTACGGGTGTCCTGACCTTTTCCAGTCAAAAGTAAGGTTAAGGTTTCTTTCCGTTACGGTTTCTTACGAGTTTGATGGTGTGTTAACGTGAGTAGAGTGTACGATCATTTCACTACGAATTTTAAGAGGTTCGGTCCGAAGTCATTATGTACTTGGCACTTGAAGGACTACAAGTTCCACCTAAAGTTTTTCCGTCTCCTTGGTCTCTAGTTTAACGGTTGTAGGCGACCTAGTACCTTTTTCGTTCTCTTAAGGTCTTTTTGTAGATAAAGACAAAGTAACTGATACGGTTTCGGAAACTGACACACCTAGTGTTATTTGACACCTTTTAAGACTTTCTCTACCCTTATGGTCTGATGGACTGGACGGAGAACTCTTTAGACATACGTCCAGTCCTTCGTCGTCAATCTTGACCTGTACCTTGTTGTCTGACCAAGGTTTATCCTTTTCCTCATGTAGTTCCGACATATAACAGTGGGACGAATAAATTGAATATACGTCTCACGTAGTACTCTTTGTGACCCGACCTTCTTCGTGTTTGACCTTGGTTCTAACAGTCCTCTTTATAGTTATTCGAGTCTAGACGTCTACTGTGGTGGGAATACCGTCTTTCACTTCTTCTTGATTCCTCGGAGAACTACTTTCACTTTTTCCTCTCACTTTTTTAACCGAATTTCGAATTGTACGTCTTTTGATTCTAGTACCGTTGATCAGGGTAGTGAAGTACTGTTTATCTACCCCTTTGTCACCTTTGTCACCGACTGAAATAAAAAGACCGGAGGTTTAGTGACGTCTACCACTTACGTCGGTACTTTACTTTTCTGCGAATGAGGAACCTTCTTTTCAATACTGGTTGGATCTATCGTATAACCTTTCGTATCTGTAATGAAACGGTTGTTTCCAGGTAGATCAGTTCCGGTACCAAAAAGGTCACCAGTACATACCTACACCCTCAACCTGATATTTGTTTCGACTCGAGGCTTATTAACTACGAAAACTTGATACCACAACCTCTTCTGACAACTCTCAGACAACCTAACGATCCTCTAGGTTGGTCAGGTAGGATTCCTCTAGTCAGAACCCACAAGTAACCTTCCTTATTACAACTTCGACTTTGAGGTTATGAAACCGGTGGATTACGTTTCTCGACTGAGTAAACTTTTCGGGGACTACGACCCTTTCTAACTCCCGTCCTCTTCTTCCCCTGCTTTCTTCTACTCTACCAACCTACCGTAGTGGTTGAGTTACCTGTATCCAAACCCGCCTGAGGTCCTCAACCACTACCTGTCCCTCCGGACCGCACGACGCCAAGTACCCCAGTGTCTCAGCCTGCGCTGACTCGCTGACATAACTTAAACAACATCCTTAACTTATCAACATCCTTCCGCTCAGACTAAGGTCAACCTGGTAGTGTGGACCTTCGAGTCCCCACTATTAAATTGGACAAAACGGTGGCATACGGTACATAGGGTAAAAGTTTACCATTACCGTAAGAAGAACGAAAGTTTGACATTCGAGTCTTTCTTTTAGAGTTCAAGGGTAGAGATTGGTAAACAAACTAAGATTTAAGGTATAGTCGTTCTTAATTTACGTTCTCTATCTTTAGTCGAATTTATAAAATTCGTCTTTACGTAAACCACATTCCTAAAGTCACGATTGTTTTAGTAACCTTCCTTAATGACGGTTTAGTCGTATCTTATCTAATTGCTCCCCACGAAGATAAAAACTCCGACAGTTCCTTCGAAAAGATCTAATTTTCTGAGAATGATAGTATAGATTACGAATAACCTTCTATCTCTCAACCTGTTATCTGAGACTTTACGATGACGCCTTTTAGAAACTTAAAGGTATCGGAAGGAATGGTCGTTTTCGTCGAGCTCTTTTCCTTCTATTCTAACCAAGTCGAACAAATGAGGAAAGTTTAGAGTGAGTTTTCGTAGATTAACCACCTTAGAGTAAACAAAGGTCTGAAATCGAAGTTCCCTCAGACACTTTACACCTAAAACCGAAAGATTAGAGGGTGAGGTCATGAGAACGGACCTCTTAGGGTACCCGCCTCCTCGGACCACCCGACGTCAGGTACCCCAGCGATTCTCAACCTGGACTGACTCACTGAGGTGAAAGTGAAAAGTGAAAGTGGGTAACCCCTTCCTTGGTCGTTGGGTGAGGTCCCAAGAACGGGTCTCTTAGGGTCCCTACCCCCTCGGACCACCCGATGGTAGATACCCCAACGTATCTCAGCCTGCGCTGACTTCACTGAATCGTCGTCGTCAGAGGGGATCTTCCTACATCCCTTCCTCAAACTTACTCGGTCAGGTCTTATAGGGTATGTATGAAAAGAGAGACAAATCCTAACGGAGAAGTAGGGCACCTGAAGGGTCCACCGTGTCACCATTTCTTAGATAGACGGTCACGGTCTTTACGTCCTCTGAGACCAAACTAGGGACGTAGTCCTTCTAGGGGACCTCCTCCTTTACCAGTGAACGCGGTCGTAAAAACGGACCCTTTAGGGTACCTGTCTTCTTGGACCACCCGATGTCAGGTACCCCAACGTCTCTCAGTCTGTACTGGTTCGTTGACTCGTGTGTGTCAAGTAGGAAATTCTACCTACGATTCATAAATGGAGGAAGAAGTTCAAGTAGACAATTAGAGGACAACACATCGAGCATATAGGTAACGTTACAAAAAGATTTACTAAAATATTAATAAATACTAAGAGAAAAAGGGAGATCTGTCTTTTTGTTTTGTTTTGTTTTGTTTTGTTTTTGTTTTGAGTCCTCACTCTCAGTGAGTCATTCAATAACTGACTCCCAATCCTTGACCGAATAAGTAAGAAATAATAAGAATGAAAAAACCGACGTGGAACGTCGAAGACTCTAGAATAAAGGGGTTGGTCCCTAGTTTGAGAAAGGGAGTCGTCACTTTCAAGATCTGACGGTCCCTCAAGAGACTGAATAGGTAAGAATTGTGATTACAGATCAAGTTACCGACCGTATAATACGACCCACGTACGAATGACTGACTTAATTGTACAAGATTATTTTGTTATTACTGGTAAGGTGTGAAAGTCCAGTGTACCGTATCCTTCTATCTGGACACCCCCCTTACTGGAACTAGTCTCCGATTATAGAGAGAGTGGAATATAAGTATAAGAAAGATACACTCGGTAACCACTTCTAACTCTTGGGGGGTGTGTAGACCGAGAAGACCTTGGTCCTTTTCTCTGTTTACTACGAAACTGAATTAGGACGTTCTAAATTTCTTTCATTAAGTAGTACTACCAAACACAGACACTGACATTAGAACCTAGGTCACCCTGGTTACACCCGGGACGTAGGTCCAAAAGTCTTCCCTATATTATTCAGTGAAAGGTGGACTTATGAAGACCAGACACTCGACCTTTTCTCGTGCGAGGGACCTCCCACTATGTACGTCTGTGGTTCGTTTACCGAAGGGAACGTCACCGACCTTACCTACTAAACGGAGAACATCCGTTTGTGAGGACAGGGGCCTCCTCGGGAAGGGTGAGGGACCAAGGAGTAATCTACATCGGGTAATCATCGCGACTGGGTTTAAGACGGAGGACCTCAAACCGTTACCCCAAACTCGAACAAAGACCGAGTCGGGTCGAGCAACCCTAAAACGACCAGGACGTACACTACCCCTTCGGACACAAATACACACGTGAAACGTTCAGGTCGTAGGAGATACATAAGATGAAGACGGACGGTGTCTTAGAATCGTGACTCAGAGACCTCTTGGACCCTCCCCTCCTCCCAACCCACCCCACGATCTCTTATCTGAGGACGAGTCGACGAGAAGACTACAGTAGGTAGCCGCCAGTGTAGTAACGAGTCGGTCCTGTCGTGTCGACGGATTGGACGGACGTCAACTAGACTGTATATTCTCGTCAATAAACAGTGGTTCCGAAAAACCTAACGAAAAAAACGTCGTAGTAACACCATTGTCTATTGACGACGAGGTTGTTAGGAGGATAATTATTACGAGAAAATGACCCTGAAGGGACCACCGGGTCTTCAATTCTGAAGCGGAAGGTTACGTACCCCATGACCAAGCTAGGGATCAACCCTTCGATTCTAGAGTGTACGGGGTACCGGTTTTTTTGTCTTGTACTTTGTCTTCGTTATAACATTGTCTAAGTTATTTCTGAAATTTTTACCAAGGGTATTTTTTTAGAATTTTTTTCTTTAATTGTGGTGTAACATTTAGTTGATATGAAGTTATTCTTTTTTATTATAAATGACTCGTTTAAAAATAACTCGTGAAGTACGACCCATGAAGGGTCCAGGAGGCCAGTCACTACCCCCAGGACCCAATACTTTTCGACACCAGCACATGAATCTACAATGATAAAGGGTGAGATTTCCTACACAATCCTAAGTCCAAATAAATATTAGTACGAAAACAAAAACACACAATTCCACATCTCTTCTCCCCTAAACCACGTTTAGACAGGGGCTTTCTTACGAGTCAAGACCCCTAGTTCAGATCAACTTTAGGGACCTGGGTCTTATAGATCCGAGACTTAGTCCGATAACGGGAGGTATGTCAGGGATAGGGTCGAGTCCTTCACACCTAACCCACTCGATACAAACAAAGATTGTCGTTGACTTTGGTACACTCGTTTATATACTTCTTTATACCAATTTAAGGTTTATACGTCATGTCTCTACAAGACATCCTCAAATCCTTTTCCTTACTAATTATCCGTTATTAAGAATCCTTTTCAGAAGTACTTTTTCTATACCAAATTGAAGTAACCATTAGAACTGCTAGAACTAATTTAAATGTAAAATATCACTAAATATCTAATGTAACCTACCAGTGTCTGAGTTACTGAGTAGTGTCTGAACTCAAACTCGTTTGAGACCTGTCCCTTCGGACCACACGACATCAGGTACCCCAACGTCTCTCAGCCCGTACTGAATCGTTGACTTGTTGTTATCGAATGAAATAAAATTCCGACAATTATGACGATGACGAAGACATTAAAGAACCTAAAGATGGTACATGATCCGTAGTATTTGTTAAACATATGTTTAAAAAGATTAAACTATGAGTGTTTTTGAGAACGTTGGTACCCGTTCGTTAGAAACATAAAGGTTAATACCTACTACTGTGATTTCGACTCTTTCCAATTCACTGAATGGGTTCCAGTATGTCGCTTGTTCTCGTCTTAGTTCTAGGTCAGATTCGTACGGACAAAGGTATGGTACCGTGACCCGACGAAGACCTTCATAAAGGAACCAGGAACTATACTAGGACACTCTTTCTGTTAACTATTTATTAAAAAGTAGGAGTAAAATATTCAGCTTTTCGGTCCAAAGTCCTTTCGATGTACAAGAGGGGTTCCGGTTAATTGATCAACCAGCGTACCTGTCAAGTTAGACTAAAAGACTTATATGAAGTAAAACCAAGTCAAAAATTCTAACTTCCCCGGTCTTATGCTCGAGTCATTAAGGAAAGTCGGGGAAACCCACTATGTCCCCCTCCTCCTCTCTGAGGACTTCCCCTCGGGGTTCCGGTAACAAACCAACACTAAAGTAGCGAACTTAGACTCACACCTCTACCGACCGGGTTATAAAAGTTAGTAGACATGGTTTTGTTTCGACTCGTCGGGAAAGAACGACGGCACCCACTCACTTCCTTTACCGTCCTTCTTGTCAAAACACGAGAGCCCGAAGCTGAAACCTCTTCGTAGCCCCGAGGCGGGACGACGACACCCCGCAAGTCTTCGAGTTCCGAGCCGAGACCCGAGGAAAGGTTGTGAGGAGCGTACCGGACGAGGGAGGTCAGATAAGGAGGCAGAGCACTTTAGCCGTGTAAGGTTACAGAACTAGAGAAGGGGACGGACTCTGTACTTGGTCCTGTGCGTGGAGGTGTCTACCACGTTAACTTAGACCTACCTGGGAATTGTACACTGATCTGTCGACTCTAACCCTAAGAGAATTTCCTGTCTTGGACTCAAAGGGAAAGAACAGATTTTTCTATAAAAAAGAACCTAAGATTTTCATTTTCCTTAAAAGATCCAATACGTGAGGTTCTGGGAAGATCACCAATGAAGAAAGTAAATACAACAAAAATTAAATGAATAAGTCGTTTATACATATATATATATGTGTGTGTATGTATTATAAATATTATTCATTCATATCTATCTATATCTTTCTCAGTGACAGTGGACCGTCCATGTTACGGCCCGTGTCCCGACGGTACTACCTGTTTTATCCACTCCGAATTAAATATGGATACATCGGAGTCACCATTTCTTAGACGGACCCTACGCCCTCAACGTCCCTTGTGTCCAAGTCGGGAACCCAACCCTTCTAGGGGACCCCTTCCTTTACTGTTGGGTGAGGTCATAAGAACGTATCTTCTAAGGTACCTCTCTCCCCGGACCGCCCGATGTCAGGTACCCCAACGTTTCTCAGGTTTGTGTTGACTCGTGTTTGTGTACACCAGTTACATCACTCTCTTTATGCACAATTTACTTACTCGTTTATTAAAGAGTAAAATCGTATTATTTAAATATCTTTTTTTTTATATTTGTGGATTGTCCCGACACTCTGACTTCGGTTGTCTGGAGAGGACTCGTCCGCTCACAAGAGGTTCGGCTCTTCTCTTCCGGCCCATCCTCCGACCTCCTGTTCTCTCGACCCCCTCCTTCCTCTGTCGAGTCGACTTCCCTAGGTCTACACACTTCCCATATTCCACCTCTCTCCAAATTTCTTGGCGTAATTTCTTTGCGCTCTGGTCACACGGGTCTCACACTACTCCTCCCCTGTCCACCTTTCCGCTCGAACTTCGGGTAGTTCCCAGGACCCACTCAGTATGTCTCGAATCCCCTACTTCAACTTTTCTGTTCGTACGTCTTCGGGGATCCGCCACTCGTCCGTAGGCGACCCCCATTCACCAGTAACCTTGACAGATCCTTCAGGTTCCAGTCTCATACGACAATCAGGACCCAAAGCTTGGGGGTGTAACCTCCATCCCAGTCGAAGTGACTAATGATTGGGACACTGAGATTCGTACAGGACAGACAGACCAGGAACTGAGGGTATGGCGACAGTCACGTCTCTTCCCACGGTGGTACGGGTACCGACCCCTCCTCTCCTCTCGGAGGACTCTCGCTCACGTTTCATTTTACTTTTGCAGAACCCCAGAACTCTCTCCTCCACTGTAGGACGCCCTTGGAGCCCCCCGTTCCCCAACCGCCCGTTAATCGTAGACCGGACCCACAACATTCCCCGTTCGTCCTCTCTCAACCTTACTCCCGCACCCCTTTCCTCCACAGGGCCCTCCTCCCGTATCGGACCCGGATCGTTTCTTCATTACGTGTACTTCTCCCCGACCTTCGAGTCTGACCTGGGACCCCCGGACCTGTAGGTAGAGGACGGAGACGGGATTCATCGGTCCAAGGACAGACCAGGGAGAGACTCGTGACGTCTTCGTTTGTACAACTTACTATAGACCTCTTGTCTAGTATTCTTGTTTGCGAGTGGGAGAAGTAATTTCTCGTTTTAAGGGGAGTTTATTTTCGAGGGTCAAGGACGTCGACGACAAGAACCGAGGACCCCCGAGAGCGACCACGAGTCACTCACCTCTCTTCAACGACGTAGACCCGACGGAGGGTAGAGGAACGAGCCGGGGTGCGTCGGGGGCTGGACCCGCTACGTGCACCTGTCGACCTCCGTACACGAAAGTAGGGTAAGACGAGGTAAAGTGGGACTTTTCGTAAGGGAGACGGGGGCTTCACGAGGCTAGGACGAGTCCGACAACTCTTTACGAGTCTCTCCCTCACCTTCCTCCACCTCCTCGGGTGTCATGCACCCTAAGGGTGTCTTAAAAGAGGGACAAAACTCTAGAACGTAAAAAGGGTGAAAAGGTCCCTACCGTACCATGTCCACAATTCTCATGTCCAGTACCTGTGGTCTATGACCCAAGTTCAAGACTGAAACTGTACCCTAACGACACATTGGAACGTCCGGCAAGTGGGAGAGACTCGGACTAAAAGACTAAACATTATACCCCCTGTGACGAAAATAGTAGACCAACAGTAATTCCAATTTTATAACTTAAATATGTTTCAGACATCTTGTCTCCGACTCTGCATCCTTCGTGGAATATTAAAAAACTGCTACATAACATCTTAGAATATTCCTAAAAGACGTGCCCTTGGTGTACCAATTGAGACGTGTACTCTTTCTAAGGACGACCTTTCCTCTGTCTCTTCTACGACTCGTCCCGAACTTTAGGTCTCCTCCCTGAGGCGTGGGGACCGAGACACAGGACCCGTCCCATCTCCGGTGCGACCGAAAGTCACCCTTCAGTCCCAAGTAAATCGATTTTTATTTACCCGACCTGAACTTAAAGAAGTAAGGAGTTCAGGTAAACCGTCCTGGGAGTTCTCGGTCTGGGTTCGTGAAGACCCTCGGGCTCCGGTCGCGAACTACCTCTTTCTCCGTCTTTGCCCGAACAGAGCCCCGACCTGGTGGTAGACACACGACTGTCATGAGCAGGGGAGTGTGACTACGAGTCGGTCCTAACCCTCATAATCTCTGCTGAGTATACCCCGTAGTAGTCGTTCGGAGTACAGGTCCTTTCCGTCCCTACCCCGACAAGGGTCAGTCGGGACTCCTGGAGAAATGGAAGGAGTGTTACCGATAAAGTTTTGAAGGAGTTCCCAGAAGACCACAATTCTGGGGTAGAGGGTGGACACGAAATTCTTTACAGACGTAGACGAAGTTTCCGTAGGCATCCTCCGTACTTGTTCAGAAAAGGACCTCGGACTCGTCACTTCAATTCCTCCCGGACGGTCTAGGGCCCACTGCCTGTGTGGGAACACAAAAAGAAAAAAATTATTTAGATAAAGATAAACACTACACACCAAAGGAGACTTCTTACTCTAGTTCCTGACTCTGGGGAAAACGTGACCAGGTCCTCGTTAGATGGTCTCCGGTGTTGGAGGTCAAGATTTTTAAACCGACACGACACGAATCAGCAAGTCAACATAGACTGAAAAAAGCTGGGGTACCTGACATCGGATGGTCCGAGGAGACAGGTACCCCTAAGAGATCCGTTCTTATGACGTCACCCAACGGTACGGGAGGTCCCCTAGAACGGTTACGTCCCCAACTTGGGTCCAGAGGGTGTAACATCCACCTAACAAATGGTAGACTCGGTGGTCCCTTCGGGGGGGTTTAACCGTGAACTGGGGTTTTGTCAGTTAGTCAAGTAATACTGGAGGACCTTTGCGGTGGAACAAGCTCCACTGAGTGCTATATTACCCGGTAAGGTCCCTCTCAGACGGCACAAAGATTTGGGTGATCCTGACTCTTCGATAAAGAAACGGATCACGATTGAATCGGTCCTTCTATGACCTGACTTCGATGGTCCCCGCTGAGACTTCCTTTTAAAACGGATCCTTATTTCAGTTGTACCTCCTTCGTCTCAACTCTTTACCTCTGTCCACACCACAACCTCTTCTGAGAACTCTCAGGGAACATGTCGTTCCTCTAGGTTGGTCAGGTAGGTTTCCTTTAGTCAGGACTTATAAGTAACCTTCCTGCATACAACTTCGACTTTGAGATCATGAAACCGGTAAACTACGCTTCTCGACTGAGTAACCTTTTCTGGGACTACTACCCTTTCTAACTTCCGTCCTCCTCTTCCCCTGCTGTCTCCTACTCTACCAACCTACCGTAGTGTCTGAGTTACCTGTACTCAGACTCATTTGAGACCCTCAACCACTACCTGTCCCTCCGGACCGCACGACGTTAGGCACCCCAACGTTTCTCAACCTGTGTTGACTCTCTGACTTGACTTGACTTGACTCACGTCTGACTCGTTCTGGGAACTACCGACGGGTACGTAAACGGGAATCCCGACGGTACGACATAATTGGTATAGACGTTGAGAGGCACCCAGTCCGAGATAAACCGACAGTGAGGTCGGAAGACTACGAACGTGGGAGGACCGTGGACTCCCAGTGAGTGTCGTGGACCTGAGACAACAAGATTTAGGGTGTAGGGGTAACGACAGTGACTCGGGTCAAGACATTACTGTAGAGGGTAGGTCGCGACGGGGTGGTGCGAAGAGTCACTACGACCACAGGTGAGTGATCGTGTAAAGAACCCCTTTATCGACTAGGAGACCGAGAAGGGTACCTTCCCTTAAGAGGTCCCCCTAAATGTCGAAAGGTATCAGATAGGCGAACTCGTACAGACGAAAAAAATCGACAAATTAGGGAAGAAGATGACAGAGGGTTTCTTTAGATCACGTAGACAGAGTACGTAACCTCTGTAGAAAAGAAAAGTGCAAAGGTCCTCAGTAGTCGTCGTAGAAAATCCCGGACCGGAGTACAGTGAAGATACAGTGTTCTCTCGAAGTCTTAGTTATGTGAGTGAACATAGGTCGAAATCCAAGACTGAGGAACCTCTTATTCCTTCCGACTCGTGTCTTCTTAACTACGAAAACTTGACACCATAACCTCTTCCACGAACTCTTAGAGAACCTGACGTTCCTCTAGTTTAGTCAGTTAGGATTTCCTTTAGTTGGGGTTTATAAGTATCCTTCCTGACTACGACTTCGAGGTCATAAAACCGGTAGACTACGCTTCTCAGTTGAATAACCTTTTCTGGGACTACGACCCTTTCTAACTTCCGTTTTCTTCTTCCCCTGTCGCCTCCTACCCTACCAATCCATCGTAGTGGTTGAGTTACCTGTACTTAAACTCGTTTGAGGTCCTCTATCTCCCGTCTCCTGGGACCACCCGATGTCAGGTGTCCCACAGTTTCTCAAACCCTGTGTTGAATCACTGACTTGTTACTTGGTATAGGTCGTGGGAGTCTTACGTCCGGGTCCATCTGCGGGGACCGAGAGCGACCTCTTACCTCGTAGGACTGTTCCAATTCAACGAGGACCTCAGATCAAGAAAAACCAGGGAATAGCTCACTCAAAACATCACTGAAACGTCTACCACTAATGTCGGTACTTTAATTTTCTACGAATGAGGAACCTTCCTTTCAATACTGGTTGGATCTATCGTATAAGTTTTCGTCTCTGTAATGCAACGGTTGTTTCCAGGCAGATCAATTCCGATACAAAAAAGGTCATCAGTACATACCTACACTCTCAACCTGACACTTCTTTCGACTCACGGCTTCTTAACTACGAAAACTTGACACCAAAACCTCTTCTGAGAACTCTCAGGGAACCTGACGTTCCTCTAGGTTGGTCAGGTAGGATTTCCTCTAGTCAGGACCCACAAGTAACCTTCCTCACTACGATTTCGACTTTGAGGTTATGAAACCGGTGGAGTACGCTTCTCAACTGAGTAACCTTTTCTGAGACTACGACCCTCCCTAAATCCCGTCCTCCTCTTCCCCTGCTGTCTCCTACTCTACCGACCTACCGTAGTGGTTGAGTTACCTGCACTCAAACTCACTTGAGGTCCTCAACCACTACCTGTCCCTCCGGACCGCACGACGTCAAGTACCCCAGCATTTCTCAGCCTGTACTGACTTGTTGACTTGACTTCACTTGACGGAATTGAATTTATATATCTGGTTGACCGGGTCTCCCTTCTACCCCGGTCTAGGACTTCCCCGACGGACAAAGGAACCTCAGTCCTCCTGGAACGTAACGGGATCGAGATTCGTCCCCCACTCCCCTTCAACCCCGAAGGGTCCATCGCGATCACCATTTCTTTGACGGACCGTCACGTCATCTGTATTCTTTGGGGTCCAAGCTAGGGCCCCACTCCTTCTAGGGGACTCCTTCCCGTACCGTTGGGTGAGGTCATAAGAACGGACCTCTTAGGGTACCTGTCTCCTCGGACCGCCCGATGTCAGGTACGCCAGCGCCTCAGTCGGTGCTGACTTCGCTGTCTCATGTGCACGTGTGTAGGTCTATACCAGGAAGGCACGTAGCCTCCGAGTAACGAACCGTCAGTTCGGAGGACAGGAGACAGGGACAGTGTCGTCTGGAACGAACCAACGTTCGTGTCGGCATAAATCTTGAACTGGTGAGAGACTTAAACTGGGACCCCGCACCGCGACTCGAGAGACACGAAAATGAGACCCTCTCCTCGCGGACAAATATACGATGACTCCTTCGGAAGACCGAAAGTGCAATGGAAAATTAACCACAAATTAATGAGAGTCGACAAGTAATAAAAAAAAGGGGGCACGTAGGTAGCTTTGCATCATTGTCGGGAGTTAAGACGACAGGAATGTCAGTGACAAGGGGAGTATAAAGAGTTTACAGACTATGTAGTGTGATTAATTACATTTAGGAAGGAATCCTTAGGGTAGGGTCAAGTGTTAATCACTTTCAACATATTAACGCAACAACGGTACGGTCTCCGACACAGTGGAGGGTGGTCACTCCTCGGAGTAACGGTTGACCCGCCTCCCACAGATCGAGGTGTAGGGGTATAATTATAGACGAAAGAATCTGAGGACGTTCGTGGTTTATAATGTTCAACCCAAAGGACCCTGGAACTGTGACTCAACCTCCAATCGTACATCCTCAAGAAGACCCCTTATGAGAACCCTGGTTGTCGATACCTTCCCTTTCTCTGCTTTCCTTACCAACCACCCTCTTAAACTCGACACTTAACCAGGGACACCTCGAACCGGTTGGGGTACCTCTCGAGTCTCCGGATTTACCGAAAAATTTAACAGGATTTAGTTCCATTCACGGAATCGGAAACATGGGAGACACACCTGATAAGTCACGACAGCCAATGGGACCCTTTTAGTCCGGTCTACAACCCACCTTCAGTGAGAAGAAATCGACTTTGTTAGGGCTACACCCATAAAATTCAATGCAAATTCTATTAATTTTAATTTAATCTTTAAGGTAAGGAGTCAACGTGAACGGTGTAAAGTTCACGAGTCGTCAGTCTACATAGAACACCAACGGTACAACTGGGGGTGTCTCTCTCCTGTAAACGTAACAATACCTGTCAAGACAACCTGTTCGAACCAAATAGTTTATACAAACTCCCCCAAAGTGACCACCGAGTCCACATTTCTTATGCGAAGGGTTACGTCCTCTGTGTCCAAACTCGGGACCCAAGTCTTCTAGGGTGTGCGGCACCTCGTCGATTCGGGTACACGGTGTCACTAACTCGGACGCGAGACCTCGGACCCTCGACGTTGATAACTTCAGACGTACGGTTTCTCGGGTAGGAGACGTCGACCTCTTCGGGTGTGTGCCGTCGGTCTCTCATCGGGACCGAGTGGTGTTGGTCTCCTTTCGGGCACGTCGGTTCTCCGGGATGTGTCGGTGTCTGTTTTTCATTTATTTATTTGTTTAAATATTTTTTCTACATAAACACTTTTCACAAGGCAAAGTGTACAAGTGGTCGAAAGTACCTAAGTAGGAAATCCTCAAGGGTGACTTTTGGGTGCAACAAATTGGTTCCTTTATAGAGAGGAGTTAGGACTAGAGGTCCAAAACAAGGAAGTCGAGTGTTCGGAGAACCTCCGAGATCCAAGTTTCGTCTCCCCCCTTTTTCACCGTACATTATTAAAATCGAATGTAACGACACGAAAGGAAAAGAAACCTGTGAACCAGGACTACGAGAGTTCCTGACTCATCAAAAGGTTATAAAATTTATCCCAAAAAAAAAATTAAATAAGACTAACACGAAATAAGAACCGTCCTCACAACTAGACATTTCTTGATCGAACAACAACGGACTTAAACGATCGATAACGGACGAAAAATTTACACACAGGTCAAACCGATGGTACTGTAGGAAGTGGACGAGAAGAGGAGAGAACGAGCCAAGGTAGAGACAGAGGAAACAACCGAAGGTAATGAACTTCAAGAACCGGAAGAAATAAAAAAAAATTAAAAATTAACCTCATATTAACGAAATGTTACAACAAAATCAAAGACGACAGATTTTTGTATTTGGTCGAAATACATACGTATATAGGAGAGGGAGGACCCGGAGAGAGGACGGTGTTGGGGGTAGGAGATCCAGTAGTGTCTCGTGGTTCGACTCGGGGGACACGAAATGTCGTCGAAGGGTACTCGATAAATAAAATGTATACCAACATATATATGTAGTCACAATCCGTATATATACAGATAAACAGGGTGGGAGAGGAAGGGTGGGACACAAGTGAAAAATAGGAAATAAGAGAGTTCAATTTTTAGTGTATTAGGGTCCTCAAATGGTCGACAGAATACTTTCGGGGGGGGGGGGTCGCAGATATAAAACTGGTGTCGTTCACTCCAGGACGACACACAAGGGTACCGTAGGGTATTAGAGGGTCACTATTGTAAGTGGTATATGATCAATGTTTATTAGTCATTCACTGAACCGTGGTGTCGTGTCTTAAAGCCCTAATCTCGATAAATTTCATCCAGTCCTAAATTGATCCCTGAGTCAGTACTGACCACGATGACTCTAACTTCTTTGAGAACTGTCCTCCCAACCTTGAAGCAGCCCGACTGGGAGACTCTCAAGACCTAATAAGTATTTTGTGTAAGCTCGTTACTGACTTCACCAAGGCGTTACTTCACGTTACAGAAGTCGCTCNAGTGGTATATGATCAATGTTTATTAGTCATTCACTGAACCGTGGTGTCGTGTCTTAAAGCCCTAATCTCGACAAATTTCATCCAGTCCTAAATTGATCCCTGAGTCAGTACTGACCACGATGACTCTAACTTCTTTGAGAACTGTCCTCCCAACCTTGAAGCAGCCCGACTGGGAGACTCTCAAGACCTAATAAGTATTTTGTGTAAGCTCGTTACTGACTTCACCAAGGCGTTACTTCACGTTACAGAAGTCGCTCCTTTGCAATAATGAACATTAGGGTGTACGTGGTCGACACTCTCCGATAAATATGAGACTCAAAAGACGGACGGAGACATGATGAATACCGGACCAACTAAAGGAATGGGGACCCCTAGAGTACTCCTGTTCGAATCTTTATAACGAAACCGTCTTACACCGAGTTCACGAAACTCTTTAAAGTTCCAACCCGAGTCAATTATTAACAGACATATCAGTTTCGATACTAAAAAGGTCATCAGTTCATGCCTACACTCTCAACCTGGTATTTCTTCCGACTCACAGCTTCTCAATTACGAAAGTTTGCCACCAGGACCTCTTCTGAGAACTCCCAGGGAACTGTCGATCTTCTAGTTCGGTCAGTTAGGATTTCCTTTAGTTGGGACTTATAAGTGACCTTCCCGACTACGACTTCGAGATTATGGAACCGGTGAACTACAGTTCTCGACTAAGTAACCCCTTTTTTGGACTACGACCCTTTCTAGATCCCTTCCTCCTCTGCCCCCACTGTCTCCTACTCTACCAGCCTACCGTACGCCGTAGTAGTCGAGTTACCTGTACTCAGACTCGTTTGAGATCCTCTATCAGTTCCTGTCCCTTCAGACCGGACGACGTCAGGACCTTCAGACCGTGCGACCCCAGTGTTTCTCAACCTGTACTGAATAACTGACTGTTGTTCTTATCATTAACAGACTTTCCGTGACACCCCAAGACCTTTCTCTTCACCTAATTCTCCGTTCTCCAGAAGTTCAAACACACGACAGTGACTTTCGGGTCCACTCGAACAAGAACGGAAGGTACAAACACAGCAATTGACTGAAGAGTTGAGGAATAGGTCGTCTGATTCGGTCACATTCCATCTCTCCTTTCCATACCGGAAACGTTTTGGGTCGTAGAATAAGTGATCGCTTTCCCACCTCCGGACGGAAGAACCACCCTCTCAGACTTTTCAGTGTCACGTCTCCTTCCCCATCTACCTCCCTCTGACTCCGGAAAAAAAATGTCAGGTAGTTCCTCCCGTCCCCTACATACCAGTCCACTCTGGAGTGACTCTTTCCATGTAAACTCACATACATTCCTCACTACCTCCTCGATGCGGACATGTGGACGTTTCCACTCCGTCATAGTACGTATCGTAGAGACTATTTATCACTCGCCTATCTCCACCCACCCACCCCATCCTTATCTCCCTCATCTCTCCCATCTTCATTCACTTCTCCAGTGTCTTCACCCTGAAAGATTCTCTTCTGGAACATCCTGTGTCTTCTCTAGACCCAACTCTACTCGTCAGTACCCGTCGAAACGTGTCTTCACATTCCACTGACCCCCGAAGGGACCACCGAGTCACCATTTTTTTAGACGGACGGTTACGTCCTCTGTGCCCAAACTGGGGGCCCAGCCCTTCTAGGGGACCTCCTCCCGTACCGTTGGGTGAGATCACTAGAACGGACCTCTTAGGGTACCTGTCTCCTCGGACCGCCCAATATCAGGTACCGCGACGTTTCTCAGTCTGTGTTGACTTCGCTGACTCGCACGTTCGTACGTACTCTACTAACCTTCCCTCCTCGCTTTCGCAATCAGTGAGTGAGTAAAGACTGAGAAACGATGGAGTACCTGACTTCAGACGATCCGAGGACACAGGTTCCTTAAGAGGTCCGTTCTTATGTCCTCACTTAACGACAAAGGAGGAGGTCCCTTCTATTAACCTGAAGGAAATTAAGTGAGACGGGGGACTCAATTGTCGTTTAAAATCCCGTCGGTCCCATTTCGTCCCTCTACACACAATTTTCTGACAACACTAACGGGTTCTACCATCGACCGAGAACTGTACCACCATTATAACTGTTCACCACCCAGAGACCTATATGTAACTTTTCTATCGTCGTTGACGGTTGTGTCACCTACACCCCTGTCTTTTTTTGCAAGTCCTCTCCGGTTTCGGAAAAACAGAACTTGTTCACCTCCTTCGTCCTTCAGAATTGACGACCCGACGGTCCCTTCACGGGCCTTCCTCTAAATCTCACAGGAACACAACCGGCAAAGAATTCATTGAATTCATATGGAAGTTCCGTGCAAAACCCTACCGGAAGAAACCCGGGGTAGTCGTGGAGATAGATCAAGTTAACTGATATTCCCTATTCCTAAATAAAGACCTGAGACTTACCAGAAAGGAACTAGATAGGAATGCGGTCATGGTACGACAAAAGTATTGATCGAAATATCATTCAAAGGTCTTACCCTTCCCTTTCAAGAGGTTGAAAGTTTTAAAGAAACCAACAAGACCACAAAACAACAACAACAAAACTGAGGACTAACCAGTCCTAGCAGGACCTTCAGGTCGTCGTCATAGGTGTGATGTCACTGGTACCAAGACTTACGGTCAAGTCAAGTCAAGTCAAGTAAAGTCAGCGAGTCGGCACAGACTGAGAACTTGGTTAGAGATTTATGAGGAGAAACCCTTTCGGAAACACTGAGAAACGTTGGGGTACATGATATATCGGATACTTTAAGAGGTCCGGTCTTATGACCTCATCTATCGGACAGGGAAGAGGTCCCCTAGAAGGGTTGGGGACCTCTTCTAGGGTCTCCAAGAAGAGACCCTAGGGAACTAGGGTCCCTCTTCTGAACCCCACTTCTGAACCCGTTACAGAGGACGTAACGTCCACCTAGGAAGTGGTCGACTCGGTGTTTCCTTCGGCTTCTTGTGACCTCACCCATCAGATAGGGAAGAGGTCCCCTAGAAGGGTCGGGTCCCTAGCTTGGGTCCAGAGGGTGTAACGACCGTCTAAGAAATGGTCGACTCAGTATTCCCTTCGGGTTCTTATGACCTTACCCATCGGAATAGGGAAGAGGTCACCTAGAAGGGTTGGGTCCTTAGTTTGGTCCTAGTCCTAGGACGTAACGTCCGCCTAAGAAATAGTTGACTCGATAGTCCCTTCGGGAGACTAGAGATTACGGAAGTTTTTGTTACGAGAAACGAAACAAGTCTCAGACACTAAACGTTCATATCGAAAGAAGACGGATCTTTCCTTATTTGGACTGTAGAAACAGGGTCGATAACACTCACTGTCAGAGAAGGAAGTGTTGATCTCCGTAAGACTACCACCACCAAAACTAGAACCCACCGGAGTCGGACTTTATCGAACTTTACCCCGAATCCAAAGGTCCGTCTCTAACTCAGACCCAGTACCACCACTCTCGTAGTCTAGGATCGGTGATCTGGTCACCAATCTCTGTTCCTGGAACCGAGAAGTCGAAACGTCTTTTCTTAAAGGTGTTTCTACCTTTCATCACTTCGTTCATTTCATAAATAATCCTCCTTTTTCTCATGTCAGGTACAGTTGTCTGTGTGTGAGTTTCTCTCTGTGTCTGTTCTGTGTGTGTCTGAGTTTCTCTCTCAAAACAACTCAGAATGAGGGTACCGTCAAACTTAATGAAAATACCCCCAAAGAAGGTCCAAAGGAAACCGGTCAGTAAAAATGGACGGACCAAGTGTTAGGTATAAAGCACATATAGTCCTAGGAAGGGTCCACCGCGTTTACCATTTCTTGGACGGACGGTTTCGTCCTCTGTACTCTCCGTACCCAAACTAGGGACTCAGTCTTCTAGGGGACCTCCTCCCGTATCGTCGGGCGAGGTCATAAGAACGGACCTCTTAGGGTACCTGTCTCCTCGGACCACCCGATGTCAGGTGTCCCAGTACTTCTCAGTCTATGTGGACTACGCGTGGGTAGAGAAAGGTTCTACCTGAGGTGGCTCTTCCGGACACTCATCTCGTAGGGAACTGTAGTGAGGGGAAACCTGGAGGTTCCTCGGATAGATACGTACACACCAACCCCTCTAGAGGACTGAAAACGCACACACGGTTCAGTGAAGTCAATACAGGCTGAGAACCGGTGGACACCTGACATCGGGAGGTCCGAGGAGACAAGTACCCTAAGAGGTCCGTTCTTATGACCTCACTCAACGGTAAAGGAGGAGGTTCCCTAGAGGACTGAACCTCCTACTCTTTATACACCAGACGCGTCCCGGGTCGGAGGAGGAAAGTCAACAGGACGATAAGAACAGAACCTCAAAGTCAGGAGTCCCTCACTTAGGGTATAGTGAAATGGGACACCCCCCTAGGTACATGGAGGACGGAGTCAGCTTGAAACGAAATTAACTATACGACAAACTCGGTGAAAACAAGGTGGGATTAATGAGAGGTGGAAGAGACCCTTCCCTCAGTAAGAGTTGTCACTAAACTCGAGTTTTCCCAAAATAACTCCAGAGGAACGACTTAAATGACACGATAGGAACCTAGACACTCGTTTATCCATAGATAAATTCCCTTCATTTTTAAAAACAAATCCTCCGTTTCGAAAAAAAAAAAAAAAAAAAATAAGAAGGTGATAACGAAAATAAAAGGGTAACAAAATATATGCAAGTGAAAAGTAAAAAGATAAATATGTAGTAGAACCGGACACACAAAAACGTAATAGGAATTAACAGACCATATACGACTTACCATGTTCCTGCACGAAGTATTCAATGTCTACTTCCGTATTCGAGTAATTAGGACACCAGGTGAGAGCGGGACGACTAATTACCAATACTTCGACTTAGGTCCGAAACATGGGACTGTGGCTTAATTTAGAAGCTCTGTCTCAAAAACCACTTTATCTTGTCTTATCGAAATAAGGAAACGGTCCGTTTCCCCCGGTGTCGTCCGTTTACGGAAGTCTCGACACACAGGGTTGGACCCGCCAAACACTCAAAATATCGGTTCCCCCGCCCAACGACTATTCCTAACCCCACACACGTCCCGGGTGGAAGGAAGTCATGTCAAACAAGGGCAGTGGGCTACTCCTGGAAACGACGTTCCTCGTAACGAAGAATAGTTCATCAATGGTAGAGGACAAACCACCCCGAAAATCAAGACGTATGAGAGCGAGTCAGTACAGACTGAGAAACTCTGGGGTGTCTGACATCGGACGGTCCGAAAAAAACAGGTGCTCTAAAAAGTCCGTTCTTATGACCGCACCCAACGGTAAAGGAGGAGGTCACTTAGAAGGGCTAGGTCCCTAGCTTGAGGGTAGAGGACGTGATGTTCACCCAAGAAATGGTCCTCGTGGTGGACCCTGTGTCTATGGTTATGTGTACTATGTATACACGTATATCCGTGTAGAAAAGTATTAATTCATTTACTCTAAACCCCCTATAGTAAGATTTTTAATCTGTCCACTTGCTCTGGTCCCTGACTTGACCGTAGAACAAGCAGAGGACGTAACGTCCGTCTAAGAAATGGACAACTTGGTAGCCCTACTTTGCCTAGAACGACGTAGAAAAATCTGGATCTGACTGAGTAACGACTCCCTCATCTCTCGTAGACCCCCAACGGATCTTTTGAACGACTTTCGTACAGTGTCCCACGGAGAAAGACACTTCTACAGGCAGGGGCATAGTGAAACGTCCCCCAACGTCCCCGGGACCGACGACCTTTCCCCAGTAAGACGGGACTGTCGAAGGGAGACTTACTACACAGTGTTCAGTAGAAAGGGACGACTCGGGACTGAAGTCCCGAAGTCTTACGTCGGGAAGCGTCACGGGACGGAAACTTATATGAGCGGACCGAGAACAATACCTCTTACCCCCAGTAGACGACCGTAGTCTTTCATCTTAAGTCAGTCACCTCGAACTATTATTTGTGGATCCAATGAAGACGACTCGAGGCAATCTCCGACGAAGGTAGGACGACACGACCCTCGTGAACCGCCCCGGTCTGGTACTTACAGAGAGGCCGGATTGCAGAGAGGTCCTACGCACACACGCACACGAATGGACGGTGGAGTGATCATATACTTCTGGAGGGGAATCTGTTCCATCATCTGAGTCGTCCACTGTAAATCCCTACCTCGGCGTCAAGGATCCCGTCTTAAGTTTATCTATCAACCACTCTTCAACGACAAATCGTGTCCCTCGAGTCGAACCACGAGGCACTACTGGATCTCCCAGTGTCCCTACCCGCCACCCACCCTCCAAGTTGTTTCTCCCCTATACACATATGTATGCCGTCCGAGTACCACAATATGTCGTCTTTGATTGTGTGGTAACACTTCAGTAATATGAAACCATTTTTCGTTTGAACATATGTACCAGAACTTTTCATTTCAAGGAAGATAGTTCAGAATCCTTCCGTTATATTGTCTCACCAATTCTCGTGCCTACCACTTCAGTCTGACACACACTTAAGATCAAAGTAGGAAATGACCGACTTACTAAACCCCAGTGATGAATTAGAGAAATTCAGGGTTTCGGGCGAAAACACTGTACCCTTACTGCCATCACAACTGAATGTTATAACACCACTCTCGGAGTATTCGACCACTTCAGGAATGAATCGCGTCACGGGTCGTGTAGGTTTCGTGAGTCATTCTCAACCAAGAAGAACATGACAACTACTACTCGAGAGAGTGTGAGACGGGACGTCCTATCTACCTGTCGTGTTGAGGTCCCCTGCGGTAGCGTAACTTGGGTTACAGCAGTTATTCCTATCACGACACCTCAACACGTTCTCCGGTGACCAAGGATGAGTGGCGGTCGGGTCGAAAAAGTGACACTAGGTAAGAACCCTTACACGAGGTCTTAGCACACGTCTGGGGTGTCTCTGGACCCAAACGTTTAGACGGAGGTAAGTCTCGGAACAGAGTCGGTATCGGGACGAGAGACGACGGGGACGACCAGAAAATACGGTGGACGTGGCCCGTGGAAGGATTAATTAATCGACCCTGACGTGACCACTAGAACGGTTAAGTCAGAGCCCTCAGTCCCGGGATTCGCTTTTCGTATCCTTGGGTTTCCTGCACTTCTTTTCCAAAGAGATTAAGACATCGTTTTCGCTGTAAATATACAGTGAAACTAGACTGGTTAATATCGAAGTATGACCTTGGGGATTCACTGTCTTGTCTGTCACGGAAAGTCAAAGGGTGCACCTTCTGTTCTCTAAGATCGAGGCCTTTTATCAAAGAATATGACTGGATATATACGGTTTCTGTACTTCAGGTTCAACGGAGTAACTACCCTAGATTCTGATGGTGCTCCCGTTATCACAACACTTCCAAGAAAAAAGAAAATCGAAAAGTTTTAATTTGAAAAATAAAATATAACCTCACATCGACTACTTGTTACAACACTATCAAAGTCTACTGTCGTTTTCCTGAGTCGGTATGTATATGTACATAGGTAAGAGGGGGTCAGAGGGGAGGGAAGGTCCAAGAATTCTTCAGCACACAGATAGACGAAGAGGTCCAGTAGTTGTCAGTTTCAGCAAGGACTTGGTTTAGTTTACTCGTTTGTAACCCCAAACTTTGGTGCCCTACTACCTAAGGGATGTCTTAAACGAAAAAGACTCAACACGAAACCAAACTACAGTAGTCATGCACCCCAAACCCTTTTTTACTCCTGGTCGGTGCCTAGTGAACGATAACCCAGGTGACATTCGTATACTGCTCCTTCGGGAAGGAGTGGTACGACCGAGTAGAAAGACTCCTAGACCCTCCTGCACGGAGACACGGAGTCACGGTCCACACTTACCGGGAGTCAGAAGTAGCGAAAATGGACTACTATTCGAATAGTACCTAAGACAGTTGGTCCTTGATCCGAGGTAGTACACCCAATCTGTCATTCATGTCTGTCTGAAACAGGAGGTACTTCGGAAACCAGATACTCTTATGTCTGTGATTTATCAATTAATGTCTATAGTAGTGTTGATTTCTCATAGTGTAACACTGAGCCGAAGGTCCTTTAAGTCTCGATTTAAATCTCACTCACACATTCAGTAATCACTGACGTATAAATCGATATTAGTACCAAGGTAAAGTGTAACGGTAAGACAAAAACGAAGAAAAATAAAAAGTCAATTCGACAGAATTTAAAAAGGACCCTGTTTCGTTCAATCCATAAATTTTCACTTACGTATGTGTCTTTGAGTCACTTTCGGTAAGTAACTCTCTCCGAGTTTAAAACGGACTAAAAACAAGAAAACCTACCTATTTACTCCTATCCTATGTGATAAAGGAGACGACTTTCCGTCTACCACACTTAGAATGTGAAGTCGGTCACGAAAACCCATCACCGACCTATGATTAGACCCTCTCTCTTGTACAGACAGGAGAATAGTGATTAATGAGTCTTGGTTCATGTACGAACCAGAGATAACCGACGAGGTAGTTATGACATAAACAACTTATAAATCACGTTGTTCTCACAATACATCCTGTATATTAAATTTTTCATGGAAGAATAGACAGAGAGGAAACTAAGATAGTCATCGGGGACACTCCAGACATAACCACATTACGATCGACGACATAGTATACCTGGGGTTTTGTATATCACCGAATCTATGTTATCTTCGAATAAGGAACAAACGTTCATAGTCACGGTACACCTGTGAGGACCGACCATACACCGAAACAGTACACCTCTGAATTCTGGGTCTGAGATGGTAGGGGATCCCAGAGTTTTAGTAGACGGAGTTCGAACATCCTTTCCTTCACACTTCTGTGAAGGAAATTCGAGACTAGGTCCACACTTGTGTGACGAAGACGAGGACGAGAAAACCACTCTTAATCAGAGTACTAATGTGTATATGCACTCCTCTCCGACCTTTTACTCCCCTGTTTTATTCGTCGACTAAAGGTCGCTATCGAGACATGACGTCTTCTTATCCATTTAATATCACGTATTCCTTACAGACTCTTCAGATCTTTACGGGTCTGTCCCTCCACCGAAGGAATAGAAAATGGTTTCACTCCTGGTCGTCCCCAAAATAAGACTGTGATATGCGTTGTTCAGTTCCGATCTTATGTATCTCAACAGAACAGGAATCAGTGTCTCTAGTGTGTGACAACAAATACGTTTGCAGATTTCTTTTAACTACTCCGAAGGGTCCACCGAGTCGTCATTTCTTAGAGGGACATTACGTCCTCTGCACCCAAGTTAAGGACCCAGTCCTTCCCGGGGACTCTTCCTTTACCGTTGGGTGAGGTCACAAGAACGGACCCTTTAGGGTACTTGTCTCCTCGGACCACCCGATGTCAGGTACTTCAGTGTCTCTCAACCCGTGCTGACTCGCTGATTTGTCGTTTTTTTTTTTTTCTATTCCGCAACACCGGATTTTTGTGTACCAGTTGAGTAAAAGGACAAATTCCGTCTTAAGGACGTACAAGAATAAGAGAAGTGGAACCACATCTTCTACTTTGTGGGTCAAGTCGAAAGTTCTGGTATACGTACACACACACGATTCAGCGAAGTCAGCACAGACTGAGACACTGGGGCATCTGCCGTCGGGTGGTCCGAGGGGGCAGGGACCCTAAGAGGTCCGTTCTTGTGACCTCACCCAACGGTAAAGGAAGAGGTTACGTACTTTCACTTTTCACTTTCACTTCAGCGAGTCAGTACTGGCTGAGAATCGTTGGGGTACCTGACGTCGGATGGTCCGAGGAGGTAGGCACCCTAAAAGGTCCGCTCTCATCACCTCACCCCACGGTAACGGAAGAGGTCCGTTCTGATATACTAGGTGGGGATTTATGACCAGTTCGAAATCGAGAGTAACTCAGGTAAGTGCGTAGACTTACGTAGTCAATTAAAAGACCACAAAAGGAGAAACCTAAAGGAGACGAACTTAACGGACGGAGAAGGAAGGGAAGAAGTAGAGAACTTTAGGACGTGCATGTAGTGACAGGTAGGGTTTACGATGGAAAGGGTTCTTCCGATGAGACTAAAAGGTTCAGTCTTTTAGTAAAGGAGAGGAACAATGAGTGGATCGTGAAACTGTATCATAAGATGAGGAGACAATGGTGACTATCCTACATTCGCAGTACCCCCGTTCCCTGACAGAATAACCTACCGGGAAGTGTGTGTGGTAGACGAAGGGTAAACCCGACTAACGTGACCCGAAACGAGGCAAACCCGACCAGTCGAGACGAGACAGGAACCCCGTATCTAACTAGTCCAGAGTGTCTACCTACCTAGATCACCTATTCGACGAATCGATGTACCTGGAAAGGAAGGGTAAGTACTCTCCTAAACTACACTAACACCCACTCACGTCTGGGACAGGATCGAACCACGAGGACCTTGAAATAACACGAAAGCTTAGTGCCCCACTAAACAATTTTACGTCTGAGACTATATCTTCTGAGGTCCCACCCTGGGTGCTAGTACGTAAAGATTGTTCGAGGGTCCACTACGGGTCCTGTGCAACACAACTCTGTTAGAATACAAAACAGTTCTGAACGAAGTTTTATTAAGTTTTCGATGAGAAACTTACACTGGGTCAGAAAATGAAAGTACCGGTAAACTTTAGGGTCGACGTAATAATATCTACATGCGTAGACCAATTTTTCTCCTTTTAAGAAAAAAAAAAAAAAAAAAATTCGTGATAACAAATCTTTTATCAATAATATTGTTTATCACGAGACCTTTTAGACTTTGATGTTTAGTTATACGAGGTAGTTGGTATTCATCTAGATTATTCGGGATTGTTTTTTCTTGTGTTTACATTTTTCGACTATTTAAATTTCTAATATTTTAACCAAATAACATTTTCGTTAAGTTCTTATGGGTCAATTTTAGAATAAGGTTACGGTGGATTATGTTGGTTCTTTGTCAATCTGTGAAAATGTAATCCTTGCTCCTGTTTTTTGTTTTTTCTGGTGTAGTTCTGATACTAAGTTTAAATCTTTCTTTTTCCGAATCCAGAGGAAGTCCAGTCATGTTACACATGCTAATCCAGTAAATTCATAAGTATGATTTATCTACGGAAAATATACCTTGGAACCGTCTTTGTGATTGTAAAATTTTTATTTTGATTAACACATTAAGTATTAAATATGATGAGTCACAACTTTGAGTTTGTCACGTTTTCACCCTCCGTTATAGGTCACTAAATGTCAAAGTATCGAAGAAACGTAGACTCTTTACTTACGAGTCTAGTTAAAATAGAAGGTATTCGTGCAAAAATATTCTTAACACCCACACGGATAGAATTGTCAACAAAAGACACAGAACCGTTTTATAAGAGGTGTAAATTTTACAAAATATAATCTCTTAGGAAATTACGTGTGAACAGTTTATACATATATATATATATCATGGTTACAATGGAAAAATAAAAAACAAAATCTACATTCTCGTATGAGTATGCAATCCATGAATGTATTTAACAATGTAATAAAAAGAATACATTAGGAAAAAACAAACAAATATACCCAGTTTATATAAGAAAGAAATTTGCGAATTTTTTTTTTATTTTTCTCCTTTTAAGTTGGGTCGACTGAAACGGGACGAATAGGCAGACGTCCCGAGTGTATCATCTCACCGTTGGTGACGATTCACCAACATTATTAATGAATAAGACATCGCGCGTGCAATGTATGCAAATGAGTGTGTCAGGGTTGTCGTTGGGAGAACCAATGCTTAGGGTAAAAGGTACTACCCCTTATCTTCGAACTCTTTTAAAGATTCCTTGTGTATCATTCACAGTCTCGACCCTAAATTTAGGTAGGCACAGACTAAAGTTTCTTGACTCCCGAATGTTGATGAGATAGGATGGAACCAGTAAGGTAGAAAAGACGTCTACACACTAACTAAAGTAAAGTATACCAGAGAGGGAGTACACGTATACACATGTGTGTGTCACAGTGTGTGTGAGTACACGGGGTGGGGGTGTTGTGTGTGTCAGAGTCTGTGTACGAACTTACGAGAGAGGTCTACGAGCCACAGCTCCACCTTATTTATAGACCTATTTATTAAGAAGAAACGGTCTACGGTACGTAGAAAGGCAGGGAGAGACCTACAAAACTAATGTTTGACACTAGGAGAACCTACCAAGGGACGTCTCAAATATCTGGAAGGAGTGGAAGCGAGTAGTTCCAAGTCTTTGGGTAACCAGGACAATAGACCTCAATTAACGGAGTACCCCACAAACCGAGGGCGAACTTGTAGAGGCTCGTAATTTAGTGAGAACCTCAAGGATAAAGTAGTCCCTACAAAAGATGGACCCAACCACAGTAAGTTGTAATTTAGTAGAGAGGAGACCTCATTTCCAATCAAAAGAGTGTTAAATTAAATATCAGGGTTCATCTTTTCTACTTTTGTGGTACCCCCGAACGTGATGAACGGAGCGATTATTAGAAGTCCGTCAATACTAAAATTTAATTCTATGATTACTGTTATTTTTAATTTGTTTTATTACACTCATGATGATTATATCACTTTCAGAGAGTCAACACAGGCTGAGAAACACTGGGGTACCTGATATGTCAGGTACCTTAAGAGGTCCGGTCTTATGACCTCACCCATCGGAAAGGGAAGAGGCCCCCTAGAAGGGTTGGGTCCCTAGCTTGGGCCCAGAGGACGTAACGTCCACCTAAGAAATGGTCGACTCGGTGTCCCCTTCGGGTTCTTATGACCTCACCCATCGGATAGGGAAGAGGTCACCTAGAAGGACTGGGTCCTTAACTCGGCCCCAGAGGACGTGACATCCGTCTAAGAAATTATTATTTTCGGTGTCATTTGAGGAATGTGAAACCACATATACCATTAGTAACTGTTTTAAATGATCTAACANGGGAAGAGGCCCCCTAGAAGGGTTGGGTCCCTAGTTTGGGCCCAGAGGGCGTAACGTCCACCTAAGAAATGGTCGACTCGGTGTCCCCTTCGGGTTCTTATGACCTTACCCATCGGATAGGGAAGAGGTCACCTAGAAGGACTGGGTCCTTAACTCGGCCCCAGAGGACGTGACATCCGTCTAAGAAATTATTATTTTCGGTGTCATTTGAGGAATGTGAAACCACATATACCATTAGTAACTGTTTTAAATGATCTAACAGATCATTTAATCTTAAATGATTAACAGGTCTCTTCAATGATCTACGTTTAGAACTTCTCGAAGTTGGAAATCCAATCGGACAAGTCAGAGGTGCAGTCTACACTATTTCGTAGTGTAAACCTCCACTGAGTACGTTCTTCGGACCCAGACTTAAATTCCAGACAGTGACTGACCGTCCCTGTCGAACCTGTGCCGTAACATAGAGGGATTTGAGTTGAAAGAGTAGAGATTTCCCCTCTTTGACGCATTTTATCTACATTCTATCTCTATGTTTTCTATGCCTTGTGTCACCGGTATTTTTAACCATCGGTCAGACTACCCGTCCACAGTTAGTCTATGAGGTAGGAGACGTCGTCCCCTCTACATCGTCGTGAACGAGGTGATTTGAACTCCTTAAAGTCGGAGGGGTGGCACAGACGAGACATCCCAAAGGTACCAATTATAGCAGAGCCCCACCCATAGACTTACTTATAGACAGGAACGTTTGGTGTCAGAAACTTTACTCCATAAACTCAGGATGTCTTAACAACAGTCAGCAGGAAGGACCCCGACCCACTCGTAATCACTTGCACACTCGGACCCTCGCAGGCGTAAATCGTGTGTGCGAGGAGGAAGTCCTTGTGAGCAGACGAAGACTCGCAGCAGAACAAGAGGCTAGGGTGAGAGACGAGGACTATTTAGCAAGATGAACGAACAACGGAGTTACACGGGTCGGTAAACCATTGGGTACGTCAACAAGTATGGACCGTTCGAACAGAGAAAGAGGGGTCGAGAGAGACTACAGACTTCGAGACGAGTCGAGGACTGTGAGTTTAGACCATAGAAGAGACACTTCAAGGAGGAATCTAGAAAGAAAGATTTACTGGGGTAAAGGGAAAAAAAGGAAAGGAAACGAGAACCTCCTTTATCGAATCTATGACTTTAATAACATCCTAGACCTATTATACGAACCTGTGTCTGACCTCCTAGATGTCACATGTCGACCCATCCTCCTTTAAATAACTATACTCCCGTAAGAGGACACTAAGTTCTAAATTACAGGACCGTTTCTGTGGAACCTCAGTTAGGATTAGACAACCCTACTGAAGGACTCAGAACCTTTGTCACGACCGAATTACTCTGCCTCTACAGAATCGTCTTTTTACTCCTCCTTCAGACTTCCGAGTCTCTTTACCCTTCTTATCTGACTTAAATAATACACTTTGGTCTCATATGATGAACTAAGACAAGGGACCCTCCCATCCTTCCTGAGCGGAAACCAAATCGGTTACCCTATGTGACGACCACTTACCCCGTACCTAAGACTTTTCGAGAGTCCGCAAATACTCGGTCCAAACTGTCGTCTTCCACGAGAACTCTACCTGTGCTACTCCGGATTGATCATCCTCGGTCCACAGGTGTGAATTGAGGGTCTTAGTCCTTCTGTAGTAATCATGACATATTCCCTTCTCGTTCCGGTCTCCCTGGTGGCCTATCGCACCTGAATGTCCTAGCTATCGTGCCAAGTCATCTAGTGCCACTAGATAGTAAGTCTCTATTCGTCCCCCAGTTGCTTCTACATCGAACTGAACACATTGAACTTCTATTAGGTCTCGACCACTTCTCTCCCGACCTCGGCCGGTAAGGGTCCACCGTAGTCACCATTTCTTAGGATGACGGTTGCGTCTTCTACGTTCTCGACGTCCAAGTCAGGGACCCAACCCTTCTAGGGAACCTCCTCCTTTACCGTTGGCTGAGGTTATAAGAACAGGTATTAAGGTGTCTGTCTCCTCGGACCACCTGATGTCAGATACCCCAGAGTTTCTCAGTCTGTGTTGACTTGTTAACTCATGTATGTATCACGTATATTGTTTCTACAGCGCACTGAACATATTTACCTTCTTATAGTCCTCGACCATTTCTGTCCCGATCTCGATCGGTAGTGGTACCTGTTGAACACCAGACGGTGGGTCAAAGATCTAGACTCCGGTAAGAGTTTGTGTCTTAGGGAACAAATTTCTCCTTTGACTCAGGGGAGTACCTTCTCTAGACGTTTTGTCGTCGTTCGTTTGTGTCATTGTTGTGGAGGTCTTCAAGGGGGGGTTTGAACACTGGTAACCGACTTTCTTGGTAGACGACGCCCTTCCCAAGTCGTAGTAGAAAAGTCAAGGAACGGCAGTGACTGGCTCCACCTCCTTGTGAACCCGGACCAATCGCATACCAAGTCGTGTCATCTACTTACACACTCGACATGGCGTCGGGGTGGGCACCCTAGGGACTTACTGTTCCTGTTACCTTCCCACGTCTCGTCACCGGTATGTGGACCAACAAATCCAACCCACCTCCCTTCCCTCTCGGATTCGATCCTTTATATTATACGAGACTGAGTCCCGGTCACGAGTCCTGACCTGTCTTTGGACCCCTTCTCTGACCACCGACCTGAAATCGTACAAGTTCTACGCTCCCAGAAATTACGGGTGAACTCCCGCAGGTGTTGTCTCTTCCTTGAAGCCTTGTAGTCCCACCTACCCTTCTGAAAGGGTCGTTTCGGTCACAAGTAGTCGGCGGGGTCACATGAGTAGCGTTATGTCGTGTAAAATAAATGGCAGACAGAACATTTATCCTCTACTTGAAGGTCCCACCGAGTGACCGTTTCTTAGACGGACTCAACCCTTATAGGTAGAGACCTAGTCCTTCTAGGGGACCTCATCCTTTACCGTTGGGTGAGGTCATAAGAACGGATCTTTTAAGGTGCCTGTCTCCTCGGACCGTCCGATGTCAGGTGCTCCAGCTTTTCTCAGTCTGTACTGAATCACTGATTTTGTCGTCGTGATATATCCCTTACACCACAGTCTGTAATTACGGACAAAACACGAGGTGACATTAACATTAATGGATCTTGGTTGGACCCGTGTACCATCCACAGATATTACAAGTTATTTATAAACAGGTTCCTGACTTATATAATACATATTTAGTAAAAACTGTATGGATTAAGAAAAGACACGTCGAATCTTTACCGACGAGAACAGGAGTAGTGACAGACTAGTGAAGAAAATTTCCTCGTATCATTTACCCAGACTATAAAAAAAGTATATTATCGAAGGATCTTCATGTAAATAGTCGTTTACTTAAGAAAATTTCGAATTCGAAATAAAATGATTTAAATAAAGTTTTTACCGGTACACGAATGGACCGATAATCCTGAAAATTCTTGAACAATGTATGACGTGTTCACGAAAATATGACTAGACTGACGGTGGTCTTAAAGATTGAGTAGTGAAGAAGGGGACCGTCGTGATTAAACGTTCATAAAAGGTCAACCTATCCACCTTTTTACGTGGGTATAAAACAATAATAAGTATTTTAACTTGTAAGTAATCGATAAACTAAAAGAAGACAGACAATTATAATAAATAAGTAAAAGATTAATTCCTAAGTAGGAAGAATTACTTGAGTAATTTATTTTTACCATTTGTGATCACACTTCTTCAATAATCCACGTAAAACAACCCGCAATAACGACAGAAAATGTAAAACATCCACAAAAGAAAAGACGTCCACAAATAAAGATAAGATTCCATCGCGTGAGAAACCACAAGATTAAACACCGAAAGAAGACAACAAAAATACGACTCTTTCAGATAGGAGAAGACATCTCGTTATTTATGAGATACAAACACGGATCAAAGAAATATGTATGTCTAGTAATTAGAATTGTCCTAAATAAAACGGCATATCACCACTCTTAGATTTAAACTACATAAAAAATTCGTTTTCGGCAAAAAATGTGACACAGGACTTATTAGATAAGGAGAGGTAAATAAGCGACAAGAAGGGAATAGTATATAATTAAGAACAAATATACTTCAAGACAAAGACTAGATACACAAGGCAAAGTAACTTTGACAACAGATTGAGCCTCAATCAATATACGATTAGCTGAAATTTTACTACCGAAATAACTCTATATTAAGTACACCGTATTTTAAGTTGGAAATTTTTACATATTACGTCACCAAAGCAACACGTCGGTAGTGGTGAGAGATTAAAATCTCGTACAAATAGTGAGGGTCTTTCTTTGGGACATGAGTGAGTGTCAAGGAGGGAGTTAAAGGGGGAGGGAGGTTGGGGACCTTGGTGACACCAAGATCAAAGAGATATCTAAACGGAAAAGACCTGTAGAAGATATTTAATTCAGCATATAATATCGTACACATAAAACACAAACCAAATGAAGGGTATTATAGTACAAAGTTTCAAGTAGGTATGACACCGCACATAGCCATAGGTGAAAAATACTGGGTGATTATTAGGAAACTCCTCTTCCGTTACCGTTGGGTGAGGTCATGAGAACGGACCTCTTAGGGTCCCTACCCCCTCGGACCATCCGACGTCAGGTGCCCCAACGTGTCTCAGTCTGTGCTGACTTCGCTGAATCGTCGTCGTCGTCGTTATTAGGAAACACCTATACGGTGAAAACGAATAGTAAACCCAACAAAAGTAGAAAACCGATAGTACTTATTACGACGATACGGTAATCACTTTTCCAAAAACACATCTGTGTACAAAAGAAAAGAGAAAGTCTATATTGATCCTTATTTTAACGACCAATTGTCATATTTATCTAAAAACTCCTTGACAGTTTCGGAAAAGGGTTCACCGACTTGGTAAAATATAAAAGTAGTCGTTACATACTCCGGATTAACTTTTAGAAGATAAGAAGATACGTCGTAAAAATTAATTTTTTTTAACCAATAAATAAACCGACGAAGACCAGAATTAATGTCCTGCGTCCTAGAAACAACGCAGTACACCCCAGAAAGTAACGCCCCGTACCTAAGAGATCAACACTGTGAACCCGAACCATTAACGTCGTACGTCCGAATCAACGAGACACCGCACATCCTAGAATCGAGGGACTGGTCTCTAACTTGGATACAGGGGGCTTAACGTTCCGTCTAAGAATTGATGACCTGGTGGTCCCTTCAGGGATACATCGTACAAAAAATTAAAATTCAAAAGGACTTTAATTAAAAGATTAAGGAATTATAAATAAAATTACATAGTAACACAAGAACGATAAAAAAAGTTTACTTTCACAAAAGAATCAAATGATAAATTTTATTTCACAAGTTTTAATACTAAAATGGACATAGAGTAAAAATTACAATGTTAAAAAGAGTAAGGAAGATTGTTCTACCACAGAGTGAAAACTATAAATTTTGTGAACATTAATAGAAAATAAAAGACACAAAACATAAGTTCTCCACTATCACCACCACATGCTTCAACAAATTGCTAAATTTTTTTACTAATTCACCTTTTTTTCCCAGATATTTCGTAAATCTTGTCATTCCTGTCCGTGTGTCATCCCTACGGAAGTTACTGTCTGCAAAAAAAAACTCTAAGTTAAATAACCATAAATAGGCAAATAAAAATTGAATTTAAAAAATAAAACGTAAAAAACTATTTCTAAATATTTTACGTGAAATAATTTTTTAAAAAAATAACCGCATATCGACTAAATTTTGTAACAATCAAAGATGATGTGTCGTTTCACTAAGTCAATATGTGTACGGAGGTGAAAAACATCTAACAAAGGGGTACATCCAGTAATGTCTCTTGTCATCTGAGATAAAAAGAGAAAGGCGGTATGGAGACAGGGACCGTAAGGAGAAAAGAAGAAGGTCTAAGAAACACTTATTTCTGTTGGACTCTAAACATCAAAGACAACTAGAACATTAATTATTCCCCGTTTCGGCATAGAGGCACACAAGGGACGCAGGAACAAGGGACCTTGCGTCTCGCGGAACGTACAGACCCGAGACCTCCGAAAAGAAGAAGGCGAGGGGGCCGACGGGGAGGAGACGGAGGCAGAGGTGGAAATAGTAACGAAGAAGGAACAAAAGGGGAGATCTTAATCGTGATGAGTACGAATTCTTGAAAAAGAATATATAGTTTGAAGGTAATACAGGTAAAATAAGGGAAAGGACAGATAAGACTCTACTTTAGACATCGAACAAGAGAGGTAACAAAAAGATCGTCACGATAAAGACAAAACGAGGGAACATTTTAACTAAAATTAACAATGACATAAAAATCGGAATCGTCATAAAGGACGATCCTCAGTGACTGGAAAAGTAGAAAAGATCACAAGGAGAAATACGAAGGAACAAAAAGAAAAATTTTTCACAACATAAAACGCATAATAACTACTTTGGTTCGTTTACGGAAAGTCAATCGAAAACAATGTAATTTTTTATTTGTGATATCTTGAACCACTGAATATTGTTTTGCAAATAATAAAGAGTGAGAAGGCGTCCAATTAACCCATTAAAAAGACGAGGCCGACCGAACCGACCCATACCTACAGACACTGATGGAGTGAGTCGATAGACCGTCAGCCGTCCGTTCGACCCTATCTTCCGTAGCTGACTCCGTGCACTAGAAGGCAAGAGACCAACTATCGGGTCCGAGGGCGTGCGCCGTCAGGGTTCCAAGGAGACTCGTCGCCCCCTTCTATTCGTACTTCCGTGTTTATTGGAAAATTCAGAACCAAACTTAGTATAAACGATTCCAGAGTCAGTTTCACTTCAGGGTCTGATCGGGTCTCAAAGCGTGCCTTCTCGTGAAGGTTTCCTGATCCTCACTCCCATGTCGTATCATACACCAGTGCGAATGTTTGAGGCGTCTAAATTACAAAAGAAATTAAAGAATCTCATTTAGTGGGAATCTCTGAACGTAACAACAATGACAAATCAACGAGGCAGCACAGACTGAGAACACTGGGTCCCTGACGTCGGGTGGTCCGAGGAGACAGGTACCCTAAGAGGTCCGTTCTTATGACCTCACCCAAAAGTAAAAGAAGAGGTCCCCTAGAAGGGCTGGGTCCTTAGTTTGAGGACAGAGGACGTAACGCTCGCCTAGGAATGACGACTCGGTGGTCCCCCTGGTTCCTATACCATAATGTTTATGGGACCAACTAAGACTACATCCACCCTGTATCGCCTTGTGTCGCACCCTCTGCGGTCCCGTGTCCTTCGAGTCCCTGCACCTTAGTCTACCGGCCCGGGGTCAGACCCGAGACGGTGAATGTTCAATGGGCGCGTACGAGTCAGAGAACAGCACAGGTTGAGAGACACTGGGGTACCCGACCCCGGGTGGTCCAAGGAGACAGGTACCCTAAGAGGCCCACTCTTATGACCACACCCAACGGTACGGGAGGAGGTCCCATAGAAGGGTTGGGTCCCTAGTTTGGGTGCAGAGAACACAGAGGACGTAACCGTCCATCCAAGAAAAGGTGATCGTAGGGGACCTTTAGGGTAGATGATCAATGTATTGGGTAATATATCAACCGAAGACTATAGATTATACACGGGTTCTTTATAAATAACTCAGTCACTCGGCTGTAGATAGAGGAATAGAAATTATGGTTCTAGTTCTTAGGTTTATGGACAGTATTTACGGAACTCTCAATTTAATTCATCCCGTATTTTACATGGACCTGTATATAACACCGAGTTTTGTCCATTGTGGAGACTCCGTTCACTTAAAGTATCCATAAGATAACACAAACCCATAGACTGCAATTAGTCTCAGTTTCTTCGACAGCAATCGGGAAAAGGAAAACTCTATCAGTTTCCACCGGAAACAATACGTCTGTATAGTTATTACAAATAATATCGGAACTAGGTGTTACTCTGTAGTGTTAATTCGGTATCTTTGGTGGGAGACGTTATCTTGTATTCAACAAGTGGCACTTCTATTAAGAACCATTTCTACTCACACCTCTGACGTAGTATGACGAGGGTAACACCCAAGATAAATGATGAAAATCCGGTCCCAAAAATACAGAGACCTTTTTACAGTATATAAATTATTTGATTCTAAATATCTTATTGACTATTCCTTTATTTTGCTGAAGGGGATAATTGTCAGTGTATGGAAGACCTTTATACTCGTTTAAGGATAACCGATACAAAAAATCGACGGGTCAGTACAGGCTGAGAAACGGCAGGGTACCTGGTATCGGGTGGTTTAAGGAGACAGGCACCCTAAAGGGTCCGTTCTTGTGACCTCACCCAACGGTAAAGGAAGTGGGAAGGGCTGGGTCCCTAGTTTGGGACCAGAGGGCGTAACGTCCATCTAAGTATTAAATTCTATTTTAAAAATGTTGATCGTTAACCTTTTATATGAATACGAATATTCATTTTATATAGTGGAACTCGAAAAGTCTTATTCCTATAAGATTTTTGCATGTGTATAAACTCTTATAACTGTGTTTTTCAGAGATAACCGCCGAGAGTCACAACACCCTTTGTCTAAGTATATGTCTCTCAGACGAAATAAACACTTAAAGGCAAGGGAGAAATAAGTACTAAGTCTGAAAGAACATATCTACATTAGTAGACTGTACTCTAAGCCTTCACTTAAATATCTAGTGTCTTGGGTTGTGTACGGAGACAACGGGTCGGTGACGAGGACCGTCTGTGACGATTAGGTTAAGGACAGAGAAACGTCGACTCAGACAAAGTAGTACCTTAGAGAGTTGTGTCCTGAGGACCTTTGATAGTACCTAATTAATTTCAACCTTACGTTTACTTCTGCAAACCGAGTGGGAATAAATCTAATCTCATCCAATGGTCAGTCAGGATTACCTTTAGTTGGGACTTATAAGTGACCTTCCTGACTACGACTTCTAGATTATGAAACCGGTGGACTACACTTCTCGACTGAGTAATCTTTTCTGGGACTACGACCCTTTCTAACTCCCGTCCTCCTCTTCCCCCGTTGTCTCCTCCTCTACCAACCTACCGTAGTGGTTGAATTACCTGTACTTAAACTTGTTTGGGACCCTCTATCTCTTCCTATCTCTTGGGACCGCACGACGTCAAGTACCCCAGTGTTTCTTTTCCTGCACTGAATCGCTGACTTGTTGTTTTTGTTGTGTGTCCAGAATTACCGTCTTGACCTAAAGTCAAGATCCAGAACTAGAACGGTGACACCCGTCGAGAGGATTCGTGCACCTGTAACCTCTCGTACCTGGTCACTGTTCTTTGACTGGTCCTTCTTAGGAAAGGGACGTAGGGGTGACAACCGAGAAATAGGTAAGACGGTAACTGAAGATCGTTAAGTGACGTATAAGGACCCGGTCATTTCTAAGTACGGGTACTTCAATCCCTATCAATACATAGAGGTTCACGAATATACTCGTAGTTTCCTCCATCGTCTACAGTGACGTAGAGAGTCTAAAATTCGTATCTACTCAAAGGTGACAATGTTGTTTTACGTCGAAGGATCTTAGAGTTTTCCCTCGACGAAAGAGGGTCCATAGACTCCTTAGTAGGAAAAGTCTCGGTTCACAAAATAAAATTTATAAAGTCTACCTACAAAAGGACACTACTCAACGTATGAAATGACTAGCAAATTCGCACTATCTTATTTGTATTAAACTAGAAGACATACTGAGTGACCGTAATGCTTTTAATGGAAAAGATTCTGTCAAGGGTCCCTGAATGACTCCGTACGACCTTACACCCAGAGGGGTGCCTGATCGAAACTCACGGACACCGAAAACACCGAAGAGTACAGGGGAGAATTACTTAAACAAGTCAGAAGATAAGGATTGACCGTAAAGAGAAGGAAGGTCAGTCAGAGATCCTTATAGAGAGGAATCAATGAAAAAGATGAAACGATACCTAGTAGATTTCTCTATTAGTTCAAAGATATGTTTAAGTTAGTATCAGTCGCTATGGTTGTAACTGTAAAAAACCCATCGGTGCGTACAGTTCAGAGAAAAAGTTACTCCGTCCAGTTTCAGGAGTTCAGTAGGACTGAAATAAGAAATAGAGTGTGATGTACTAGTTAGGAAAACCGGGATGAGAGTTTTATGTGGGTCTTAGACTGGAGAAGATTGGCGGGGGGGGGGGGCTGTGTGTCGCCGAGGGGCCAGGTTCGGTAGTGGTGGAGACCGGAGTGACGGATGGACCGGAGGTAGGAAGACCCGGACGAGGGAAGTCAGACAAGAGTTGTGTCGTCGGTCCCTAGTTCTTCTAAATTCAGCCAAGGGTAATGGGGGGACGAGGATACGGATATTGTAGGGGGGAGAGTGAGTCTCGTGTTCAGTTCCTGTAGTCGTACCTGAACCTGAACCTACCAGACGGGAGTAAGGGAGAAAGAGGAGGAGAGGACACCAGGTGACTCGTAGTCGGAATAAACGGAGAGAAAACATGAAGTGTGAATCGGTCGAGTAAGTTCAGAGTCCCATAAACGTGGTCGACACGGGAGACCTCCTGATACGGGGTCCAGAGGTGCACCGAGAGAGAGAGAACAAGAAATCCAGATACAAGTCTCAGGACGGAACTGATCGGGTCAAATTCAAAACCAAGGGGACTTATGAGGGACAGATGGAAAGCACGTCATAAAAAGAGGTATCGTAGATGGTAGAGTGTACGTTATAAAATTAGTAAACACAACAAGAAACGGAGAGAAGGAAATGACACCAACAACAAGCCAACGAGTCAACACAGAGAAACATTGGGGTAGCTGATGTCGTACGGTCCGAAGGGACAGGAAGTGATAGAGAACCTCAAACAAGTTTAAGTACAGGTAACTCAACCACTACGATAGAGTGGTAGAGTAGAAGACGACGGGGGAAGAAGAAAACGGAAGTTAGAAAGGGTCGTAGTCCAAGAAAAGGTTACTCATCCGAGAAACACAGTCCACCGGTTTCATAACCTCGAAGTCGAAGTCAGGAAGGTTATTTATAAGTCCCAACTAAAGGAAACAATCTTTGAAAAAAAAAAAAAACGATATAGGAACACACAAATCTTGTTACGAAGTGTGTAAAATCCATGAAGTCTTCACAAACAATTTAGAAGCTTACTTACTTACTCACCTACGTACAATACTTGTAGGTCTTCTTCCTTCACTGCGTAACCTGTATGTACTTTCTCTGTCTCGACCCTAAACCTCGACTACGGACATTTGAAATTCGAGACAAACTTACAATAGGTCTTCTTATTATTCATCTGAGATTCATCCCAAACCAAAGGAGGGTCCTCATTTTACTCATTCGTTACTGTCTCATAAATCAATCAAGAAACAAAGGACATGTTTCCGTCTAAAACAAAGGGAAGACTAAACGATTCACACTAACAGTCTATGTCAACAACAAATAGGTAGTAACTACGTTAGGTTGGTTGGTCAGGAAAGAGTCGTTTGTCAGGGATTCACGGAGATCCTCGGTCCGACCACCAATCCGCCACCGACGAGAGGTACCCCCGGACCCTCTTACACACCACGCCGGGAGACAGGACGGACCTTTCGAACACCCTCCCAGACTTTCAACTCCTTGGAACCAGTTAAGACTTCTTAAGGTCGTTTCGATCTGGGACTTCCAACGAAGTACTGTTACCTCGTTACATCTTTGGGACCGTAAAGACCGAAGCCCCCGGATGTCCTCCCACTCGTCTTGAATTTCTTTCGTTCGGACCTGGTACAGACCCCTACAGAACCAATAACAACAATAAAAGGAAATAACCACTCATTGTCGTTCGGTAGAAAAACTTTTTATATTTCTGTTAATAAACAAAATCCTTTCAAAAAACAAACAAACAAACAAAATGTTTCTGGAAGGTATATTCTTCGAATCATTCCTAGTTGAGGTCATAATGTCAGACGTTCTACGGGAGAAAATCCGATTCCCTACAAAGAGAGGAAACCACAGGGTTGTAATAGACGAGTTTTAACGGTCTTTTGCCAGAGACAGGGGACACAACACTCGGGGATCCTCGACCATATCTCGGAATGCATAGGTAAATTGAGTTCGTCACAGAGTTACCCCGAAGGGTCCTCCGTTACACCATTTCCTGGACGGACAGTCACGTCCTCTGTGTTCTCTACGTCTAAATTAGGGACCCAACCCTTCCAGGGGACCTCCTCCCGTACTGTTGGGTGAGGTCATAAGAACGGACCTCTTAGAGTACCTGTCTCCTCGACCCACCCGATGTCAGGTACCCCAGCGTTTCTCAACCTGTGCTGACTTCACTGAATCGTAAGTACGTGTCAAAGAGTTACTGGATTTGTAAAAAACTTTCTTCACAAAACTCAAGTACCTCTTTATAAGGTTCGTGCACAGAACCCGTAAGACTAAACTGTTACGACGACAAAACAACATCGGTGCGCAAGGCCCTTTGTTTGAGTGAGTCTTCCTGTTACGTCTATCGCCTCACGTCTAATAATGTGGCGGGCTCCGTCTCAGAGGAGAATCGGTTCCTGGGGCTGGTCAAAGACACTTTTGGAATATATAGGATTCACACACACGTGTTTGGACGGAGGGGTTTAAGGGACTTTGATCAGACTTGTTTCCTTTTTCTTTCTAGTTAGTTTCAATTGGACACTAAGTATACGGAATTCGGATCCCTCAATCGCCACCTGTTAATAGTTATCCGGACACCAGTATGGGGTTATTCGTATTATTGTACATACTAAGATAAGTCAATGTGTCTATTAATGCCATAAGAAAATCCGTTACCTCTCAGATCCATGCTCGGGACCCCGAGAGGGAAGACACCCGGACCAAAAGGTCAACCATACAGCAAAGGTATCTATGGTCTGTATATCGAGTTTTAGGTGTCAGACCGGGGTCTACCTCAGGACGAAAGTTCTACCTCGGACAAGACAGACAAAGGAGGAAGTCGTATAGAAAAATTCTCGGTTTAGTTGACTCCTTGTGACCATACAGGTGTTCCTGGTCCTCACAATCACACTATTAGTAAAGGCTAATCGAACCATTTCCACACTACACCGAAGAGTTCCCCTGTATGTGCGACGGGTTCATCGAAACGAGGTCAACCACTAGGGTGCTCCAAGTCGCTAAAGACATTTCGGTCCGAACAGAGGGACGTTTACTGACGACAAACCTCAAGGGCCTCTATTTTCGACCCGAGAAAAGGGTTGACTTATCTCCTGACTTTTGTGATGTCCGACGAGAGGAGAGGGGTGGGAGGGGACCCTTCCGAGTCGGAAGATGCCACCGTAGATTCTACCCTTCTTCCCAGGGTAGAATCAAGGACTCCCAGGGGAAACCCGTTCCCAGAAGAGTCTACCCACCCGGAAGGTACAGGATGTCCTTCCCAGTGTAGTAACTGGACTTCCACTGACGACGGTTCCTTTCATAAACACACACGACTCAAGGTCTTCCTTCCTTGAACGGTGCAACGACGAGAACCTTTGACGTCTGGTGAACCCCGTCGAGTAATTAAACAAATAGGTACCAACTAATTAACAGAGTAAGTAAGTTGTACATGAACAATTTGTGAACCATTCGCGACCTAGAAAAGAATCGGTCGGGACACTGTAATCATTATTTACCTCGGATGACAAGTGTGAGGTTTCCGGAAGGAAGGAGGGAAGGAGGAAAGAAGGAAGGACACAATTAATTAAGTGAGTAAGTAGAACACCGATTCCCGTACTAGAAACCCCGATCTGCCGGACATAAACTTAGAGTCGAGATAGTGAAAAATTGACCTACTGGAACCGTTCAGTAAATTGAAAACACACAAATTGGGTGTTTGACCTCTAGTCTTGTCATGGGTCGTTTCTCTCTAGAATACTCCACACGGACGGTGTATAATTATGATTCAAGACAAAGTAAGTTTTATGAGTTGCTTTAGACAATACACGGTTAAGATATAATTTGTATCTCCTGTGTCACCTTTTACGATGTCTACACCCGGGACAAAAGTACTTCTAAAGTCAGATCACTCCCTCTGTCTGTAGCAGGTTTATTGAGATCTAGTGTATATATCTGCATACTAACACACTTACGCACACTCGATTTAATGAAGTCAGGTCGAGAAACGTTGGGGTACCTAACATCCGGTGGTCCGAGGAGACAGGTACCCTAAGAGGTCCGTTCTTATGACCTCACCCAACGGTACAGGAGGAGGTCCCCTAGAAGGGATGGGTCCTTCACTTGGGGTCAGAGAATACGGAAGACATAACCGTCCGCCCAAGAAATGGTGCTCGCGGTGGACCATTCGCGTCTACACACTAAAGTACACCTCATTCCCGGTGCCTTCTTTTCCACGACACACCCGTCTTCAGAAGGGACTTCTTGACAGAAGCGACATAGGAGTCTCCTATCTGATCTAGTGTCGTAATCTTCTGTAAGCCCTTTATGGGGAACTTTCTTGTGCCTAAGAAAACTCGGCTCCAGATTTCTTCTTATTCTTAATTCATGTTTGTCTCTTTACATGAAGGGAACACCGAGTCAACCATTTCTTAGCCCTTCTAGGGGACCTCCCCCTTTACCGTTGAGTGAGGTCATAAGAACGGACCTCTTAGGGTACCTATCTCCTCGGACCGTCCGACATTAGGTACCCTAGCGTATCAACCTGTGTCGACTCGCTGATTTCGTGGTGGTGGTCTCTTTACCCTCCCTTCTTTTAAGATCCCCCTTTTGGGTCGTACACATTTCTGAGGCCCACCTTCCCTTACACTAAGTAAGGACCACACCTTTTCCCGTCCCCTCTGTCTGTCACCCTGGCGTACTACGACCTCTCCCTCCGACCCTAGTCTCGCCACCGTCGGCACTAGCTTGGAAACTACAAAGAAGACTCTCGTTACCTTTTGGATAAATTCGTTCTATTATTGTCTTAGTCCAGACATAAAAATTTTGTAGTGGGTCATCCTGTCACCTTCCCCGGTCTTATCTACCCTACCCCGACAAGTCTCTACATCGGGAACCGAGACCTATACCACTCCTTTGTAAATAGGGGTCCACAGTCACCGAAGGTAGTCGTTTCGAAATAAAGAACGAGTGCGATGTATAACCGACACCCATCCAAACAGAGAAAGATTCACAGGAGAAGCGAGACCCTAGGTAACGCTACTGTCTCTAAAAATACACCCGACATACCAAGAGTGTCATCTCCCCTTTTTACGGTAGTGACTGGCGTCGGTCCAAGACTTTCGAAGACGAGACTTCACTGGATGATAGTCAAGACTAGGGTGTTCACCCTCGACGACCAGTCGTCTTCTCACTACCTTCTTACAAGGTCTGGTACCCCCGACTCTATTCTCCCTCCTCTCGTACCCACTTCAGAATTCGACACACACTTCTATTTCTTAACTTATACTAACGGTCGTCCCTTCCTAGCCCCCTTCGTATCAATCCCTCAAACCCTGACTGTACATGTGTAACGAGATAAATTTTACTTGTTGGTTGTTTCTGGATGACATATCATGTCTCTTGAGACGAGTTATAAGACATCGTTGGATTTACCCTTTGTTTAAACTTTTTATATGTATATTGACTTATGTATATAAGTCAATATTGACTTAGTCAAACGACATGTACACTTTGATCCTACCATAACAATTAGTCGATATGAGGTTATATTTCATTTTTCAATTTTTTCTCTTATAAAAGTAGGTACTTTCTAGAATGTCCTCGATATCCTCTTTATATGTTCCATAGCTTTATATTCCAATTTTAAAGTCTGTCCTTTGGCCTCCTAGTGTAGGTAACAGTATTATGCGTACTCTCTCAGGGTCTCCGGTGTGGTTACAGGACCTTGTGAACGTCCGCCCTGTGTGTGTCGAGTACCTTTGTGTGTGCTGACCACACAAGACGTCGACTTCCAAGTCACGTTCCTCCGACCTCTATTGTCGTCTGTCCGTTCACGTGACTTGTGTACACACCCACGACCCGACGGAAAGGACCCGAAACACACACCCAGAGTAAGAGTGCTCAGACTACCCCAGTGACAACAATAACAAGGGTAAAATGTCCACCCCTTTGACTCCGTGTCCGTCTGATTTCCTTGGACCGGTTCCAGAGTTTTGAATGATGACCACCTCTCTCGGTGTCGTGGGTCACCGAACCGACGTCTGAGGCCCAAGAAGTGGTGTCCACGGTTCACATAGACAACCGAAGGGTCTCCGGTGAACCATGTCATTCCTCGTGTCTGGAGCCACAGTCTGGGTGACGTCGACCGAGTACTACGACGACAGAGGGTCGTGAGACGGTAAACGTCTCCTTGAAGTGGAACAACTTGGGTGCAGGAGTAAAGATTCCCAATTACTGATGGGTCATCCCATCGACCCACTCAATTTCTCCGTTATGCGTGTCTCGTAGTCCGGATCCTCACATAATTTATTTATAATCGACTTCACTTTACTCCCCAGTCTCGTAGCACGAAAACGAAGTTGAGGTGTATCTTTAATACTTGACACTCTTAAAGATAAAAAATTCATCCTGACAATTCGGGTAATTACCGGGTACTTTACTATAAAAGGATACCGTTGATGGCATAAATTCACCGTAATTCACTTTCGAAGAACCTACTAATATCTTTCCTGGGATTAATAGTTCTTGATACGATTTCTTTGTCAGGTCTCATCGTCCCCCACCCTACTTAGTGCGTGCCCTTTGTTTTCGTGTTTTACCAATCATCACTATTGATGACAGGAGGACCCCTCTTATATCTCCACTATAAATAAAGTTAATAGGAAGATTTCTGTATAACACTTGTCTGGTTAAAATAGCAACGTTCCTTAAGAATTTTTCGTTTCTTTTGTATCTTACTCCAGTAGGAGTCTCTTGTGAGAAAAATCTATGTGTCTTAGGTGTGAGAAGACCCCAGGAATAAAACGGATTGACTAATGACCTGTTTAGAAGTAATGTCCCTACAACTCCCAGCTCGGACGACAGTTACAGGATTATTCCTGCCAAAATGGACGTTCAGGGTGACCCTACACGACGTGCCTCATCTCCTTCGACATGTAAACGTTTCCTTGAAGTACAACTCCCAGGAAGTACAACTTGTGAGGGTTCCCAAGGTTGGCCTTCCTTTCACCACCGGAGTCCGAAGTGGACTCGGTCGTAGAGCTAGGTTCTCCTGACCCAGACTACCCTGTTCGTTCCCCTCTACCAGGTCTAACTACCCACTACTACTTCCGGTCCTCCATGTCTCTTACCGTCCAAGTCTCTTCATTTTCTAGGGAGCCACTCTGGGTCCCGAATCCCTCGACCTATCTCCGAGTGTCTCCTCCTCCGACCGATAGACACACACACACACACACCCCCCCCCCCATACACAATCAGTGAGTCAGTACAGGTTGACAAACGCGGGGGTACCTGACACTGGGTGGTCGAAGTAGACAGGTACCCGAAGAAGTCCGTTCTCATGACCTCGTCCGACGGTAAGGGCAGAAGTGACCCAGACCCACCATATTATGTTTATTTTTCTATAGACTACATACAGGGTCCGAGGACCGTATCCCGAGGAATTTAGGAATCTTAAAGGGTTTACTATCCGCTCAGAAAACAAGTATTACTTGGGAAAACTAGTATGGACTCAAGTACGATTATTCCGCTGAGAACCACACAGGGATCCATCGAAATTTCAACGTCATCTAACGGTCTTTTTGGTTGGGAAACTTATCTCCCAATCTTGATTGTTGTTATGGAGTAGAAGGTAGGTGGAGGGTGGGACCTTCCTCTCTCCTCGACCCCTAGTGTAAGTTAGTGGTTATCGGTTACTAAATTGGGTAGTGCGGTGTATTACCTTGGAGTTATTTTTAGGGAGTTACGACCGTAAATCTCTGTAGACCCAACCACTTACGTGACTACACGACCCTCACCCTTCACCATGTGGGTCTCTTCTTTATCGATGAGACGAAAGAAACGGGGAGTATAGAACAAGTTGCGTGTTGAAGGTAAACCGACAACAAGTGAACACAGGAAATACCATTTAGTCATTGGTATTCACTTCGGGAAAGGACTCAAGAGATTCAGGATCACTCAATAGTTGGACCCCTACTCCAATACCCTCGGGGACTCCAAAGTCAGTCGGTCCGTCTTCACAGTCATCGGACCCCGGGTAAGCGGGGAGACGCACTTCAACAACAACAAATCAGCGATTCAACACAGGTTCAGAAACGCTGGGGTACCTGACATCGGGTGGTCCGAAGAGACAGGTACCCTAAGAGGTCCGTTCCTATGACCTCACCCGAAGGTAAAGGAAGGGGTCCCCTAGAAGGGTTCGGTCCCTAGTTTGAGCGTAGAGATCATTCTGCAGAAGACGCAACCGTCCGTCTAAGAAATAGTGGCACAGTGAACCCTTTGGAGGACGTTCTTAACTGTAAAGACGGGTCACATCGAAACCCGCACCGAATAGTACCATTACGTCTGAGTCGTCTTTTATTAAAACGTACATTTCGTTTTGGACTGGAGTGAGACTGAGAGTCAAGGGGTCTGAAAACCAAGGACAGGTTCCCAGTTTATCATTAAAGAATGCCCGTAATACCTTTTTTTTATTGGTTCTGTAAACCTTCGGAACAAATCTAAACCTGATAGACAATACCTAGACAGAATAGACCTGAGAATAACTAAGAATGAAGTGAAAATTGTTTAAACTTGTAGAGTAACAAAGGTCTTGAACGGTTTCTAAAAGACAGAGAACCGGAAAACACAGACACGTACGCACACTTATACACACATACGGACATTCACACTTGCACACACGTACAGATATTCACACTTGTACACACGCATACGGACGTTCACACTTGCACACACGTACACACATGTACGGACATATACACTTGTACACACGTACGGATATACACACTTGTAGACACGTACAAATATCACTTCTTATCCTCTTTCCCCCAATCAAGATAGAGACCAGAAAGAGACACCCGAGAGAAGATTCAATAAAATCAGAAACTAATAAACTAAAACGTCTATATTGTCCCATAATCTTCCTCTGAGAAAAACAGAGGTATAAACGGACCCTTTGGTTTCTAAGGGAAGGATTTAACAATCAGAATCAATTAATATGTTCCCATTGTCCCGTACCCCGAAGGAACCACCGAGTCACAACTTCTTAGACGGACGGTCACGTCCGCTGTGCCCAAGTTAGGGACTAGGTCCTTCTAAGGGGACCTCCTCCTTTACCGTTGGGTGACGTCATAAGAACGGACCCTCTAGGGTACCCGTCTCCTCGGACCACCCGATGTCAGGTACCCCAGTGTTTTCTCAGTCTGTTTTGACGCCTTGATTTGTTGTTGTTGTTCCGTAATTTTCCCCGGTAAACAGAGTCAAAACCGACTCTGTGGTTTCTGATTACGTCAACTGAGGTTCTTATTGACGTTGGTCCTCAACACCCAGTCCGGTCCAGTGATCACGTCCCAACCGATGGTCCGACTTTAGACGAGACAGTGGTGACCTTTAGTGGGTGAGGTTGGAGATTTCTCCACCCCTAACTTCCCAACTCTTTCGAAAAATAGTCTCCCTCCCATCCACATGGTACGTAGGTGTACAGCTGAGGAAAGATGGAGCCTCAGACTCCCCGAAGTGTCCCTGCTAAGTCTCTCGACCAGACGGCAGGGGACACGGTAGTACTTAAGTCCTTAGGATTCTCGACACACGCTTAGGGTAGACCCTTATCCTTTCCTTTACAATATCGTCGTCCAGATGTCCCTTCGGTCTTCTCGTTACCGGTGACACCGATGTTCGACGGGAAATACAGGGTCACACCGTTCCTGCGTGCACACAAGGACGCCCGTCCCCCGAATACACCCTGGGGTTGGGTCTCCCGTCGGTCCTCCTCGAGTCGTCTCTGACTTACCTCGAGGTCTCGGGTCCACCCTCCGTTCGACGCTCTCCTCTCCTAAGCAGACAAAGATCCTCAACGTCAGGTTCCAACAGTGGTCCTCCCCGTAGAGGTCTTGGGGGATTTTCACGGTCCTCTCCTTGTCGGAGGACAGATGTAGGAGACCAGGCCCCTATTGGCCAGGATAGGCACAGGAGCGACACGACCCAGGAGACGGGGAACGGTAGAGACAGGACCGCAAAGGAGGACTCGGTCTTTTACGACGACCCTTGCCCCCACACCACTCGTTCCCCCTTTAGTAGGGGGATTTGACTGGAGTGGATGGTGTCCGAGCTCAGACCCCACGTCCCTCTCACAGTCCCTCCTGACCTATCCGACACCAGTACTGTGACCCACCCAAATGTAACATTTTTGTCTCGACAACGATACTGTCTCACGCACTGGCTACAACCTACCAGACTGACTGGTGTCCCGGTCTGTCGTTAATTGTCCTTTACCTCCTCCTCTCGTGGTAACAACGAACGTTGGGCAGGAGGGTCGGACAGGTCATTTTACCTACGAATATCCCTTAAAGGTCACCAAGTTACCAATTCTGAGACGTGAGACAAGTCAGGGACCCTTGATTCTAGGACGTTCGGTTCACCGTACCGGTTTTTTTCCTCTCTACGAATATTTTTCGTTTTTCTTTGACATTGCAACGTCTCTGTCGATCTCTGAAGGAACCGATCCATCCGACCGAATCAGATACTAACGAGACCGGGGAAGTATACACAACACGTCTCAACATAGACTCTATCACATACTAAAATATATATATATTAAGAGGGGGAAGAAGCAGAGTGAAAGTGACCAAAGAGAGATTTTGTATATATTATTACACTTGTGTATTTTTTATATATATTGTATTTCATATGTATATCTTATATATAATATATATTATATATCTAACAATTTTATATTGTATAATGTTATATTATATATAATATTACTAATTAAAAAAGGTTACTCAGTTGAGGAGCGTACTTCACCGGTTTCACGTCCCTCCGGACCACACGACGCTAAGTACCCCACCGTTCCTCAGCCTGTGCTGACTCATTGACTTGACTTGACTTGACTTGACTTATTACTAATTAATATTAGATAGATTAGATCTAATTATTAGATATACTATAACATCATATCTGATAATTTTATATTTTACTATATATTGTTAATAGTAGATGGATTAAACCTAATTAATTTTAGAAATACAAAATATTATACGTCTAATAATTTTATATCGTAAAAATAACTTCCTACCCATAAATAAATTTACTATAATAGAATGTTATTATAAGTGTAAGACCTCAAACGAAAAAAGTGGATAGTCGTGTAGATCTTTTTAGAAATAGTAAAATATAGTTAGTCAAGTTAAGAAAGATACAATACGTACCACCAGTTGTCAAATGAAAAAGGCACCCACAAAAAACATTTGTCTAGAGAAGAACTACCTATAAATCTCTAAGGTCTACAAACGAGAGTGTTTATCACAACGACTATAAGATGTCCGACAAAGAAGACGGACTTTACCAAAGAGATACGAGAAGAGGAACCAGGTTAAGAAAATGGAGGGATCACAGTTTAGGTGGTAGGAAGGAAACGAACTGACAAAACTGGAGGACCCGACTGTATTATACACTATAAATGTGTATTATACACTACTAATGGCATTATTCCATCGAAGTGTTATGACATAACACATACATTTCCAACGATTTTCTCATCTAGAGGTTTCAAGAATAGGACTCCCCTTTTTTTGACATTGACTCACGATCCAAGAATCTAGGACACACTAGACCAAGGGTGAATAGAGAGACAGGACAAAAGTGGGGTGGGGGTGTGAGGTACTTGGTCTACTAATACCCTTGTACGGCCCGAGAGAGTGGGAGAGGACACAACAGTGTCCGACGGAGACAGTGAACGGACCAACCGAGTGTGGGTAAGAAACCCGAAGTCACAGAGAAAGAGACTCTTCAAAAGGGACTAGAGAGTCATGAGACTACCCACGGGAGGAATGTACAAAGAGAGAGCGAGAGAGAAAAAAAAAAACCGGTGTACCGAACGTCCTAGAATGAAGGGAATGGTCCCTAACTTGGGGTCCGGGAGTCGTCACTTTGGTGTGTCAGGATTGGTGACCTGGGGGTCCCTTCAGGGGGAGAAATGTGCAAAGTTGTCGTAGAAGAGAGAGGACAGGACGTCAGGGGTATGACCTACCGTTCACAAAAGAGTTCACGGAAGGAGAAACTGAGTCGACACTCGAGAGACTCCGTACTACGAAACGCGGACCAACGTGGAGGTCACGAGTCGCGTCACGGTGATTGTGACAACCACGACTTATAAGTGAACACTTTATTGACTTACGCACTTACTTTCGTGAATCCCAAAGATAGAAGTCCGGTCCTCAGTGTTCCTAATGAAGACTTGGAAGGACTAAATGTCCGTCCTCGAACTATTTTGACCGGAAAGTAACGAGGAACTTCTAACCCGACGAGGTTTGTTAGTCAGAGAATAAGATTTTTAGAGGTTACTCCGTTTCTGGCTCTCTACTCAGAAGTCAGGTGTCTCGGAGAAATCTGTTTAGAACTCCTCAGTAACAATGAGTAAAGGTCATTTTTTATTAGTTCTAAGGTACTACACTCTTAACAGTATTTCTATCTCAGATCACCTCCTCGAGACCCGTCCCCTGTGGTCGATTACTCGGTACAGAAGGGGGTCGGACGGACGGAGGTAGAGATGGACTCGCAAAGGTCCAACTCGTCTGGGACGTGAAAACTAAGAGGGTCAAAAATATCTGTGTTATTCCATACCGAAATTTAAATGAGAGAGGGTGTCTTCGATTAAATTATAAACCTCTCTTGGTCTCGGTTCCGGTCGGGACCTACCTACAATAAATATGCTAGTATTTTTTCTTTCTAGGTCGAGGACTACAATGATTTAACAGAAACCCTTTCCTCGACTCTCCCGTGGCTCTACTCGGAAACGGCACCACCCCTAGTTTACTTTAACAGAGGTTCAGTAGAGTCGAGTACCCCGGACCCTCCGACGTCCGGTTCAAACCGGTGAGACGGACGGGGCCCTCGAAGATGCACTGGACCGAAGGAGCCGTCCCCGTCTTCGTCGAAACGAGGAAACTCCGACAGAGAGGCGTCTACCAAACCCGATCCTTATCGAAGAAAAATAACAATACTAACTCGACATAGTGTGAGGACTCCTCGTCCGCGTCATTAACGCAATGCCGACGACATGACAGAGAGAAACGGACTACCTCCCCCTCGCTTAGACGAAAAGAATTAACAATGCACGCCCCATAAGAGAGGATGGACTCGACGGTAGAGGGACGGAACCGACGTCTTCTGTCCCCCGACACTTAAGAATACGACGGGGAGCCCACTACTCTTCAGACCCTCGTCCTTCTCTTTACGTGAGCCCTCCCTTATAGTGACGCTTTCAAGGACAGGTCGAGTCTCGGATAGGAACGTCGAAGTAGGCCCCACTACTCCACGTCGGTTGAGAGTGGGAAGTCCTCAGCACAAAATCTCTCAGCGACACTTGTGGTTTGATCGTTTACGACTTGGTAAGGAGGTTGTCCTGCAAGTCCCAATCAAAGGACGCTCGGAGACCAGTGTTACAACAACAGTTGATTAGTCAGACGAACAAAACTGAAGGGTCCACCGTGATCACCATTTCTTGGGCGAACGGTTAACTTCTCTACACCTAAGTTAGGGACCCATCCCTTCTAGGGGACCTCCTCCTTTGCCGTTGGGTGAGGTGATAAGAACGGACCTCTTAGGGTACCTGTCTCCTCGGATCACCCGATGTCAGGTATCCCACCGTCTCGGCCCATACTGTCTTCTCTGAACCGTGATCGTTCGAATAAAATACACAAAAACAAATTTCCCTGAAATTCTTTTATTAAAATAAATAAATAAACAAAATAAAAAGCAGAGCCAACCTAGAAGTCACGACGAGTCCGAAAGAGATCACCGGTCCTCACCTCCGATGGGAGTTCGACCCACCCTAGAGCGACCCGGTCCCTGTCTTGGACACAGAAACCGTAATCGTCCGTCTAAGAAATGGTGACTCGATTGTCCCTTCAGGGATTTCTGATACATTATGTTTCAAAACTAAGTGATTGTAACCTAAGCATCGGTGGTCCTAAGTACAAACCCGTTTCGAATAAAATGTATATTCCACATAGTGTCGGAAAACCACGAATCCTTGTAGTTGTGTAGTCCCGACACGACCCCCTCGTAGAATTTGTCGAGTGGAGGTTTATCGGGGGCTTATACTTGTTGCACCGTGATTCATCCGACGTCCTCTCTCAACTTTACTCTGTTTCGTAGCGGACGGGGGTCGAATCGACCCCTGTACAGGTAACTCACTGAGTTTACAAAACGTCGAGACACGGACAGGTGTTTCATGTGGGTTTCGGAGTGTGAATAACAAAAACTCCAATGTTTATGTCAAATTCACTTGTCCACTTAAGCGCTTAGGTCTCAGATACTCATTACTCCTCACTAGTATTAACCTCCGTACTGAGTCGAAAGAGAACACGTAAGGACGGAGTAGAGACGTGGGTCAGGACCGGGGTTTCCTACGGTCCGGGGGAGGGGACCCGGGGATCGGGGGACCGAGACCAAAATCCGGACTTAAGACGAAATAGTAAGGGTTCTCGTTTGTTCTGGAGGTCCCAACCTTGACTAACTTACTCGTGCAGAGTAACAGATCAAGTGCACAGACCTCATACGACCAGGTACCTCCTGGAATCGGAACGGAACCGGTCAGAAGGAACTCCGGACCTCACCGCCGGACTTCGTTCCGACTTGCACACTCTGATTCGTCGGGCGACACCGAAAGTGACTGGTCGCCTCGGGAAGAGTACGGGTGGGTCGCCAGTGCCTCACTCGTGTCCAGACGTCCCGTGACACCACTTTTCTGTACCGGGACGGGAGCCCCACAAGTGTCGGATTTCGGCTCCGGTTACCTACCAACTTTACCTCACTTACTTCACCATGGACGACGGTAGTCGGTCCTGCGAGACGTCAGACGTAGGAAAAGTAGGTTCAGGGAAACACCTAGAGAGGGGGTCTGTGAAAGTCATCGTGTTTAGTGAGACAACAACGACAGAATTTTGTACGAAAAAGGAAGGGTGAAAAGAAGAAACGAAGAACCGCGGAAGTGTTGACGGATTGGGACTTACGTAGGGACGGGGCCAAGGGCAGTCGAAGACACAGAGCACTTGGGTGAAGAACAGATATGGTGAAGGTGGTGACACACTGTCGTTATTGCAGCGTGAGACGAGTGACGTCTGGTCGATCTCTTTCTATAAATTTTACGTCTACTCAGGTCTAGGTATTAGTTATCTTGCAATATACCTTTTAAGATTTCCGACTGTAGAGTCGCTTGTTTCTCTGATAACTACAAAATGACGAAGTCAGTTTATGAATCTGGAAAATTACCTAGGATTTACAAAGCGTGCCGTGATGACATTGGAGAAACTTTACACAGTAAGAAAAATTATTCCCGTAAAGACATTCATAGTAATCAAAGACATTTAGGAAAATATTACACTAACTCAATTTTTCTTGTACTTATGAGGAAAGTTTTATTTGACATTACGTGATTATACGGAATATAAAATAACATTAGATGTAAAAATATTCTAACGTCTCTAGAAAAAGTCAGACAAACATAGATTATATTTCTTACGGTAAAAAAAATCCGTGAAGTACACAAAAGAGTGACTTAAGAATGTTGAAGTTCTCCGAATACCTACTCAGTTATCTCCTAGTCTCTCCAATTCATGGTTCGTGTTTTAAAGGGTCAACGAACTTAAACCTTAGGTGTAGGCGTGTCGAGAGTCTTTTTTTCACAGTCTCAAGGAAACCCTTACTACTGAATTTGCACTCTCGTGAGCTCAAGACGTTTCGACGGGAAATAAAGTACCCTTACTCCAAGTTGGAGTTTCAAACCACACCAAACGATCGCAACGTAACCCGAAGGGTCCACCGAGTCACCATCTTCGACGGATGGTTACGGACTCTGTGTTTTACGTACCCAAGTTAGGGACTCAACCCTTCTAGGGAACCTCCTCCTTGTACCGTTGGGTGAGGTCATAAGAATGGACTTTTCAAGGCACCTGTTCTCCTTGAACCACCCGATGTCAGGTACCCCAGCGTCTCTCATTCTGTGCCGACTCGTGTGTGTGTCGCAAGTAACACAGTAAGTCGTCAAGCAACCTCTGCGTCTTAGTCATCCTGTGTGTGTGTGTGTGTGTGTGTGTGAGTATAAATATCTGTGTCTTCCGTATCTTTGTGTGCGTGTATATCTATATATCACAAGTTATATATATAAGCATATAGTATATATATCACATATACACATATATCGAATATACACGTATATATATATACACACACCCCCACAGACAGCTAGATGGATATTTAAATAATGTTTCTTAACCGAATACACTAACCGACCGATCTTCTCAGGTTTTCAGACATCCCGTCCTTCACTCTTACCCTCGTAATAGAAGTCCGACTTTGGGAGTCAGTACCAGACATCATGAACAGGCGTCCACCGTCAAGAAGAACGGACCCCTTTGGAGTCGGAGGGAAGTCCGGAAGGAAGGGTGACCAAACCAGTAGGGGAGAGAGGGAGGGGTTACGTCAAATAGGTCCTGTTTGAGGGAATGAAGTTCCGTCGATAAATCCCCAAAACTACGATATGAGTGCGACTGTGTCCCCAAGTGTAAACAGACCTATTGACCCTGAGACGGGTCGGTTGGACCATATGTGTTTCAGGAGGGTTCGCAGGTCATCACCGAGAAGGACCTCGTTTCTATTCACTCGGTGTGACCGTCCCCGGAAACGAAAACTTCAAACACTGAAACCGACATCCCCGGCGACGGAACGGAGACCGAGGTTAGAGTGGGTCACCATAAGACGGTCTCCACTGAAACAGAGGAGGGTCCCCACAGACCGTTACTGACCTTGTAAATACCAACAGTGTCGACCCCACTACAATGACAGTAGAGGTACCGTCTCAGGTCCCTACGACGAATTAAAGTGTCCGGTCGACGAATTTTGTTTCTAACCGGTCGAAGTTTACGGTTATCGCAGACCCGACTCATTGGACGAGATTGGTTCCCTCAGACGCTTTGAGTTCCCGGAAGAAACACCTGACGCGACCTTTACGTGTCTGGATTGGTTAGGAATGTCTGGATCCTATTAATTTTAACAAAAATTTTTAAAATAACCACATCTATTAAAAGTTTTAAAAATTAACCTCTTATTAACGAAACGTTACGAGACAACCAAAGACGACATGACGTTGAACTTATTCGGTATTTGTATGTATGTCGGGGAGGGAGAACTCGGAGAGAGGGTGGGTGGGAGATCCAGTAGTGTCTCGTGGTCCACCTCGAGACACAAGACACATCGTCGAAGGGTGATCGATCGACAAAATGTGTCCTATCACACATATAAGGTCAATGGGAGGGTTAATCAAAGTGGGAGGGGAAGGGTGCAACACAGGTGTCAGGTAAGAGATGTAGACGAGGATGGGTAGTTTATCCGAGTAGTCTTCGTGAAAAAATCTAAGGTATATATACGTTATTATATATTATAAACAAAAAAAAGAGAAAGACTGAATGAAGTGAGTCATATTGTCCGAGATCCAAGTAGACGGAGTTAAGTTGACTAAGTCTCAGTAAGGAAAAATAAGGGATCATTATAAGGTAACACATATACATGGTGGAGAAGAAATAGGTAAGTAAATAGCTTGTAGATCCAAGGTACATTACTGATGACATTTATCACGACGTCACTTACAACTCCATATACACAGAAAAACTTAATACCAAAAGAGTCCCATATTTGGGTCCTCACCCTAACGACCTAATATACCGTGAAGATAAAAATCAAAAATTTCCTTAGAGGTATGCGAAGACGTGTCACACGTGTACACAGACATAGTTAAATGGAAGGATGGTTGACACGGTCTCCCAAGGGAAAAGAAGTGTGGGAGAGGTCATAACAAACATCTAAAAAACTATTACCTCCAAGACTACCCACACTCCACTATGGAGTAACTCCAAAACTAGACGTAAAATGTCTACTCCTTTATTTTCGGGTCTGGAGAAATAACGGGTGTCGAAACCATGAGGATTGACCTCTAGGTCCTAAACTTGGACTCAAAGAGACTTGGAGTTCGGACAAGAAAGAAAAAAAAAAAAAAATTAAAAAAATAAGAAAAAATAAAAAAATGAAATGTTATGACATAACCAAAACGGTATGTAACTGTACTTAGGTGGTGCCTACAAGTACTCAAGGGTCAGGACTTGGGGAGAGGGTGGTGCGAGGGGTATAGTAGAGAGACCCAGTAGGGTCACGTGGTCGAGGTTCGTAGGAGATAGGACATAACTTGGATCTGACCGTTAACCAAAGAATGTACTATCATATGTACAAAGTTACGGTAAGAGGGTTTAGTAGGGTGGGAGAGGGAGAGGGTGTCTCAGGTTTTCAGACAAGACATGTAGACACAGAGAAAACGACAGAACGTATGTCCTAATAGTAATGGTAGAAAGATTTAAGGTATATATACACAATCATAACCACAAAAGAAAGACCGAATGAAGTGAGACATATTAGCCGAGGTCAAAGTAGGTAGAGTAATCTTGTCTAAGTTTACATAAGAAAAATTACCGACTCATTATGAGGTAACACATATACGTGGTGTCGAAAGAATAGGTAAGTAGACGACTACCTGTAGATCCAACAAAGGTACAGGACCGATAATATTTGTCACGACGCTACTTGTAACCCCATGTGCACAGAGAAAACTAAGACCAATGGAGTCACACATACGGGTCGTCACCCTAACGACCCAGTATTCCGCCAAGATAAACCTCAAAAAATTCCTTAGAGGTGTGACAAGAGGTATCACCAACATGATCAAACGTAAGGGTGGTTGTCACGTTCTCCCCAGGGAAAAGAAGTGTGGGAGAGGTCATAAATAACGACCATCTTAAAACCTAGCGTCGGTAAGACTGACCACACTTTACCATGGAGTAACACCAGAACTAAACGTAAAAAGACTATTATTCACTACAACTCGTAGAAAAGTACACAAACAATCGGTAGGCATACAGAAGAAACCTCTTTACAGATAAATCAAGAAACCGGGTAAAAAACTAACCCAGTAAATAAAAAGACCTTAACTCGACGTATTCAACGAACATATAAAAACTCTAATCAACAAACAGTCAACGAAATAAACGATAATAAAAGAGGGTAAGGCTTCCGACAGAAAAGTGGAACGAATATAAAAGGAAACAACACGTCTTCGAAAATTAAAATTAATCTAGGGTAAACAAATAAAAACGAAAATAAAGGTCATAAGACCCTCCACCTAGTATCTCCTAGGACGACACTAAATACAGCCTCTCACAAAACGGATACAAGAGGGGATCCTCAAATAAATATCAAAGACCAGAATACAAATCTAGAAATTAGGTAAAACTCAAATAAAAACACATACCACAATCTTTCACAAGATCAAAGTAAGAAAATCACCAANACTGGTCAAAAGGGTCGTGGTGAATAATTTCTCTAACAGAAATTAGGTAACATATAAGAACGGAGGAAACAGGTTCTATTCCACAGGTACCCACAAACCTAAATAGAGACCCGAAAGATAAAACAAGGTAACTAGATATAAAGACAGAAACACGGTCATGGTATGACAGAACTACTGACACCGAAACATCATCTCGGACTTCAGTCCGTCCAACTAAGGAGGTCAAGGTAAGAAGAAAGAGTTCTAACGAAACCGATAAGTCCAAAAAAACATAAAGGTATGTTTAACACTTTAATAAACAAGATCGAGACACTTTTTATGACGACCATCGAACTATCCCTAACGTAACTTATACATCTAACGAAACCCACCATATGAGTAAAAGTGATATAACTAAGAAGACTGGGTACTTGTACCATATAAAGAGGTAGATAATCACAGGAGAAACTAAAGAAAGTAGTTACAAAATATCAAAAGATATATATCCAGAAATCAAAGAAATCCATCTATATAAGGATTCATAAAATAAGAAAAGTAACTTTACCACTTACCTTAACAAAGGAATTAAAGAAAAAGATGAAAGAGTAGTAATCGCATATCCTTACGTTTCCTAAAGACACACAACGAAAATATAGGACGTTGAAATGATATAAGTAACTAATCGAGATCATTAAGAGACCACCTCACAAATCCCAAAAGATACATCTCCTAGTACAGTAGACGTTTGTCACTCTCAAAATGAAGAAGAAAAGGTTAAACCTAAGGAAAATAAAGAAAAAGACGAGACTAACGACACCGGTTTTGAACGTCTTGATACAACTTATCATCACCACTTTCACCCGTGGGAACAGAACAAGGACTGAAATCCCCTTTTCGAAAGTTAAAAAGTGGTAACTCCTATTACAAACGACACCAAAACAGTATACATATCGAAAATAACACAACTCCATACAAGGAAGATAAGGACGAAAGACCTCTCAAAAATAGTATTTGCCTACAACTTAAAACAGTTTCCGAAAGAGACGTAGAACTCTATTAGTATACCAAAAATAAAAAGTTAAACAATTACACCACTTAATGTAACTAACTAAACATCTATAACTTCTTAGGAACGTAGGGACCCTATTTCGGGTGAACCAGTACTAGAAAAATTACACAACAACCTAAGACTAACGATCTTAAAACAATTCCTAAAAACGTAGATACAAGTAGTCACTATAACCGGACATCAAAAGAAAAAAACACCGTAGAAACAGTCCAAAACCATAATACCACTACCACTGGAGTATCTTATTCAAACCTTCAAATGGAAAGAGACGTTAAAAGACCTTCGCAAACTCATCCTATCCACAATCGAGAAGAGATTTAAAAACCATCTTAAGTCGACACTTCGACAGACCTGGACCCGGAAACAAACGACCTTCTAAAGACTAATGTCAAAGTTAAAGGCACGAACACTTCCCAGACAATTCTAAAAGATAAAGAAGGACCAAGTCGAAACCTTTCAACATGAAAAGATTCTTAAACAGGTAAAGAAGGTGCAACAGGTAAAATAACCGTATACTAACGACATCATCAGAGAATACTAGGAAACATAAAGACACAACAGACAACACTAGAGAGGTAAAAGTAAAGATTAAAATTACTAAACTAAAAAGAGGGAAACAAAGAACTACTCAGACCGATTACCAAACAGTTAAAATAAATAGGAAAGCTTCTTGGTCGAAAACCGAAACAACTAAAAACGATACCGGAGAAAAAAGAGAAAACGTAAATAAAGACGGGATTAAAAATTCTAAAGAAAGGAAGATGATTGGGACTCCAAGAGGTAAAGAAGGAAAAGATCAACGAAATCCACATCTCAATCCAATAAATAAACTGAAAAAAAGAATAAAGAACTCCATACAGACATAACGATACTTGAAAGGGGAATCGTGACGAAAATATCACAGCGTGTCCAAAACCCAACAACACGAAAGTAAAAGTAAGTAAAGATACGTATAAAACTAAAGAAAAAACTAAAGAAGACAATAAACAACCAATAAGTCTTCACACAACAAGTTGGAGGTACAAAACCTTAAAAATTATCAAAAATAGGACATTAACTCTAGATTAGAATTACGTAATATCAGTCTTTTCTACGAACCTTACTAAAGTCAAAAAAACTTAAATAGTTCCGATCTAAATACCGGGTCCTACACTAGATAGGACCTCTTCCAAGACACTCGTAAACTCTTTTTCCACTTTAAGTAACAAAACGCCACTTTACAGGATATCTATAGTCAATCCAGATTGACCAGATACCATAGTAAATTTCAAACACAAAGAAACAATTAAAAGACAAATCAACTAGATACGTATCCACACTCACCCCATAATTTCGGAGGGTGATAATAACACAATAACAATTAAAGGGGAAAGTATGAACAATCGTAAACAGAATGTATAACGCCACGAGGATACAACCCATGTATATATAAATATTAACAATATAGAAGAAGAACCTAACTAGAAAACTAGTAATACATCACCGGAAGAAACAGAGAGAAGTGTCGGAAACAAAGGTTCAGATAAAATAACCTATACTCATAACGATGAGGACGAAAAAAAACCAGAGATAAACGTACCTTATAGAAAAAGGTCGGGAAGTGAAAGTGAGACATACACAGGGGACAAAACTCCACCCAGAAAACATCTGTTGTATATATCCCCAAAACAAAAACATAGGTAAGTCGGTCAGAAACAGAAAACCAACCCCGTAAGTTGGGTAAATACAAATTCCATTAATAACTATTCATACTCGGGCAACGGTAAATGAAATAATAAAACCCAAACCCAAATATGTGGGAAGGACACAAAGGACAGATCTCTTGTAGGAAATCGTAACCAACCTCTCGACCAAACCACCACGACTTAAGAGAGTCGAAAACGAACAGACATTTCGAAAACTAAAGAGGAAGTATAAACTTACTCTAGGAACGACCCATGTCATTAGACCCGACATCCAAAAGAAAGTAGTGAAATTCATACAGAACGGTAAGGGAGGACCGGACTTCTCAAAGACAACTTTCTAGTCGACAATAGGAATACCCTTAGGGGAACACACAATAAACAACAAAAAGTGAACGACGAAATTATAAACAAGAAACACAAACTAGAAACAATTAAACTAATGATACACAGAACCTCACAAGGCGGAACCGAAATAGGACAAACCCTGAGAGACCCAAAGAACCTGAACCCACTAATAAAGGAAGGGGTAAAATCCCTTCAAAAGTTGATAATAGAGGAGTTCATAAAAGAGTACCAAAAAGAAAAACAGAAGAAGAAGACCCTGAGGATATTAAGCTTACAACCTCGTAAAGTATAACAGGACCTCCAGAGACTCTAACAGGAGTAAAGAAAATTAAGTAAAAAGAAAAAAGGAGAGACTAAGTAAATAACAATGGTAAGATAGAAGATAAAGTGATTAGGATAGAAGACGGAGACTATAAGATGATAAACAACGGAGGTCTCACAAAGACTAGAGTAAATAACGCGATAAGTAATATATGACTGAGAAAAAATAAAGAAGATCCAGGAACAATTTGGAAAGAACGTAGAAGAGTTAGGAACAGAGGTCCGATAAATAGACACTAAGGTAAAACTAGTAAAAGTGATAGTAATAAGTCTTAAGAAATAGTCCATCTAAGGGATAGAGAAGGGGAAAACAAACCAAACCACCCGTAAAGAGGACAAGGAAATGGACCACCCATAAGGAGATAGAGAAGTACAACCAATATAACGACTCAAACCCCACCGAAAAGACATAAGACAGTCAAACAGCTTAAGAAAAATAATACCTCAAAGGAGCGACACCCACCCCAACATAGTCACCGAACAGTTCTAAAGAACCAATCCCTTCGAACACAACCTCGAGACCACCGACCTCGACCTAAAGAAGAGAGACCTCACGTGACTTCACAAGTCATTACTCAATACTCTACAGTCACCAAAACCTCATTGAAACTCGACGGACATATAACTTCGAGTCCCCACACAAGGACACAACGACCTCTTAAACGTACCATACAGAACGAGACCTTGAACAACCGGGAACCCACCATGAACCAAAGTCACATCCATACCTCCGTAAACTACTCGAGGATAACTAATTACAAGGGACCTCAGTCCTCAAGAGACTACAAGAGTCCTAAACCTGAATCGGAGGACGAAGACCAAAAGTCAAAATAAAAATATCATCGGAGTTCTGAAGAGGTAGATATGTCGCGACTACTATTTTGTAGATCCAAATTCTACTTTTCAAAGAGGTGTAACTCCCTGTGGGTCTCTCCATGTGACTCAATGTACCTCTTCTCTTCTCCCTCCCCCTTCAATTTCCACTGACCTTACTCTACTCCACCCTAGTTTTCTCCTCTCTCGTTCGATCGGTCATTAGTGAAGGAATACACACGAGGTGACAGACCTGGTGAGTCTCTACAAGTACCTCAATATGTCTCTTCTCCTCTCCCTCCTTCCTCTGTCTCCACCCGTCCTCCTATTTTCTCCCTTCACTTTTCCTTTCTCTGTCTAAGTCGGTCATTGGTAAAGGGATTCACAAGAGGTGGTAGACCTTGTGTGTCTCTAAGTGTCTCAACCCATCTCTTCTCTTCCCCCTCCCTCCTCTGTCTCCGACAAGAAAAGAGATGGTGAATGAGACTACCGACAACGGAACAACTAAAAGAGGACGTAGACCCCTGAGACTGGAGACCAGGACGGAAAACGTCCGACGGAGTTTCAGTATCAAGTACAGAATCCCGACTACAGTCTCCACTCTACTTTGTGTGGTTCTTCCCGCAAATAGTGTTACCAATCCTCGGAGAGTGCACTCCGTCTCCCAGGACCCACACACTCCGACCTCGTCAACTAGTTAGAGTGGCTTTCCCGTAAGAAGTTACGTTTTGGTAAACCTTGTTAACCAAGATTTTTCCCTTGATAAACCTCAAGGAAGACGGTCTACATTTGTTCTTATACGTACCTTCTGGAAATTATGTCCCATGTGTCATTCAAGACTATTTTCGTCATTGAAAACTCACAGAGAGACTACCCTCTTCCTTTACCGTTCTTAGGGTACCTGTCTCCTCGGACCACCCGACGACAGGTATCCTAGTGTGTCTCAACCTGTGCTGACTTCGCTGAATCGTACGTACATACGTAACCTCTTCCTTTACCGTTGGGTGAAGTCACAAGAACGGACCTCTTAGGGTCGCTGTCTCCTCGGACCACCCGACGGCAGATACCCCAGCGTGTCTCAGCCTGTGTTGACTTCACTGAATCGTCGTCGTCGTTCGATCGGACTGTAAGTGAAAGGTTCTTTCTAAGTTGTCGAATCCAAAACGTTAAAAGTTTAGAGAGACGTCGAAGCCGGTTCCCATTTATTTGGGACCCTAATGGACGGTGGTGGGGAGACGTTAGAGAGTCGGGACACTCGAGACCAGTCGTTTTGAGGGTGTGTTTTAATACAGTGTTGTAAGGTTTTTAAATCCGTTACACGATAAAGACGAGAAAACTGTTTCCCATCCAAACACTTTTTATACAATTATGGAATTCGTTAAAGAAGTTTAAAGAAAAAAAAAAAAAACCTTATTCCGTCCTTCCTTTTTTGTTTTAGTGTCTATGTGTGTGTGTGTATATGTTTAATTTGAAAAGTAGTGTCTTTTACGACGACGATTCACGACTATTCTTTATCGTAGAATTTTAACAGACTGTAAAGAAAACAGTCTCTACGGAAAGTTTATCAGAAACCCGTTTTAAGGGAAATAGAGCAATCGTAATCTTCATCTTGTAAATCGAATATGTCAACGAAAGTCCAATGGTTTATCAGATGGAGAGTAGAGTAAACTCAGATTGTTACCTCATCTAATTCTATTAAACACCCAGAGACACACAGTCCAGACACACGCCGGACTCATCCAGTATTAAGACGACACCAGGTCTCGACTCGACGGAGTCACTACTATCATGTCACTCCACACACAAGATTTTCCCGTGGACCTTCTCCCCAGACTCTAGTCCGAGTTCACACGCCGGGGCCCCAGACCCCTCAGTTTGTACAAACTCGACTTAGGACTCGTCTACACTAAACATTTTGTCTCCTACGCTACCTCCCGCTCTTCCTTTCACGAAATTCGTGTCCGTTGTCGAGCCTGCGATCACACTCCCGACATGCACGGGGTGGTCGAATCGCACCGACGTCCTCCACCGGCCACTCCGTCCTCCACTCTCGATCCACCAACCGGTTTCGGTCGAACCCATTCAAGAACATTCGAGACGACTTCCTAAAAATCCAAAAGACTTCCGTCACCTTTCCGTCACTCGCAAGAGACGTCTCCGTACTGCCTCTCCCCGCCGACACTTCTCCTTGTGAGACCCCACTACCTTCCCTGCAACCTCCCCTGTCTTCTGGGACATCTACACAGCCCAGAGGTACGACGTACGCGAAGACAAACGTAAGACAGGGAGACGCGAAGGTCGGTGACCATCGGAAGAAAAGAAGGGTGGAGATTCTGAGGGACAAACGAGACGTCTTTATGTCCAAGAAAAGAAAGGAGTGACTTCAACGATTTCCCGGAGACTTAACTCTTCGTGGTCAGGGCACGGGTGGGCTTCCACCCTACAAAAAGATGACGTCTCTCTTTGACGACTTCACATGTATGTCGGACTTTTTCGTTTCGGACTACTGCGAGCTCCTCTACGACCTCCACGGAAACAAGTGTAAAGAAAGAAGAGACTTACACCGTCTTTGAGTTTCACTGGGACCTGAGGAGTCTTAGGGTCCGAGCACCGGGGTGTGTCAGAAAGATCTACCTGGGACATGGGAGTGGAGACGTCCAAGGGTACGGGTCCCGGGAGACTACGGTGTCTCGGTCTTCGCCAGGTGAGTACCGGTACCGTCACCCCGAGAGGTAGATGAAACGTACAACCACTCCTGGAGTGTCGTCCTCTCTTCCTCCGTAGAGGACTGGTCCTCAGACACACACACAGACACACACACACACACACACACACACACATACACACGCACGTCACATAATAAGACGAAATATAACGTGTAAGAAAGTTCTTAGTGGAGAGAAACAAAATACAAGAGAATGAGATGGATGACCTCCACCACGAACCCTGTGTCCATTTATAGTTAAATAGGAAAGGAAATTCATTGAGGTGGTACCGGTAGTTGAGGTACCATCTGGAGACATCCTCCTTACTGAAAGACTTAAAAGGTTTTATTTTGTAACTCCAACTCACAACTATAGTAGATTGATTAACCTTTACCTTGATCTTGGGTTCTGGAGACTGATGTCTAAACAAGGGACTTCTGTGTAGATCTGAGTAGGATTACCCGACGTTAATATGTCCCAAAACGTCAAATACCTTCTTAAAATTTACATACCAGAATCAAAACACAGAAGCGGTTCTTAGAACTACTTTATCAGTCCTGTACATGACGACTAGGAAGAATGTCTACTCCAACGACCCGGTATTACCTACGTCCACCAGGTCCAAAGTGTCGACCGTCTCCTCCTACACTCCTTTATTCGGTCCTAAGACGTGCACGACGGAGGAATACCCCACTTAACAGGTTACCAGAGGAGAACTCGGGACCTTGGTCAAGGACTAGGAATCGACACTCGGACGTGGGGTCGAGGGAACAACCTGACTCGGCTCGGCTGGGAGTGAAACCGGCAGGACTGAGAAAGGACTGCTAGAGGAAGAGTAGGTCTCACTCCTCGGTCTCTTTCGACTAAGGTGGGAGTCTACACGTACCTGGACAAACGGTGGGTTACCGGGGAGTCCAGGAGGGAGGTAGTGTCTAAACGGTTTCTCTGACTGTAACTGAACCGACCGTTCCGGGGAGGTACCAGATACCTTGTTTCCTACCACTCCTCAGAGGAGTGACAGAAAGGTCTGACGACTTCGATTCCGTCCTTTACTTTACTCGGACTTGTATCCGACAAACCTTCTCGGAAACACAAGACTCTTCGGGTTCCACGGTCCCGTTCTTGATAAGAGAGAACGCCTCTGGGTGAGACATCCCGTCACCTACTGTTCCGGTCTATTAGATTATCTCTCCTTTAACGGAGACCTGAGTCCTAGTAGAGAAACCGAAACCCGAGGTAGTCGGCGGTCACGGCGACAAAGTAAGTTCACCGTACGCTACCATAGAGGGTCCCTTCGCGGTCTTCTTAGTTGTGATTACTTGAGAAAGACTACTCGGTTGTCGACCTAAACCGTTGTTGTACAATCGTATACTTTAGTCGGGCTTCTTCCCGAGGTTTTAAAATTTTTTGCGAGACAAAAACAACACTTTATTCGGGCAGTGTAAATAACGTGTACACTCATGTTAAACTTCCATCCCTCAACCGTTAAAACTTGTCGATAATACACAACTCTCTAAATAACCACAGTAAAATAGAGTACTTTTTAAAACAAGAGTTTCATGGACCAGTACTAAAATTTGTCGAAAGGACCACCGAGTCTACCATTTCCTAGACGGACGTTACGTCCTCTGGACCCAAACTAGGGACCCAACCCTTCTAGGGACCTCTTCCTTTACCTTTGGGTGAGGTCATAAGAACGAACCTCTTAGGGATACCTGTCTCCTCGGACCACCCGATGTCAGGTACTCCAGCTTTTCTTTGTCTGTACCGACTCGTTGTTTGTGAAAAGGGAAAGTACTAATTTCTTTACGATTCTAATTCAATTGGGTAAACCGTTCATTAGATCTAGTCATTTTCACGACCGACTACTCTCCTCAGATCTCACCCACTAGTCCTCCCTGTACTACCAGAACCAAGTCGACGTCATCCCTTTGACACCGACCAGATTGTGGTGTCATTGAGAGAGAAAAGAAAATTTAAAATCGACATGACCTAGAAGTTACGTTGTGGACCCGAGACATCGAAACCGAGTGTAAGAGAATCAAGAGACTGGTCCCTAGCTTGGACGGAGGAAACGTGACCTTCCGTTAAGATTTGGTGACCTGGTGGTCCCTTCTGGGACTGAGAAAGATGAAAATTTGATAAAAGTAATGAGAAGACTTCTTAAGCAAAATTCTAACTCAGTTGAATTATACTGGGTACCGATCTAGACTTACCACGTTCTTTACCCGACAGTATCTGCGACAGACATAAGTGACGGTAAGGGAACCTCCGAATACAAATAAGAGACGTTCGTCGGACTGAAGGTCACCGATCGTAGATATATAAAACAGTTTCCACCCTTTCGAGTGAAACGGAGTCTTAGACCACCCAACCTTAAAGGAACCTTAATTCAGGGGGGTTTCCTTTTCTGAGACTACGACCCTCCCTAACCCCCGTCCTCTTCTTCCCCTACTGGCTCCTACTCTACCGACCTACCGTAGTGCCTGAGCTACCTGTGCTCAGACTCACTTGAGGCCCTCTACCACTACCTGTCCCTCCGGACCGCACGACACTAAGTACCCCAACGTTTCTCATCCTGTACTGACTCGCTGACTTGACTTGACTTGACTTGACTTGACTTTCTTTCGGGAATTTGATACTAATATATTCTCATAATTATGGAGTCGAGAGAACGGATGACCGATTCTATTAAGACTCTACCAAAAGATGATAAAAGGTATCGAAGAGGAACCCTAACTAGAGATTATCGGGTGCAATCTTTGACCGAACTTTTGTGTGAGGAATGACCAGTGAAAGGAGAGGGACACAGTACAGAGTGAAAGAACATAAGGAACGTGATTGTTATCTGAAGAAAGAGAGAAACAAAAATGAAAAACCGAGACGACCCAGAAACAACGTCCGTCCGAAGAGATCAACACCACACGTACGAGTCAACGAGACGTCGTTCACCCTAGAGGCAAGAGACTCGTCTGTAACTTGGGGGTAGGTGACGTGACAATCCACCTAAGGATTGGTGACCTGATGGTGTCTTCAGGATTTGACGAAAGAGAACTCAGGTAACGAATTTCGTAGTGTAATACCAAGTAACCGGTTTAAGTTAGACAATGGACAAAAACATTTATTAGAAAATAATCTTATGTCGGTACCGTGAAGGAAATACAAAATAAGTACCAACGAAAGTACCAAGTTCCTACCTCAATTCAAGTTCTCAACACTGTCTCTACCATCCCGGACCTTCCTCCTTATATAAATGATCTTTTCAAACGACTGAGAACCAAACCTCACACGAAGATCCCCCTGGGTCTAATTTTGTAGTAGAGATCCCGTACTACCCTCTCCTTTCACTCCTCGATGACTTTGAACCTTCTCATCCCGACACATCTCTTCCGAAGGAACTTTCCTCGTCTCTGAACATCACCTCCCTCGACTCCGACGACAAGTTCCTTTGTGGACCCCTTTATGAGATTGGAGTGAAAGACTAAGAAGAACGACCTTCTCATTAATAGGAGTCCCCGGGAAAACTATATGGTGGACCAGGACCGTTGAGGGAGAATGTACGGTAGAGAGGGTAGGAACAAAAATGTCATAGACAAAGAAAGAAATAAAATAAAATTATAAATAAATAAATAAAATAAATGAACCGACGTAACCCAGAATCAACACCGTGAACTCTAGAGGTTACACAGTATACCCTAAAAAGTAGTTGTACGTACCTAAGACATAAACGCCGTACGTCCGAAGTCATCAACGGTACACACCGGAATCGACAAGGAACCGTGTACCCTAGACTCGAAGAACTGGTCCCCGACTTGGGTGTAGAAGACGTAACGTTCCTCCTAAGAATTGGTAACCTGGTAGTCCCTTCAGGGAGAGGGAATAAGGTCGAAGTATTCTTAAGGATCAGAAGGAGAAACCAAGTGGGAAGTCTGACACTCAAAGGACTCCCGTCCCTAGTCTGGAACGATTGAACGATTGAGGAGTGACCACCATCTTGTATTAGAACAAGTTCATCTACGAACAATGTCGAAAGACTTAACTTACGTGCCGAGGACGGTAAAACGAAGAACCGTCGGTTGAGATATCCGTGGGTAACGGTCATCTCGACCTCTCACAGGTCGTCGACACCTGAGTGCCAAGGGGTAGTGGAAGACGTCGAACAACCGAGTCTATGTGTACTTGAACTGGGACACTGGAATCTGAGTAATAGAGATAAACGGTCTGGAGACTTGGTTAGTCAAGGTCTGTCTACCGACAAGTTTCGGTCACTGAAACCCCAAACCTCGTCGGTGATGTGTCTCACAGTTGAAGGAAGGTCGCCTAAGGACAGTAGGGATACGACCGGAGAGTTACTCTCACTCCGTCGGGACCGGTAAGAGATTTTTCCGCGGGAACAGACGTCATCCGGTCCGACGGTCCGAAGAGGGTTTGGAGTTACCATTAGGTTTCTAACTTCAAGTAAGGAAGGTTTTCCCGTCGAAAAGTTAAAGTAGTACTTAAGGAGACGTGACACAATTCATTACGTAAGTCAACGACGACTACCTACTTTACGACGATGGTAATAGTATTACATCATGGAATAAAAAAACCGACTTTTAATATAACCTAAAAACTGTACTCCTCGTTTCACCGTTTAACGTTATTTGACGTTCCCTTTAGTCAATATTAAGTTATCAGTGTCTCCGGGGAACTCTCTTATTATTGTTATTGTTATAATCATCCCTCGACAAAAATAATAACAATGATTCGAAGAGTAGTCCAGGACCCTAGACTTTACCAATCACAAAACTAATATGACGACCCGGTCGTCTAGTTTAGGACTGAGGTGACTACCCATTTGTAGTTAGTACAACCGTATAGACTACGTCGGTCTATCGTACAGCTAAACTACTATCGAAACATTTTAAATAGTAGGGAGGTTCGAGTCAATGTGTAAGATTCGTGCTGGTTAGGGATCCTGGTCACGTTTCCCACCACTTACCCAAAATCTAGGTCTTGAACGGGAAACAACATGTTTGTGGGTGTGAGACTTAAAGTGTCCATAAACAGTTGAATAGAGATCCCTCAAGACCAGTCGTCACTAAACTTTTATTCAGAGTCTCGACGAAATTACGGGTCCACACACTTACCCATTAAAGTTTTAATAAAACGACTAACATAAAGAAAGTTTATATTTATACGCAGAGTAGAGTGACTTGGGTTCACTCTTCCCTTTCTTTTGATCTAAGGTTGAGTTCCCAAATCACAGAGGTCTGAATATTGAATGCCCCCTCTCTTCTTAACACATCCCTTATGTTCGTTTCCCAGTCCTCTGTTGTGGGTGGGTGTGTGAATTGTATTTGTACGTACATTTGTATACATATACGAGTCAGTATAGACTGAAAAAGCTGAGGTACCTGACATCGGGAGGTCCGAAAAGAGAGGTACCCTAAAAGGTCCGTTCTTAGGACCTCACCCAACGGTAAAGGAGGAGGTGCCCTAGAAGGGTTGGGTCCCTAGTTTAGACACAGAAAACGTAGAGGACAAACCGTCCGCCTAAGAAGAAATGGTGACGTGGTGGACCCTTGATATATGTATACATACGTGTGTATTTGTGTCTATGGTTATGTAAAATACACGACACGATTCAGCGAAGTTGTCACAGGCTAAGAAACGTTGGGATACCCGGACGTCGGGTGGCCAGAGAAGATAGGTACTCTAAAGGGTCAGTTCTTATACGTAATATCTGTTTCCGTATACGTGTATAGCAAAGTATTAATTCGTTTACTCTAAACCCCTCCATAGTAAAATTTTTGAATCTTCTTTAAGACGGTCGAGTCAACATCTTTTCGGTGTAAAGGGGGGTGGTAAAGGAGGAGGTGTGTACGGTTAGACGAGTATGAAGAACAGACCTCTAAAATTTTGGACGAATATGTTATATCAGAATAAGGACTTTCGAGGGGATACAGACAAAAGAAGACTACGACATTCCGAGACGGTACTTCTGCAGGAGAAGAAGAGAACCCGAAACCAAAAAAGATATAAGGAATCCAAGGCTTCCTAAATAAGACAGGCTCCACAGAAACCGGAGGACCAAGGGTAAAAAGGACGAAATCGACGGGACTGAAGGTCGTTTAGAAACGAGACAATGTCGGTGTGGCTCGGGTGCCTCTGAACGTAAAGACTCAAACGGGACCCCCTGGGACAGTCGATGCGACTTCCCTCTTTCTTCAGTCTTCGTGGTTGGCAGCAAAAAATCTAAAAGTCGACGTAAACTACGGTCGTAAGAGTCTACCAGATAATTATAAAAGGTTCGAACAGTCTCGTAAAGCTCAAGTTATTTTGGCCTTCTCGTACTAAAAATTTTTTCTTTCTTTTTGACTCGGACCCTTACGGTCGCTTAGAGGGGTCTCCTCAGTCGTGGCCCAACAAATTACCGAGACAAACGGAGGAGACGATTAATCGAACGACGAGGTTGCTTCCGTCGGAAGAGGGAGCCCGGTGTCATAGGAGTAGACATTTTTAATCCTCTACTCTACCGATTCCAAACAGACTCGACATATTTTAGTGTTTTATGTAGTTTGGAGGTCACTAAGTTTTAATTTAAGTCTAACTGAAAAAGAACCGTCGCCCAAACTGAGCACCACTCGAACGACAGGTGGTTGTGAGAACCCATTAGGACCTCTTGAGACGTCGTCGGTGTGTTCGACGAACTCTTCCCTCCTCCGTCTGCATTCATTTAAGTGCGGTCGGTGCGTGGTCCGTGTGGCCTCGTAAAGGGTAGTCAGAGGAGGAGGCAAAAGGATTCCTGTATCCCGACGGTGCAACTCAGGTAGGTCACCAAGCACGTCCAGTCAGGTCACTATCCCGTTGACGTACGGACTACGGTTTCAGATCTGAAAGGTTTCTGACCTGTACCCAGGTGTTGTAGAGGCAGAGAACTACCTTTTAATTCTACAACGTCCCCTCCTCCCCTTTCTCAATTTCGAAAAATTTAAAAAAGTTCATACTTTTATATTGTGTAAGTGTCCTCTGAACCTTTTATGTCTTATTTCAATGTATATCAAGGTGATATATAATGTTAATAAAAAATTCATCTATGTACTTCTAAAATTCAACCCTAAAGTTGTAGTTTGAGAGTTTTTAATTATCTTACTCATCTGTCTTTTGATCTTCCTATATCATCCGGACTTTTCGTGATACTTGGTTAAGTTGTATTAATTCTAAATATGTTAAAAGTGTGTTGTAATTCTATGTTTAAGATAAGTTCAAAGGTATTTGACATTTGGTCCTCTGTGACCTTGTGTGGGTCCCTGTACTTTGTTCCACGTGTTGAAGTACCAGATTTCCGTAACTGTAGTGTCTCAGACAAGAGGATAGAGACACTTTAATACGATCTTCAGTAATAGTTTTCCATAAACTTTTATTGGGTGTATAAAAGTTCACGTTACACCGTAAATGGTTCTTTCTAGAAACTGAATGGGTAACTTTCGGAGTTCTTCCAATTTTCTGTTCTCAATTCCAAAACTATATCTGTCTGATATAATTTTGAGATAGTTCTGACATACGTTTCTTGACTGAGTAACCTTTTCTGGGACTCCGACCCTTTCTAACTTCCATTCTCCTCTTCCCCTGTTGTCTCCTACTTTACCAACCTTCCGTAGTGACTGAGTTACCTGTACTCAAACTCATTTGAGGTCCTCAACCACTACCTGTCCCTCCGGACCGCACCACGTCAGGTACCCCAGCGTTTCTCAGTCTATACTGACTCTGACTTGACTTGTCTGTCTGATCCCAAACTTGACACCGACGTAGTGATTCGACACTCTAGAACTCGTTACATGGATCAGATAAACTCGGACGTCTTTGCCGATTATTGATGAAGTCATCGTCCCAATGGTGACAACTTCGTCACCGTCCCGACACTTTTGGTATCGGTGAGTGCGACCACGTTTTGGATGGTCGGGATCAGTGTATCTATAATGGTAATTTCCCTCTCTCTCCCACGTGTGGTGGGCCGGAGTAGTCGTTTACACAAAGGAAAGGCTGAACGGAACTATTGGATGGTATTCGGGTTGTAGAAGTATACATAGATTTTAGACTCCTTATGAACTACACAGAAATCCTTCAAGATGAAGAAGGTAGTAGTACGTTTAAAGAATGGACGGTCCTTCGAACATCGGTGTAAAAAAGTTTTAATCGACGTCTGCGAGAGGAAAAACTATGTACAGGGAAAGGAAGATTAAAGACAATGTCACTAGTATATGACAAAAATAGGATCCTTAGAAAATATGTAAAAACTATATTAAATTTTTGTTTTTCTAGTCTTTTCAACGTTTTTATTTTGTTAATCGTAGGTTTACAATAAGTGAAGAAAAAAGGTCAAGAATTATAGAACAGTATGAATTTTTTTCGAGAGTATCTGAATAATAGTAAACAATTTCGTAAAATCTTACTGGCCGTCTATAGTGCGAGGAAGTAGGGATTTATGAAGTCGTAAGTAAAGGGTTCTGGTTCCTGTTCGGAATACGGTGACGTTATACAAATATTTTCAGTTCTTTGAACCGTACATATGTCCTCATAATAGATGTCGGACATCAGTCTAAAACGATTAAGAGGATTAACATGGTAGACATCAAGGGGTGGGAACGGTGGTAGAACCAAACCTAGGTTCTGGTACGGAGAGAGAACGAGGACACATAGAGGAATGGAGATTAAATCTCGTTGAGGAGTCAGAAACGAAACAGAAAGTATTAACACAGTCTGACCCAAGAGGGTCGTCGTTACGACTCTGTCCCTAACTTTATGTCCATCTATAAACCCTTTACTAAGATCCTTCATACTAACACTTAACCCTTCACGATGTTCCTACTCTTCCTTCGGTGACATTCACACACAGTAATACGTTCATTGGTCACACCTCCGAGTTTAAGGTTTCGTCTCGAGACCCTCCGTCACATCTTTCCCGAAGGTTCAATGAGGTAAGATCCGTTCTTTCATATACGAGGTAATGATCACTATCATGGAACCAATTTCACCACAGATAGTCTAAAGAGGTGTATTTTCCTAGAGAAGAAAAGGTTATTTATCTATTGGGGACATGTAAGGTACGTTTCTACTCGAGCTATTTCCTGTCTTTACCAGACCTGGATTGTCTTCGTCTTCTATAATTCTTCTCCACCGTTCTTATGTGCCTTCTTGACATGTTTTTTCTAGAAGTACTGGGTTTATTAGTACTACTACACTAGTGATTAGATCTCGGTCTGTAGAACCTTACACTTCAGTTCACCCGGAATCTTTTGTAGTGATACTTGTTTCGATCACCTCCACTACCTTAAGGTCAACTCGACAAAGTTTAGGACTTTCTACTATGACACTTTCACGACGTGAGATATACGGTCGTTTAAACCTTTTGAGTCGTCACCGGTGTCCTGACCTTTTCCAGTCAAAAGTAAGGTTAAGGTTTCTCTCCGTTACGGTTTCTTACGAGTTTGATGGCGTGTTAACTTGAGTAGAGTGTACCATCATTTCATTACGAGTTTTAAGAGGTTCGGTCCGAAGTCGTTATACACTTGGCACTTGAGGGACTACAAGTTCGACCAAAATCTTTTCCGTCTCCTTGGTCTCTAGTTTAACGGTTGTAGACGACCTAGTACCTTTTTCGTTCTCTCAAGGTCTTATTGTAGATAAAGACGAAAGAACCGATACGGTTTCGGAAACTGACACACCTAGTGTTATTTGACACCTTTTAAGACTTTCTCTACCCTTATGGTCTGGTGGACCGGACGGAGAACTCTTTAGACATACGTCCGGTCCTTCGTTGTCAATCTTGACCTGTACCTTGTTGTCTGACGAAGGTTTATCCTTTTCCTCATGCAGTTCCGACATATAACAGTGGGGCGAATAAATTGAAGATACGTCTCATGTAGTACTCTTTGTGACCTGACCTTCTTTGTGTTCGACCTTAGTTCTAACGGCCCTCTTTATAGTTATTGGAGTCTATACGTCTACTGTGGTGGGAATACCATCTTTCACTTCTCCTCGATTTTTCGGAGAACTACTTTCACTTTCTCCTCGTACTTTTTCAACCGAATTTCGACTTGTAAGTCCTTTGCTTCTAGTACCGTAGACCAGGGTAGTGAAGTACCCTTTATCTACCCCTTTGTCATCTTTGTCACAGTCTGAAATAAAAACCCCCGAGGTTTTAGGGACGTCTACCACTGACGTCGGTACTTTAATTTTCTGCGAATGAGGAACCTTCTTTTCAATACTGGTTGGATCTATCGCATAAGTTTTCGTCTCTGTAATGAAACGACTGAATCCAGGCAGATCAGTTCCAAAACCAAAAAGGACACCAGTACATACCTACACTCTCAACCTGACACTTCTTCCGACTTGCGGCTTCTTAACTACGAAAACGTGACACCACAACCTCTTCTGAGAACTCTCAGGGAACCTGACGTTCCTCTAGGTTGGTCAGGTAAGACTTCCTCTAGTCGGGACCCACAAGAAACCTTCCTTACTATGATTTCGACTTTGAGGTCAGGAAACCGGTGGAGTACGCTTCTCAACTGAGTAACCTTTTCTGAGACTACCACCCTTTCTAACCCCCGTCCTCCTTTTCCCCTGCTGGCTCCTACTCTACCGACCTACCCTAGTACCTGAACTACTTGTACTCAGACTCACTTGAGACCCTCTACCACTACCTGTCCCTCCGGGCCGCACGACGCTAAGTACCCCAGTGTTTCTCAGTCTGTGCTGACTCGCTGACTTGACTTGACTTGACTTGACTCTTAATAGATTTGACCTCTGAGAGGATCGAGGGTAGACAGGAACCTATTTCTGACGAGGTCCCCTCTACCGTAGGGGTCAGGAAGGTTGGACGGAGGACACACACGCGAACGACTCAGTGAGTCAGTACAGACTAGAAACGCGTGTTGGGGTACCTGATATTAGACGGTCCGAGGAGACAGGGACCTTAAAAAGGACGTTCTTAAGATCTCTCCCAACGGTAAAGGAGGAGGTCCCCTAGAAGAGTTGGGTCCCTAACTTGAGCGTAGAGGACGTAACCGTCCGTCTAAGAAGTGGTGACTCGGTGGGCCCCTCGGGGATCGGACGGAGGTCGTTCCTGATATTGTCTCGCGACTCCCGTACACACAGACATCCCGTGCTCGCGTAGACGACGTTAATGTACTGCAATAGCCTCTCGCGTCCGGTCGAAACATCTTGCAGGCAGTCAATCCGAACCGGAAGAATAAATAAAAGAGAACAAACCTAAGTTCACAGGGGAGTCCTGTGACGTAATCTTCTACTATCGTCAGAGGTAGTCTAAAGAGGTGTATTTTCCTAGACAAAAGGAAAAGACTATTTATCTATTAGAGACTCTTTATGAATCTCTGACATAATTACCGGACAAGAGGTTATTTGAGGATGTCTCACAATAATTGTACACACACGAGTCAGTGAAGTCAACACAGGCTGAGAAACTCTGGGGTACCTGGCATCGGGTGGTTCGAGGAAACAGGTACTTCCTAAGAAGTCCGATTGTATACACCACCAGATAGTCAATACCGGAGGTTCAGAAACTCTGAAGGACAACCCCCCACCCCCAGACATAAGAAGACGACACTTGTTCTACTCCGACACTAGTCGAGACCGGTCACCTTATCTTCCCCCTCTCACTACGACACACTGGAACTTCACCAGAGAAACTGTCAGTGCGTCGTAGACGGATAGGAGTACCCTACAACCGGAACCCTTTTAGTTCCGACGGACATCCTTCAGACCGGTTGGCCTGTAACGGTACAACCTCTCCGGTACTCGTCTGTGAGACCAGTTATCAGGTCGGTTCGACGGTCGGTTGTCGGTCGTGGTCAACGGTGATACGTGCACTGAATGGAACCCGTAAGGTCGGGTCGACTTAGGGTCTCTGCCGACTTTGAGGTAGACTACAGGCTGACCCTAGTGTGTTTGCTGACGTTCACTTCTGACGAGTGTGTGCACGTAGAGTTTAAGGAATAGACGTTTTATTCACCCAATACCTTCGGGGACTTTAAACCCTATTACCTATCCGTCAGTGTCATTGAATTTTTTGTAGATAACTACTAAGTACGGACTCAGTTAATCATATGACCACCGGCGATTTTTTTTTTTGTTTTGTATTTAAGATAATAAGAAATAATGAAAACGACCCATATAAGGGAAATGACGGTCGAAGGAGTTTAGGTAAATCCTTGACCAAGAAGAATAGTATAATAAAGAGGTCCTTTTTATCTTCCGGAAGACTCGATTCTGGTTTTGTCTTTTACTCTTAGATAAAGAATAATTAGCGATTGTTTATCAGGCCTCCGATGTTACAGTCAGAGACTGTTACTTTACTGTAAAAACAGGAAGGGAAACGATTCTTAATTAACATCTAGACGTAGTCTTTTGTATTTTCTAGGACCTTGACGTTAAAAAAAGACTAGTGTGGTATGAATGAAACAGTATAGTTTAAATATAGTATAAGAGGTAACTTTCTTCAAGGAATATTTCCCATGAAAGTTTCACGTGGCTGGTATTTCTCTCTTACTTTGTCGAACAGAAGAGGAGACGGGTGGCGGGGGTGACACACAGACGACTGGATTCCGGGTGGGACCCCGACGGTCCGTGTCGGACTGGTACAGGAAAAGTATTACACGGAGACTGACAGAAATCTACCCCGACCGTGTACTTTCACTGGGGTGTAATACGAGGAAGTCACTTAATCCACCCTCCTACACACTTCTATTATTTTCTCTTCCTAACCCGAAAGTTTTAGAAAATCCCTGTACTCACTTTTATTATTTAGACCCAGAATAAAAATCGACCACCCAATCTTCGTGATTTCTTGGAGTTCCCCCATCTATAAGTAGTCGGTTTTCTCCTAGTACTTATAATAAACCTCGTTTAATCATCGTAGAAGTCCGACAAGTGCACGTTTTCGGTCCGAAGACGTCCCTCCTCTCAAAACGTGGAATGTAACGTTTAGATTCTTTGACACTACACGAACAGAGTATTATCCTCGGTCCGTCTCCGTCAATCCTTTACCTTCTGTAACTAAGAACCGGAGTTCCTTAAAAGGTAAATAAACCCCCTCTGTTCTGTATGTGTCTTCATGACTTAGAAAATAGGTGAGAGAGAGGTGAAGGGAGGGGAAATGCGGTCCCAATTCTCAAGTTCGAATCTTCGATACACTGGAACTCGTTCAATGAACGGGAAGAATCTGGAGTCAGAGAAGTAGTCATTTTACCCTTATTCTGAACACGGAGGAAGTAGTATAACTAAGCTTCCGGTTTCCTCTACGGATTTCCCGAAACGGGTCACGAACTTACGGAACACCAGCTCACGGACTCACGCGGCGCTTCCAATGGAGAAATAGGTGGGGGACGAGGAGACAGCCAGGACGAAGAGGGAGACACGTCTGTGACCGTACGTCGAAGATCTCTACTCACTGACCCAAGGTCAGGACGGAGACGACGATCACGACACCGGGTCCCGTTAGACGAGTGTGAACGGGACGAAGTCAGCAGAACACGTATGTCACGACACTATTGTCTCGATAGTGTCCCCCTTAATATTCCGAATTAGATCAGGTACGGACAGTTTGTCGGTGTTGTCCGACGTAGTGTCGTAACTTAGTTCCACATCCATAATTATAAAGAGAGAAAAGGAAATTAATCAGCACACACAATCAGTGAGTCGGCACATACTCAGCTGAAACACTCATACCCAGTGAAACACTGGGGGACCTGACATATCGGGTGGTCCGAGGAGAGAGGTACCCCAAGAGGTCCGTTCTTACGACCTCACCCAACGGTAAGGGAAGAGGTCCCCTAGAAGGGTTGGGTTCATAACTTGGGTCCAGAGGACTTAAAGTCCGTCTAAGAAATGGTAGACTTGGTGGTCGAATTAATCAATTAAAAAAAGTAAAAACGTCGTATATCTAAGGTCCCCGCAATTTCCCCATCGGAGTACATAAGAAGAATTCGAGCTGTCTTCCTCCTAAAGACAAAAAAAAAAAAAAAATTAATCCGTCCCCCATTTTACTCCATAACGTCTCGTCGGAGTAACCGACCCATAAGTCATTTGTCATTTAGAGAATCTTTAAGAGATCCTGTTCTGTTCGACGAAGACCTCTACTTGACGGAGGTTTGGTCTCACACGTTATAAGGAAGTATCGGAGTTAGGGGCACAAAAGTGTACGAGTGAGAGTAGGGAGGAAGAATAGGACCTCACCCCCTTTACCCTCCTCCGTCTACTATGCCCTCTCTCTTCTCTTCCAGAATCCGTCGACGGGTTCTCTTTGTATTCCACTTTGTGTTCCACTCGATGTCTACACTCAGTGTCCATGGTAAGAAGTAAAGGAAAAAAAAAAAAAATTTAAAAATTAAAAAAAATTTAAAATTTTAGAAATTAAGAAAGGATTCTCGACACAATTTGTACCCTTTTTCGTTGTCTATTTAATCAAAAGTATTATGNTAAAAAATAAAAAAAATTTAAAATTTTAGAAATTAAGAAAAGATTCTCGACACAATTTGTACCCTTTTTCGTTGTCTATTTAATCAAAAGTATTATGTAAATAAATTGGGCCATATGGGTTTTATAAGAGTTTACTTTAACATTATTATATTTTTAATGATTTGTCTATAAAACGTAAGTGAAAAAGTATGATAAAAACTTTAGGTTATATATAAGACAACAACAAGTCAACGACAGAACAGGTTGAGACGTCAAGGTACTTGAAGTCGTACGGTCCGAAAGGACAACAAGTGATAGAGGACTTCAAACGAGTTTGAATACAGGTGACTCAACGCTACGGTAGGTCGGTAGAGTAGGAGACAGTGGGGGAAGAGGAGGACGGGAGTTAGAAGGGGTCGTAGTCCCAGAAAGGGTTACTTAGTTGAGAAACGTAGTCCACCGGTTTCATAATCTCGAATTCGATGTCGTAGTCAGGAAGGTTACTTATAAATAGTAACTAAAGGAAATCCCGACTGGTCAAACTAGAGGAACAACAGGTTCACTGAGAGTACCCAGAAGAGGTCGTGTTATTAAACTTTCGTAGTTAGGAAACCACGAGTCGGAAGAAATACCAGGTTGAGAGTGTAAACATGTACTGGTGGTATGTACTGATGACCCTTTTGGTACCGAAACTGTATATATAAAACATGAATCTCGTTTAGATGTACCGAACAGAAGGGACGGACGAAGGACGAAAAGGTCCTATTCCGAGACCTCCCGTCCCCGACGTGTGTGGACACAAACCGTGTATCGATCAGGAACTACTTACAACAACTTACGTATTGACCAATGTTTCTATATTCAGATGGTCTAGGGTCTTTGTTTGGTTGTTTTTTTCAACCAAAAATACTTCAGGGACAAGAAATGTCATCATTACTGTTGATTGTTACAGGAGTGAGAATGAAACACAGTCCGTGATACACTCACACAATTTAAGTAATCGTGTTCTACCAAACAAATTGGTGGTGTTGCTTGAATCCTCCATCCAGAGAATACTAGAGATCAGATTTCTACTTTGAACTTCGTTTCTTTCCGTTTCAATCAAAGAGTTCGAACGTGTCGACTACTCTCCCTCACACAGAATTTGGTACACCAGACGAGGACCTTGGAGTCAAAAATCACTGACTTGACGGACGATCTTATTGGTGGTCTTCCTTTAAAAGTCGGTCTACATAGTTGGTACCCCATCCGTACAGAACGGTAGGAAGTTTGAACAGGTCGTCAAAGAGAAAAAGTAAGGAAACTAGTAAAAAGACTAAACGTCAACGTCCTTGGTACTTCAAAAGAGGTGAGAGAGAGAGAATACCAAGACGAGAAGAGAAAAGACCTGAATTCAGGTCAACAAAAGACGAGGTAGTCAGAAGAGTCTACAGGGTCGATCTCCACAAGAGGAGACCGGTGGGTGTCGTGGAACGAATATTATACGTAACATTAAATTTGGACATAGATCTATTAATAAAGAAAAGGGTCGTGTGGGTCTACAGAGCCACTGTCCGTAGTATACGGGGACCTCACACACGAGGAGGACAAGTCCCAGTCCCTAAAGTACGGACACACAAAAGTCGTGGTGCCTGTCACAGACTGTGTAATTTTCTCGACGGTTCTACACATGACTTACCGAAAATTTTTTAATTATTGGTCCCAACAAGAATACTCGTCTACATTCAGGTGATTACAGAATACTAAATACCTCAAGACTTACTCAAACAGGAACTAGCAGAAAGGAGGATCTTAGTGGTACGGTCTTTGTGGTAACAATAACGCCGTAGGAGGACTTTATTCACAAAGAAAGAGGTCCATAGGAACCATTTTGTTTTATATAAACACCCTTCTCATCACAGAATTTTAGAGATTTTGTAAACACACTGAATCTCTACACGTATCTTAGATACGGGTCTCAAGACCCCTGTGGTCCTCTTTCCTACCCTCCGGTCCTTCCCTCCCTCCACAACGATTTCGTACGAAGGGAACTAAAGGTTAAAACAGTCTTCGGTCGGAGGTATATATAGGAAAATCGTGAAGATTCATCGTCGTGTTCAGAAGGTCTACCGACACCTTAATGAACATTCCGTCGGACGTCTAATGAGAACTTTTTTTCTTTCAAGAGTAATTTTCACTTACTTTCACACTTAAAAGTCGTACAACCAAACTTTGAGATTCTTACAAATTCACTTAATCTGAATACACTTTACTCCGTGTGAGTTTCGGGAAATTTCGAGACTTACAGCCAGTCGCTTGAGGAGTGTCTATCACGTAAGAACAAGTCACACCCAGGACGGTACCCATGGTCCCACCGTCATTACTTCCTCTGTCACAGATACAAGGGACTTAAACGTTAGCGTAGGTGTCTGGTGATCGTAAAGAAACGTCCTTTACTCATCCTAGGTGGTTCTTAAAAGTCATAAAATTTTAGGATTGGTTACAGAAGAATACAAATCGGGATTAGTACACGTCCTCTTACCTTGATGGTAGAGAATCAACAACGGACCTTAGTCTAATAGAGACACAAGATTGTACCGAATAGAGTAACCTTCTGTAGAGTAATAAGGTATTCTATGTCCTACCAACGTCCTTGACTGTCTCTCTTGACATAGACCGGGTTGAACTCTAAGTACAACGTTCTGTGTCCAAAAGAACCACGACTGTCACAACATGTCGAGTCCACCTTCTACGACACACAAACAAAAATATTCTCTATAAGATCATTTTCTAGATCATTCTATTGCTAGTGGATACAGTGGACTTGGGGAGTCGATGGGACGTCCAGTGGACGTCTGTCAGGGGAGGTGTGGAACATTAAGGGAGACCGATATCCTCCTACCGTCCGGTGTCTCGCATCTCGGGCCCTCGTTAGAAGTTCTTTATTCCCTCCTGTAACCCATTCAAGTCTAAACGGAAGGAACGGAAACACCCTCGGGTGAAAACTCGATATAAGTCAGAAGGTCTTCCAGGGGACACCCCAACTCGGGATCAACGGGTCCCACCACTGAACGAACAATTGTGATCGAAGAAACTTAAGAGGGGGTAGTGACAAACTGAAGGTGTGAAAACGTAGTATGAAAGACCTTAGTAGAAGGTTTATTTCAAGGCCCTGGTTTAAGGATTAAATACCAAACGAAGACCTCCTCACTCTTTACGGTTCCTCCATCTCTTTACGGATACCGTCTCATCTAGACCCTTCCGATAACCATCTCCACTGAAACTTCCACTGTGAAACAATCTTTTGACTGTTTCCCGGTTTCGGTGACCACCAGGACCCTATTTTTAGAGGGTTGACTTGTGTACCTACGTCGTGGATCCGTGAGAACCCTCTTCTCGTCGGAGTCACAGCGGTAGACGTGGAGGGTAGGCCTGGTGGACCCCGTGAGACGTTCGTTACACCGGTTAAAAGGACTTGTATTTTGGACAAAGGGTACGGTGAGAGAGAGGACAAAGGAGGGGAGAAGTGTACTGTACCTATATTCTGTTCCTTAGGAGCCGAGATTGAGTGGTAATATAAGAGTCCCGTAACATATCGTGTAGTCAAGTCAAGTCAGCGAGTCAGCACAGGTTGAGAAACACTGGGGTACTTAGCGTCGTGTGGTCCGGAGGGACAGGTAGTGGTTGAGGGTCTCAAGTGAGTTTGAGTACAGGTAGCTCAGCCACTACGGTAGGTCAGTAGAGTAGGAGACAACAGGGGAAAAGGAGGACGGGGGTTGGGGAGGGTCGTAGTCTCAGAAAAGGTTACTCAGTTGAGAAACGTACTCTACCGGTTTCATGACCTCAAAATCGAAATCGTAGTATGGAAGGTTTCTTTTGGGTCCCGACTAGAGGAAGTCTTACCTGACCAACGTAGAGGAACATCAGGTTCCCTGAGAGTTCTCAGAAGAGGTTGTGGTGTCAAGTTTTCGTGGTTAAGAAGTCACGAATCGAAAGAAGTGTCGGGTTGAGAGTGTAGGTATGTACTGGTGTCCTTTTTGGTATCGGAACTGATCTGCCTGAAAACAACCGTTTCATTACAGAGACGAAAACTTATACGATAGATCCAACCAGTATTGAAAGGAAGGTTCCTCATTCGTGTACCGTGGATCATTATAACTAACAACAACAAATCAGCGATTCAGTATAGTTTGAGAAAACACTAGGGTACCTGAGATCGGACGGTCCGGGGAGACAGGTACCCTAAAGGGTCCGTTCTTATGACCTTATTCAATGGTAAAGGAAGAGGTCCCTTAGAAGGGATGAATCCCTAGTTTGGACGTAGAGGACGTGACCGTCTACCTAAGAAATGGTGACTCGGTGGTCCGTGTATCATTCAGAAGTTACTAATAAACAACAAACTAATCTATAAATGGGAAGGAGTAAGTACTTCGTAGTTTAAGGGATGTCTTCTGTAAAGTGAACGGGGGGAGGGGTGGGGTAGGGGATGGGGGTCGGTGTAGGTAATACCAAAACCAGTCTCCATGCTATTTAGTACACAGATTTGGTACATCTGTAAAGGAGGTCGGACCCCGAGGAGTTTTACATCTCGTAAACTCAGTGAATCTCTTAAACAACCCTAAGGGTCCACTGAGTCACCATTTCTTAAGTGGACGGTTACGTCCTCTACGTCCAAACTAGGGGTCCAACCTTTCTAGAAGAGTCCCTCCTTTGTCGTTGGGAAAGGTCATAAGATCGAACTTTTAGGGTACCTGTCTCCTAGGATCGTCCTAGGTCAGACACCCCCAGTGTTTCTCAGGTTGTGTTGACACACTGACTCTTGTGTTTCTCAAACAATATTGTATTTAAAGACCCGGGGGTCGGTTTTCTCAGACTAAGACCACACCCCGAACTAAACGTAAAGATTATTTGAGGGTTCTTTACGATCCCTGGCGTGAAACTCATAGGGACGAGATCCAATGACAGGACTTGAGTCGAGAGTTAGACGATACTTCCACTTTAAGTGATGAGTCTTGATAAGTGCCCGGACTTTGTTCAGTAGACAGGAGTGGTCGACACTGTCTTGGAAGGATGTGGGGTCACGACTACAAACTAGGGTCATCTTCCTGGCTCATCCAAAACTACCCGTCTTTACACGAAACTAACTAAAGTCTCAGATCAACAAGATATTAATATAATTAAACGATCCCGACGGTATTGTTTTACGGTGTCTGATAATATAAACTGAAAAGACTTCAAGTTAAGACCACAGCAGAATTGTAGTTGACTGTACACTTTTCATGCAAAAGAAAAAGTTTCAAGAAAGGAGTAACTTAAGGGCATAATAAAGACCTACCGTCATTCCAACAAAACAAACTCATTCCTTCATCGACATTCACGATCCCTAAAATATCCACGAGTTCATGACAAAACCTTTTATTAAATTTTTTATTGTTTTAATACCACTTGTGGTAACAGATATGCACTATAACCGCTCCAACCATCTCGTCCACCGCACTAACTCTGTCTCTTTACTTCACTAAACGAGTTCTAGTGTACTACTTATTTACCGTTTCGACACCTGTTTGCGTGAGACGACTAAGGTATGTGTATCTTAAGAGAAAATTCTTATTCCCTTGGACCCCTCAGCTCCCCTACAGTATATTATGAAGAGATTTGGAGAAAACACCCTTATTCTATAAAACACTTTGTTCTCTTGAGAGTCTTTTGAGTTCCGAACAATGGATCAACTAGTTACTCAATCAAGGGACCGGTAAACCCTTTTTTTCGCCTATCTGAACACGGGACCCTTGAAAGGATGACAAGACCTTTCAAGATTACCTCAGACGGACTACCCCGTCTATGTTGCGTACTTTCATTAGTAGTCACAAAGGAGACTTATCGGGTTAATAAAGTGACGAGGAGACAACTTATCTTTAGTCATTATATGTACCTTCCTTTCTTTTTCTCCAGTCGATTCGTCAGACAACTTACCGGGTGTTCGTCTTCTTGTCTTCAAGTACTCTCTAAAGGTTTTTACCTTATTTATTTTGAAAAATGAGTTCAATTGTTTTATCAATAAAGTACTTACGAATTCAATTATTTCCATTAAAGTATCCAAAATCTCGAACCACTCCCAAAAACAAAAGAAGACTTACGGTAACTAAAACTTTACAGTCAAATAATATTAAAAAGAGATAAAGGGGGGGCATAAAATATTCATCGTAACACCGATAGAATCGCTTGATACATTTGTGTTTCGGTTGTTTCCTTTGTTTAGAAAGAATGTTAAATATCGTTTAGTTTGGCAGAAACAAACACAAGGGGCAATCAAAAGTGTAACCGTACGTAGGGAGTACAAATGTAAGAAGATCAAGGTTATGACCATTAAAACATCATTTTAAGGAATCTTATATTCGGAAACTTCTCTCCAAACTATTATCTATGTTGGTACCAGTGTGGTCTTAAATCACTAAGTTACTTAATATGACGTCCTGAAACATGGAAATTCGTCGCACGTACCAAGAAGAGAGGCCCTACCCTCTACAACCCACATCTTCGGTGACTGTCGAGTTTTACGTTCTCGTCATCCTTTTTACCACTAACAATAATCACATCAGTAATGTCAACGAAGGTAAACGACTCAATATTTTACTCGATACATGGGATGCAATAGAACAATTTGGGAGGGTTGTCGAATGATAATTTCACTATGACCATAAGTATAACAACTTCAAAAATGTCTACTCCTTTAACTTCAAGTGGTCACAATTCATTGAAAGATTTCCAATAAACGAATTGTTCAAAACTCTGGTCCTTAACTCCTTCCAGTCATACTGGGTTTGGGGTCAAGAACAGATTATTAGGCGGAGTTGAATTCAGTTGTGCTTATCACAAGAGTCGAGTTTAAGAAGATAGGTGAATTTAATAAGTCACAACTCGACAACTAGTGGACTATCCTCGGTCAGTCGGGGACCCATCAATACTGGGGAAGACGGACCTCGATAGTGAAGAACAACAAGAGTATCCTTTAACCAGTGACCTTAGAAAGACACTACCAAGGGAAAAGAGTACTTAATGACAGGCGACGGGAGTGATACCCACCTTTCCGAAACCTCATCGTTTCCTCCTGTAAAATTTATGACTCCTCGACTCACAGGGACCTCCCGATCTCTAAGACTACGTTAAATTTCTATAAGATTCAATTAACCCCTTTTTTTCTGCCTTTGTTTATTATTGTTGTTAGGTTGAACCCTTTGACCTTCGGACGAACCCGAGTCCCGACATCTATGTACCAATTATCGAAACCCGGAGTTAGACAAATAGAAAGAGACTTTAGATTTAAAGGAACGGAAATCTTACTTCCATTATGAATATGAGTGAAATTTCATAATTACCCCCCTAATTAAATATATAAATTACAGCTCACCATTGTTGTAGTTCAGACAGAAGGGAGATAAATTCTCGAGTTGTTTAACGTCAGGTTCCGGGTTTAGGTGAGACGGGTGACAAAAACATTTATTTCAAAGTGACCTTGTGTCTATGTAGTAAGTAACACTTGACAGGTACCAACAAAGAGAGACACTGCCGTCTAAACTCGACAACGTTGTCTCTGGTTCACAGGGTTTCAGTTTTTATAAATGACAGACTAGGAAATATCTTTTTCTAACGGTTAGAGACAAGGTATACAAGTTTAAAACAGTTGACTAAATGTCTCTGACCAAAGAATATCTTGGTTATTGTGTTCATCTCAGTATATAAAACTCTATTCTATAAGACTTAACAGAGTTGGGATCAGTTAAACAAATTGTCTAAGTATTAAATTTTGGACTGAGAAATGAATCGTGACCTCTAAACCTGGTCGTTTCCTGGTACCTACGTAACACCAGATTACCGTTTTGACTTCCCGAAGACTTCATCTTGTTTGACTAACTTTTTTAGGTCTGAGAGAGGATAACGGGTACACTGAAACACTCTGAGAGATTGGAGAGACTCGGAAACACAACAGTAGACCTTTGTACTCATTACTTCAGAATTCCCAACAACGTTCGAATGCCTAACTACATTCTTCTTAGATCTTGTCACGGATCTTGTATCATCCGTAGACCATTCACCACTGACACTGACGACACTAACAAGAAGGATAGAATCTCACTCACTTCTGAAACCCTTCAATATACTTTGACGAATCGGGAGTTCCTTTCGTAGGTCTCCTTATTCCTTATCTCTCTCCTCTACTCCTTATTGGGCTCCTCACTTCTACTTCCCTGAAAAAAAGAACTTGTCACTCCGAAAACTTTACTACTTGACTCTTTGTGTCCTCGGAAATCACTCGAGTGGACCGGCGTATTCCGGGTAGTATCTCCTACTAGACCCTCGTGGTCAGGGGTAAGTACAGTCTCACACCAACTCTCCTTTCCCCCCCCCTGAAAGCGTAAATCTGAGTAGAGACGAAAACTTTTATTTGTTAATTTTTTTTAAAACAGATAAATAAACCGACGAGGACGAGTTTCAAAACCGTGTGGCGTAGAAAAACAACGTCGCACGATTGAGCAAAGACGTACACCCTAGATCAAGGGACTGGTCCCTAACTTGGGTCCGGAGGACGCAACCCTTGAGTCTCAGAACCGGTGACCTGGTGGTCCCTTCAAGATTGTTAGAAATTTTTTTAAAAAAAAAAACGAAGACACTAGACCGTACGACTCCACACTCTAGTGTTCCTTTGACAATGAAGTACGAGGACCGAAACGAGCGAGTAAGGTGTATGGAAATCACTCATTAAAGGTACTCTTCCGTGAAACGATCCGTGGACCGTTTATCGTCACCCGTCCCAAGGGTACTAGAAACACAAATACCTCACCTGTAAGGGTGTCACTGTGTGTAGTCTCCGTAATTTTCACTTCCCACCTGACTTCCTTGTCCGACTGCCTGTACGTTGTCGTCTCCCTTCGGAAGTTCTTCGACTCGACTCTCTTTGGAAGTAGTTCTCTTTCACATGCACCTCCTCTTATTGACAGGAAAATAAAAGTTCTAAACCTTTCTCTACATAAAAGTTTCCGTAATAGAGAAGTCGGACTTTACAAGGTCAGACAGGTTAAATGTATTGTTCCGCACAATATGTTATGTAGTGTTTTGTATATAATTAACTTTTCCAATCACAGCTTTTCCTAATTAAAGAAGAAGGGATCGTTGTGTCTGGATTAATTTAGAAAGGTCTTCGTCTACCTGTTAAGGCGGGAGGTTTAGCTCTATAAATACATTTATAGTGACTCGATTAACTACGAGTCGACTTAGTTTCCTTCCATTTGTTGCGCGAAAGAACCACAGTTGTCAACACTCAAACTAAATGACGTAATTACTGAAGGACCTTACTCGATAATAGGTCTCATTGTCTCTAAGACCCTAGATTAAATAAAAGAACTAATAATCTCAGTGCACCTCTTACTCGGGACAAATGTCCTTCATAGGTACAATCTTCTACCCTTGAACCGTGTCCCGGGGAGCTGGGTCTCCGGTCTCGGAGACGACTCCTCACCACCAAGACGTACTTGAAAGTTACTACACGACTTCTCCTCGCAATCTGTCCCCCTCGAGGGCAGTAATTTATTGAGGTCACTCAGTTTCGGTGCACCCGACCCCTTCGCTACCTGATCCTAAAGTCTCGAGATTCAGGTCACGAACCGAAAGGACGGTAACCGACGTACAAAAGCCACCCAGTGCCGAAGAGATGAGAGACAACAGAGTTTATTTACCTTCCTGATCCTGGACAACCGAGTACGAGTCCCGACATCTAAACCTTTAACTATTCTCTCATCCATCCTTCACGTGACACTCTCTGTCTACTGGTTCATCTTCAACAACAATGATAATAATAATAGACCCATAATTATAATCATGAAATAACGTAATACAGAAGCAGTCCAGGACGGTCGGACGTCCACTTTACCAGTACAAGAGGGAGGTGAGAGTAAGCGGTGGAAAATCTAGGAGTTTTAAAAGGGAAGAAGTCTAGACTTTAAAAGAAGAAGGATGAGATGCGTACGGACGACGACGACGACGATTCAGCGAAGTCAGTACGGGTTGAGACACGCTGGGGTCTCTGCCGTCGGGCGGTCCGAGGGGGCAGGGACCCTAAGAGGTCCGTTCTTGTGACCTTACGGAACGGTAAAGGAAGAGGTCACGCACTTTCACTTTTCACTTTCCCTTTATCGAGTCAGCACAGGCTGAGAGTCGCTGGGGTACCTGACGTCGGGTGGCCCAAGGAGGTAGGCACCTAGAAGGTCCGTTGTCACGACCTCTCCCGCGGCAACGGAAGACGCGATACGTACGGATCGGGAAAAAGTAATTATGCTCTGAGGGGATTTTACAAGAGAATCCTTCAAGAAGTGAGATGGATTTGTCCCCAAGGAGGGGTAAAAATGAAGTAATCGTGTGGAACATTACACCGTAGTAAATAAGTACTATTCGATGATAAAGAAACAGAAGAACCAATTACAGATAGAGAGGATAATCAGACATTTAAATAAAGATGTGAAGGGAGGAATGAAGGAAGAAGGGTCAGTCGTGCGTCGACCCCCAAAATATGAGACTCCACCGGTCAAAACGAACCGTAGGAGACCCCCGACTGATTTAGGACAAGGAAAGAAACAAGGAAGGACACACGACCTACTTCTTTGACATCCTATCGTCGATTGTCGTACATTAAAACTCCTTCTCGGGAACCCAAGTTTATAGAGAAACAGAGGAGTACATATCTTTATTTTCCTCGTAGAAGAAATGACCTCACGTGTGTACGAATCCGAAGGGTCCACCACGATCGTCATTTCTCGGGTGGAGGGTCACGTCCTCCGTATTCTTTACACCCAAGATAGAAACCCAACCCTTCTAGGGAACCTCACTCGGTACCGTTGAGTGAGGTCATAAGAACGGAAATCTTAGGGTGTCTGGTTCCTCGGACCATCCCATGTCAGGTAACCTAACGTTTCTCATCTTGTACTGACTTCACTGAATCGTACGTTGCACGTACATTCGTACGAATCTTACCGTAGTCCGTATACTATTCGTTAGTCATTTGTAATACGTAATAATACTTACAACGACACTACCAAAGAGACAAATTCCTCTCTGGTCCGAGGTGTGTACTGAGTAAGACGTAAGGACGTCTCGGAAGACACGACCCGAGGACAGGGAAGGGGGTGTCAAGTCGGTCGACGGAAAACGAAAAATTTCTGACAGGATCTGGACCTACCCTAGGTGTTGTGGGTAAACCCTGAGGCAAAATTTCACCTTAACTGTTAGAGAGTCCGCCGTCCACATAAACAATTTGTCTGACCTCGACAGATCGTAGTTTAACTCTATTTTAGCAACACAAGGACCCTTGGGTCAAACGATGTAGACAAGAAGAGGCGGGTCCTTGTGGGTAGGGAGGTTAAAAGACGGTAGTAAAAACACAAAGAGGGTCATCTGGTTGAGGGTCTTATAAAGGAAGAGGAAGGAACCGGAAGAGACGGAGGTTAGATGGACTTTCCGACGTCTCTCTGTCCGTCCGTGGAATAAGAAGTAGAGGTAGTAACTGTAAGTCTCCCTCGGTCCCTCTTAAGACGATTCACGACAAGGACCGGACCTCAGTGACACCAACACGACCACAACCCCTCCGGGTCAACTCCGGTGGTCGACGAGAGGACCCTCACCTATGGTACGGAGTACAATGATAACAAATCAGTGATTCAGTACAGGCTGAGAAAACACTGGGACACCTGACATGGACGGTCCGAAGGGACAGGTACTCTAAGAGGTCCGTTCTTATGGTCTCACCCAACGATAAAGGAAGAGGTCCCCTAGAAGGGTTCGGTCTCTGACTTGGGAACAGACGACGAAACCGTCCACCTAAGAAATGGTCACTCGGTGGTCCCTTAGGGTTAGACGAAGGACGACTTACAGTCAATATTAGTAGTGGAAAAGACCCAACTTCCACTCCTCTGACTCTGGGTCCCTTCTTCAATATGGGGGTCCAATCCTTACTTCGTACAAAAATACCCTGCCTTAAGTCAGGTATCGTCCTAATATTAGTTGTTACTATTGATACTACGGATAATGAATCATTGACGTAAATGTACGTCCCTTAACTATAAATGCGCACAACGGAGAAAATGAAGAGTTTGTCCAACATTGTAATAAAGACGAAATGTCAACTCCTTTGTTTCCGAAACACTGGAATGCAGGAGACGAGTTCCAGGGTGTCTGTCTGCGTCTCGACCCCATGTGTGCGTCTGTCTGACGCCACGAATGTCAGAATTCAAGAATACAGTGAACCCTTCGTCGTAGAGGGAACATCACACCCACTACACTCTACTACGTACACTCTAAATTTCAAATTACAGACTGTGCTCCGTTGACGAGACGTATACTCAACGTAAGGTTACGTTCTACACAAAGAATCGCCGAGACGAGAAGGGACGAAGGTGTGGGAGTCGTCCGGTGGAGGGAAGAGGTAGAAGAAATTCGAGAGTAGCATGGGAACTGGAAAGATGAACTTATAGTCTATCCGTAGAGTTTGGACACACAAGTATTGTCTGAGTACCTAAGAAGAGGGGTGAGGGTTGGAAGGAGTAAAATATTTACCGTGACGGTAGGTGTCTCAACGGGTCCGATGTGTGAAGTCCCCGAAGGAAGTGTCGAGTCAGCTATTTCTTAGACGGACGTTACGACCTCTAGGTCAAAACTAAGAACCCAACCCTTCTGGGGGACCTCTTCCTTTACCGTTAGGTGAGGTCATAAGAACGGACCTCTTAGGGTACCTGTCCTCCTCCCGACAGGGACCGCCCGATGTCAGGTACCGTAGCGTTCTCAGTCTGTGCTGAATCGCTGGTTTGGTCGTGGTGGGTGTTAAGTCTCAAGCCCACCGAGAGAAGTTGTGTGAGGACAAGAGAAGGTAGTCATTCAGGACAGGTAGAATGGTACAAGTCGAGTTGTTGACAGGATATTTGGTGAAGTAAAGAGTGGAACTGTTTTCGTTCTCCAGATTGACCAGAGGGACGGAGGTCGGATCAAGGAGACGTCAGGTAAGGGGTGGGTTCCCCACTCGTTCACTAGAGTAATTCCCATTAAGTCTATTACGGTCGTAAAGACATTTTGGAAAGTTACAGAAGGGTACGGCGAATCACATTCTAGGTCTCTTGCTCTCGGTCTAGGTCATGTTCTAGACTAATGGTACCGACGACGGACGAGACTCTGGAGTAGAGGGGGTGGGGGCGACGAGTACGAACGATGTGGTCGAAGAGAGACAGGACACTGGTACAGTTCGAGTAAAAATAGAACCTTAGAAACGTTCTCAGTAAGAAAAACGGACCTTGTAAGAAAGAGGTTTAGACCAGTGGTAAGTCGGAAGTTGAGTTTGTCGAGTCTAAAGCTCCCATATAACAACACAACGATTCAGCACGGGTTAAGAAACACTGGGGGTACCTGACATCGTGTGGTCCGAGGAGACAGGAAATGATAGAGGGTCTCAAACGAGTTTAAGTACAGGGAACTCAGCCACTACGATAGATTAGTAGAACAGGAGACGGTGGGGGAAGAAAAGAAAGGTAGAAAAGACCGAGACCAGACTTAGTTACGAGTATTGGTTCTGACTCTCATCACGAACGCCATAACATCCACGAGTCCTCTATGAACAACTGGATCACCTTATCTTCTCTAGGTTCAAGTCACTGATAAGAAGTAGGAATCAAGAGTCACAGACCACGTGTCATCCAGGCACCTTTGACAAAAAGTTTACTTACTTTCGTATGTAAAGAATCTACCCCCAACGTCTAACTCTTAAATTCTTCACACAAGAGGTGAATTGCAAGTACCACATCGGAGACCAAATCTCTTCTGTCTACGGAGATTAAAAGATGACAAGAGGATTTCCCACTAGAAAGATTAAGGAATGAGATGTAGACAGTCCGACGTAAAGCCACCATTCGTCCCGACCCTTTCGACCGTCCCCCGACGGAAAGAGAGACCCCTCTTAAATGGCCGGTCAGACCGATCACGGAAGAAAGGACCGGTGTCAGACCATTAAAGTCGGGAGTCGGTTTGTCTACCTGTTATCATCGTTACTTTACTTCTATAAGTGCATTTATAGTGACTCGTTTACCTACGAGTCGACTTGATTTTCTTCCCTTTGTTCTGCCCTTGTGCTATAATTGTCGACCCTTCTATTAAACGGTGTAATTGCTGAAAAGGACCGTTCGACAAGAACCCTCCTGTGTCTAGGTCCTAGCTTAAGTAAAAGAACTAGTCACTTCGACTTACGTCTCCACTGTGGACCATGTACTTCGGACTATTTAGTATGTAGTATTTAGTGGATCGGGACTATCCTTTTAGGAGTCACGAGTGTTCTCTACGAAAAGAGTACCTCCTGACCGAAAGTCATCCTAAATTTATCAGAATAAGAGTAAGTAATGTAAGAACTGTCGGATGATACGTGGTGAAACAATCCAGGACTCTGATTTTTCTATTTTCCCAACGTCGGTGGGTAGACACTGACATTAGATAGGTCTCTCCGTCTCAACATTAAACCGATCGTGTCCTAACACCTCTGGAACGATCTTTACAGGTGTCACCCTCATGTCTCCTCCTCCACCAGTCCAGAACGTGACCAGACCCTTAGTACATCTGCACAGTAATTTCCTCCACTACGGACACTTGTCATTACTCGAGTTGTATCTACTTGTCCAGTCAGACCCGTCTCCTTGGTCGTTCTTGTCTTCACGTCGACAGGTGGGAACTTGACTGGTAGTTCTGTACTTGTCAGTCGAACTGGACCCTTCTCCTTTCCTAGTCCTCGTTCTCCTACACCCCCCGGGTGTTATAAGTTGAAGAGACGATCTGGTACCTTCAGAACGAAAACTTAGAGATCACAGATAGGGTAATATCAATAGTTATTTATGAAAAGTGTACTTACTTACATACTTTCTAACGTTCTCCAAGGTAAGGAGGAAAAGGAAGTTGGTCCGTAACCCTTCCCAACCTATTTTTACTATAAGACCCATTGAGGTATTACACGTCATTTGTATACAGTCGCGAGAACCAGGTCTAATCTCACTACTGACTTCCGTACAACACCCGATCTAAAAGACAACAAGACGCGACCCCGAAACATCATAACCGATGATCGACAGGTCTTTTAAACGACTAGCTCACTTCAATTCGAATAAGTCAAATAATGTTATTTTCTTGTAGTTTACTCAGAGGTATCACGTAAGTTTTAATTTCCATTTCTCACTACTGATCATAATAAATCCCACGTACTAGAAATGGAATCCTGAATGTTCTACCCCTTGATTAACTCCCCCCCGTCTCAATGTTTCAGGGGTTGAATGATACCAATTTAACTGGTAAAAAGTGTAATTTTACCATCCTTTCACTTAGTGAAAGTCATTTGATATCAGACTTAAAATTTAAAACTAGAAAAAAAGTCCGATCACTAGACTCTATAGTCCAGGGTCAGTCGGTGCACTAGTATTTCCGTTTGTTAACTATGTGAATTTTGGTAAGACATGGACAAGTCAAGTCAAGTCAACGACAGCACAGGCTGAGAAACACTGGGGCACTTGACGTCGTACGGTCCGGAGGGACAGGTAGTGGTTGAGGACCTCAGACGGGTTTGGGTACAGGTAGCTCAACTACTACGGTAGGTCGGTAGAGTAGGAGACAGTAGGGGAAGAGGAGGACGGGAGTTAGAAAGGGTCGTAGTCCCCGAAAAGTTTACTCAGTCGAGAAACGTAGTCCACCGGTTTCATAACCTCGAAGTCGAAGTTGTAGTCAGGAAGGTTACTTGTGGGTCCTGACCAACCTAGAGGAACGTCTTACCTGACCAACCTAGAGGAACGTCAGGTTTCCTGAGAGTTCTCAGAAGAGGTTGTGGTGTCAAGTTTTCGTAGTTAAGAAACCACGAGTCGAAAGAAGTGTAGGTATGTACTGGTGACCTTTTTGGTATCGGAAGTGATCTGTCTGAAAATAAACGTTTCATTACAGAGACGAAAAACTATACGACAGATCCAGCCAGTATTGAAAGGAAGGTTCCTCATTCACAGAAAATTAAAGTACCGACGTTAGTGGTAGACGTTACTAAAACCTCGGGTCTTTTTATTTTAGTCGGTGACAAAGGTGACAAAGGGGTAGATAAAGGGTACTTCACTACCCTGGTCTGCGGTACTAGAAGCAAAAGACTTACAACTCGAAATTCGGTTGAAAGAGTGAGAGGAGAAAGTGAAAGTAGTTCTCCGAGAAGTCAAGGAGAAGTGAAAGACGGCACTCCCACCACAGTAGACGTATAGACTGACATGACGGGAAGATAAAAAGTGAAAGTCATGTCATAAGTTATGTAACGTAATCTATCAGTTGTGAAATAATACCTAATCCGAAACGGAATCCATTAAAAGCACTCGAAGGGTCCACCGTGATCACCGTTTCTTGGATGGACGGTTACGTCGTCTGTATTCTCTACACCCAAACTAGGAACCTAACCCTTCTAGGGGACCTCCTCCCGAACCGTTGGGTGAGGTCATAAGAACGGACCTCTTAGGGTACCGTCTTCTCGAACCACCTGATGTCATGTGTCCCAACGTTTCTCAGTCTCTGATGACTTCACTGAATCGTACGTCGTACGTATCCGATTATATTCACAAGATTCGTCCGAATTTCATTCACTCCGGTTCATTACTATCCAGTTCACCTGCTTTACATAAAAGTTGAATACTGCTCAAATAACCCTACATTGGCGTCTCATTCATCACCCGTTAGACATTTTCGAAAACGAAACATATAGTAATCACTTTCCAGAGTTACGGTCACAACTATGACAACTAGAACTCGTGTCAGACAAAATGTCCTCTTCCATAAAAACTTTATTCGTTTATTACACCGAAAAACCCAGAATAGAGTCATAACAAATCGTGTCTTAGATCATTTCACACGAAACAAGGTCTTGACAACTTGCACCATTGTCCTTTCCTACGACCAAGTCAAAAGTCGTCCAAGGTCGTGCGTCTCCGTCTCTGCGTGTGCAACACGGGCTATCCGGAAGCGAAAAAGTAAGAAAATAATAGAGGAAGAAATAAAAATACGAAAGTGAAAAATAAAGTAAACATTTTGTTTACAAACATCTCTGATAGTCTAATTTTTATTCACATAGAAGTCCAAAGTCCACACTTCGATCCGTGATTCCTCATTTTCTTACCTTTTTTTGTTCTGACGTAAATATTGTACTTGGTTCATTCACTCGATATCTTTTTATCAACGATACGACGTCTTCTGCAACCATAAAGAGTTTCACCCCAGTATCTGGTGGATCCGACGAGACATTTTTTTAAATAAAATAACACCATCATCGAGGGTTGTGCTCCAGACGTGAGAAATAAATAAATAAAAAGCCGACACGACTCAGAAACAACGACGGGTACCCGAAAGAGATCATAACCGCTCACCCCTGTGAAAAGGAACACCACGAGCCTGAATGACACCACTGGAGAGAGTAACGACTCGTGTCCGAGATCTCACACGTCCGAGTCATCGACGCCGTGTCCTCGAATCAACGGGACTCCATACACACTTCAGAAGGGCCTGATCCCTGACTTGGGCACAGGGGACGTAACCGTCCACCTATAAATTGGTGACCTGGTGGTCCCTTCAGGGCTAGATGGACAGAATCTATGAGGCATATGAGAATTCACCTCAGTATGGTAGAAACGGAGAACCACTGACAAAATAAATGGATCGTTTAACAGGAATTCCAAGTAGGTACCGTAGTACGTAAAGTCTTAAAAGAAGACAAAGTTCAGAACTTATCATGACATGACGTGCCTTTTGTGCTTCGACGAAAAGTTCACAAGTCCGAGGACTCGTGATCAACTCTATATGACTCAGTCTTAAAGAACCTTACCCCGAGTTCTTAAATATAAAATTTCAGAAAGGGTTTTAAGAGTACGATTAAATGAAAACTCTTGATGATCAATTGTGGTACTCTTTATAAGACGAACAACTCTAGTAATATTTGAGGCAGTGGGATTATTCCACGTTTATTAACGACCTCCTTACTTACTTATACTAATCGATCCCTCCTTGTTTCTACTTTCCCGTAAAGTCTCCAGTTTCAGATCTCGTCGCCACAGGGACTTCTTACTGATCTCTGGCCATATAGACCAAGACGATACGGGAACTTTATGGTTCCACAGTAAAAGGAGAAGAATAAGTGTAGTCCTACTCTTAATTAAAATATTAATAGAGACGTTCGGTATGTTAAGAGTACCTTTAGTCGGTACCCTGTCCCACAGAACTGAGACGACCAGCCAGTACATTAACATGCATGTACTCTTTACAGTACAAAGAGGGACTCCAATTTTACTCGACCTTATCGGATATACTCAAGAAAAAAGGGAAAAAAGAAAACTAGATTAAAATTCTTTTAGAGAAAAAAAAGGGGTGACTTATTAAGTTTTTAAAAGTTAAACGTACGAAGTTCAAAGGTAACTCGGAAGGTAAAAAAAGGGGGAGGTTTAGTGTATTAAGACCTCGTGAAAGGTACAAAAATAGAGGATCCGGTAAGAGGTTTCTTGTTCAAACTTTACCTCTATTCGATGACGTACCGTATCGTACTTTTCATGGCCTAATCTTCAAGACCAAGACCCAGGTTCGGAGTGACAGAGTGATTGGACGCTCCACGAGAACTTACTCAAGGAAATAGACACTTCAAACGAAAAAGAGCGAAAAGAAAACAACAAAGACAGTCAGCGATTCAGTACAAGATGAGAAACACTGGGGTACCTAACGTCGTGAGGTCCGAAGGGACAGAAAGTAATACAAGACCTCTAACGAGTTTGAGCACAGGTAACTCAATACCATTGAGAAGTTACTCTGTTATATGCATTATACGGATCAAAATATTGACTGTACTTTGTTCACCGATTATTTATGTCTAAAGGAACGTACTAACCGTAATAAAGAAAAATTTTTATAAATATAAATAAGTAAATAAACCGACATGGATCAGAATCAACACC